>CM077445.1:21470737-21905737 GCA_039654765.1 Mylopharyngodon piceus
ATTCATTTTAACCAATAAAAACGTGATTGCAACTATCAGTTTCTATGGTTATTTTAATGGCAAATATCGAGAGCACATCAATGTAATACTTGAGCACAAAACTCTCAGCTTCACTTAACGCTGGGTTCTTTGGGAAGCAAGGTTATCTTTCCCTCACAACCAAAAACACACTTCTTTGGTTACATTGTTGATTTCGTGAAGTCCTGTGACCTGTGCAGCGCAGCCGACGACTTCCGTAAAGCCGAACGCGCGTTGATGGGCGTGCTCTTGCTCTCTCTCTGGTCGACGTGTGCGCGCGCGCTTCCGGGAGAAGTGCCCGTACAAGGAATTCCGCCCCCGTTTACGTCACACAGGCCCATACTCGAAAAAACCCCCCCGAAGTTCGTGAGGATTTGGAAGAGTATTTTTGGCACAGAAATACTCCATCATACGTCCAACTCGTGTTTTGAAACTTTGGCCATGTTTAGCATGATAATCCAACTCTTTAACAGTGTAAATAAGTCAGAATGCATGAAATAGCATTATACCCCCCCTTTAATAACTTCACTGTAACACTGTACTATCACCAAATTCAGTGCATACATCACTGCTCTCCTACTGGTTGTACTGTGGAACACTTAGTTTGATTAAAAATGCATAACTTTTATGAGTATTTATTATGAAACAAAATCAATAACTTCACTGTTATTAGTAAAAAAATATTAAATAAATTGTAATGCCATCAAATTCAGTAAGCAATTATCATGCAAAAGCTGTTGTAAGTATGTAAGCTGTATACCAACATCATTTGTGTAGGCTAAAGAAGGCCTTTATGTGCTACTTGCCAAACTAAGTGTTGTAGTGCCTATTACCAGTAGGAGAGCAGTGATGTATGCACTGAATTTGGTGACAGTACAGTGTCAGTGAAGTTATTGAGTATTTTTCATAATATAAAATGAGCAAAAGGGTTTTGGGTTTTGCACTTTTCAGACGGTCCCTTCAGACTTGTCTCTCCGCCGCCTGCTCATAGAGACCAATTTATATATTATAAAGCACATTTGTGGAAAATTGGGTTGTTGTAGCTCGTTTTCTAGGTTACTATGATTGGAAATAGCTGCATTTGTGTTTTAACAACGTTTAGCTCACGAGTTATTGATCCGGGAAGTTCGAATTTGTGAATATATTGCCAACTTTATTGAACTCCTTGACTTAAGCACTGACTGCATTTCTTTATATCTGAGTCCAACAAGTTCAAACTCTATGAGCCGCGCATTATTTGTGTGCATTATTAACGTATGGAACTAACTGAAACACTACTGCCAGCCAGCGGGACATTAAAGAGGAAGTGTTTGTCCGAGCTCACAGCAAGGGAACGATTAATATCTTTGCGTAGGAACGCAAAAGTTTTGCGAGGGAAAAGATTTGAAAAAAAAAAAAAAAAATCCTCCCATACCAATTTTTTTTGTCTGAAACCTGCAATCATATCATAAATCATAAAATCATATTATTGTTTAAAATGAATGGAGAATATCTCGTGTTTTTTCCGTGGGTGTTCGACCATTTCTCGGCGCCTATGCAATGTCACCTATAGGTGGAGTATGGATTGCTCAATAAAAACACAAGTGAAACAAACCTTCAGAAGACACTAAGTTCACAGGAGGCGTGTGTTCAAGCCTCAGTCAAAACATTTATCAGCAGCCACTGGAAAAGGCATGAAACTTTGAGGAAAAATGCCGAAAACTATTAAGGATCACCTGGAGAATAGTTTTGAGGATCTTGGCGAGGGAAATCTTAAAAAGTTTAAAAACAAATTGCGCGATCGGAAGGGACAACCGCGCGTACGACAAGCTACAATTGAAAAAGTTAAAGATGCTCTAGATCTCGCTGATTTAATGGTGAACACTTTCACATCGACGGGCGCTGTTCCTGTAACACTCGAAATATTAGAGGTTATTGGCTGTAATGAACTGGCAGCGGAGCTCAGAGAGAACATAGGAGACGGTAAGTAAAACAGAGGATAAATGCAAAACTAAGTTCAGAAGGAATTGTTTCCAATGTTGAGATAGTTTCAGATAGCCTATCAACAGAACAGGGAAGCTGTGGTTACCAAAGCTATCTATTTTTTTTTAAAGAAGTCATAAATGCAATACAATATTACTACTTAAAAGTTGTAATATAGAATAACAAAAATGTGATAACATTCTCAGTCAGTTATCAGTAAGCAGGTCTACTGTATAACAGACACTCAAAAGTCATCGTATTGCTGATCTTTTCACAGAATTGTCGCTCGCTGACGTCATTTCCAGTTAAAAACATTTCGCACTGCAAGACAGTGCGAATGTGTTTTTAACTGGAAATAGATTATGTAGCCTAGGTCTAGATATTTAGTATAGATAGGCCTATCTAGTAAATGTCTAGATAGATAGATATTAATATGTTTGGAAAGTAAATATCTATAAACTAGTATAGTAGATATTTAACCTGCTGAATCTTCGAAAGTCTCACATAGCAGATTTGCTCTGATTTCGGGCTTTTGTCTGCAATCTCCAATAACTGTCTGCGAGTGGAGTGAACTTGTGGTTCAGTCAGATTAATTCAAAAATCGCTCCGAATTATTGGTTCACTAAAAAAAAAAAAAAAAAAAAAAAAAAAAAACCATTTAGTTTATCACTAAAAAGTCTTTCGTTTAGGAATTGTAAATGTTCGTTGTAGGCTATATTTCGCACCATAGATTCAGTAGTAAAATACTGGAAACGCTGTCAGAGTATTTTAGTACGGTGTTCCGTACTAACACTACAATATGCTGTAGCATTCATTAACAAAGTGTTGTAAACACTATAATATATACAGTATACTACAATTTACTATATATGGTTCAAAAACACTATAGTATTTACTATAAATTACTATAGTATTTTTTCATGTGGGATGTACATTTAAGAACTGTTAATGGAACTGAAATTAATTAAAATGATTTAGTTTCGGTATTTTTTTTTTAACTCCGTTAAAATGCAGCCCATTAATCTTGAGTTTTCTACAAAAGTTTCACAAAGCTCCAGGCAATTATCCTTAACTTCTGAGCATGCAGGGACTTGTAATCTAGGTTTCAGGTTGTAATGTAAAAAATGGGGTGAAAATATTATATATGTTAGAATATGATGCTCATGAGCTGTGTTCTGTTTTCTAGGTTTGCCAGTGGCTCGGCCACCTTTGGATGTAGTAGATGCAAAACAATGTCAGGGTCCGAAGGTTGATGCTGTTCCTCAGTCATATGATCCTGTTCTGTCAGATGATTGGCAGAGAGAATCGCAGGTTACTCCATGCAGCCAACAATTTAAAATCAAAATTCTTAGAGAAAATGGACAAGAGGCAAGTATTCATCAAGTATTATTCTATTCATCAAACATTTCAGGGAATAAAATAAAATAGTTTATGTTAATAATGTTAATAATATATCAGTAGTCTAATGTTACTTTAGCATGAATGACAGTTGCTCTAGATTGCTATAGTATTGGTTGTGGTTAAATTTTGCATTAACAACTCTGTTGGTTGTTTTTCTTAGATTTATGAAGCAAAAGACAGGTCTGCAAGAAAACGTCTTGCCCTGCTTATCAACAACAGAGTTTTTGACGAAAAGGCTATGACCAGGAGAGGGGCGGAGAGAGATGAAGAGAACATGGAATGGCTGTTAAATCAGCTGGATTATGAAGTTGTCAAGTACAGCAATCTCTCTGGCCAGGTGTAAAGAAAAAAACTGTTATTTTAAGACACATCTTATGAAGTAACAGAGTTTTTTTACTGATTGTAGAGAAAATTATCCAGATGGTACATATAGCTTTTTATTGAAAACACTGAAGCTAAAATGTTTGTCTAATTGTAATTGTACTCTTGATTTATTTAATGGAGTTTATTTGATTGGCAGGAAATGAAGCAAGCAGTCAAGAACTTTGCTCTACATCAGGATCATGCACGTTCAGACAGCACCTTTGTGGTTATAATGTCCCACGGAAAGAGGGATGCCATTTTGGGTGTCCATCATACAACAGACAACCCTGATACCTTCCCTGTTGATGATATCTACGTTCATCTGAACTCTCAGAATTGTCCAGCTCTGCGTAATAAACCAAAGGTTATTCTCATCCAAGCCTGCAGGGGAGGTATGAAAATGACTAAAAATACAATTGTTCACTGTTGAATTCTCAGGACATCACTGTATATTATTAACTCACCATTGATTGTAGTCCTATTTGAAGATGGCTTCCACACTCTTGACTAAATCTCTCTTCAGGGGAGCATGGGCGCGTGTGGGCCAGTGACGGTGAACCCGATAAGTCAATGGAAATAGAGGGCGATGACTTTGTGCACAAGGAGAAAGACTTTATTTCTCTGATGTCCTGCACCCCGGGTAAAGTGCTTTTTGCCATGAAGTCTTCTTTTAAAATTTAGTCATGAACCTTACGGTTCTATATAAAACCCTGTAAAAGCCATGGAATCACGACCAACCAAAAATATTTTGCACGGTCCACTTATTTATGAATAAGTTCCACCACTACATATTATACACAATATCCATTTCATTATTGAGGAAAGTCTGAAAGCTCCTAACTCCACTTCTGAAATTGTCCTACAGACACCAAATCTTACAGGCATGTTCAGAATGGAACGTTTTACGTCCAACTGATAGTGGATGTGTTCACGAAACATGCACACGAGGATCACATTGAGGAATTGTTCAGGAAGGTAAGTGAAATGCTGCTGAAAGAGCAACTTGTGTGAAATTATGTTCCGTTGAAAAAGATTTTTCTGTGTACATTGCCATTCAAACTTTCCTTCCACAGATGTTTATTATCTTCTCATTTTACAGGTTATAAGACGTTTTGACAGGGCAGATATGATTGGAAGCTACAGGCAAATGGCGTGTAAAGACAGAGCAACGCTGGCAAAGTTGTTCTACCTGTTCCCTGGACTCTGATTTCCAAGTTGTACATTCTTTTCTCTCCTTATCTCTGAATTCTATAGACCCTCATGTGCCTTTGTATCTCCAGCAAATCCTGAAAAGTCTTTCCAGATGTATGAAAATAGTTATTTCAAAAAAAGAAAGACCTTAAATAAACAACTTTTTTCCAAGCTGCATTTCCTCTGAAGAGAAAACCTGTTCTGATACACAGTATTCCATTTTCACACAAACATTACCTGATTTTGTTGTGTGCTATGAAACCATGAACATAACAGACAACACACCCTCTAAAAATCTGTGTTGAGGGACTGTATCTGTAACCATTTGTTGCCTAAAGTGTTTTAAATACTCAGTTTAAACTTTAACCCTATGAAGCCTATACTGTATTATATTTGACAAGCAAATTTCTAAAGCCTCTAAATTATCAACATGATCAAAATATTGCTGAAAAACCTGTTTTACACAATCTACTATATGCCTTCTGTCATCTGATTGATAGTTTATAGGAAGTCAAAGTCTAATCCTAAAGCTTTCCCTTTCAGTTCGTGGTACATGTGTCCTTTGCTCTGAAATCTTTACTGATTTTTAAACATAAGAAGAACATTTAGATAAACACTTCCTGGACTGAAGCAACTTGGGTTAGGACCCATACGTAATTTTTTAGAAAAAAGTGAAGTTTTTGAGTGATTTGGCATTGAGGAAGTAAAGCAACTGCGTAAATTTCCATAGTGTGAAATTAGCAACGGCTTTAGGAGGGTGGATCTTGTGAGCTTCACAGAGAAAACCTCAAGCCGCTGTCAGCCACTGAAAATGAATTGTGGTCACAATAGTAATTCATTACTACAGGAAACTGATGCAAGAGTAACCAGGGACATCTGTGTGCATGTGATATAAGTAATTTTGTTTCATTGAATCATCTTTCTATTTTTTTGTATCATGAAATGCAGAATGGGAAAGGAGATGCAGGTGCCTCCTATTCCTGCAAATTATGATTTTCTCTGAGGTACAATTGGTGGGTCAGGATGCAGTCTATTGCTGCTTCAGTTTAACAGCAAATCTAGATTCTTGTTCTATGCTAGTTATGTCATAATTAAATAGAGCATACTTTACAAACGGTGCATGCATTAGATAAACTTTTACATAAAACATACCAATGTACACGCTCTTCTAACCCAGTGTCCTATATTTACAAGAAAGTGGTTTGGAAATGAGGCAGGAAATGTTTAGAGTAGGCTATAGGTCTAAAGACAACACCTTCACCTCGGCTGAAAACATCACCATGTAGGAGGGCTCTTTCGCAGCGGTTCATTCTCCGCATATATGTCAAAGCCTCTGGAAGCAAGTGCATGAAACTTTGAGGAACCATGGCGAAAACTATTAAGGATCACCTGGAGAATACTTTTGAGGATCTGGGGGAGGGAAATCTAAGAAAATTTAAAATCAAATTGCGCGATCGGAAGGAAGAACCGCGCGTACGACAAGCTACAATTGAAAAAGTTACAGACGCTCTAGATCTCGCTGATTTAATGGTGAACACTTTCACATCGACGGGCGCGGGTCCTGTAACACTCGAAATATTAGAGATTATTGGCTGTAATGAACTGGCAGCGGAGCTCAGAGAGAACATAGGAGACGGTAAGTAAAATATTATGAAAGAATACAAATACAAAACTCACTTTAGAAGGAAGGCGTTTAAATCGATAGACAATAATATCTGCACTTATGCGCATGTAAATGTTGAATACTATATATAGTTGTGTTATATGTGCATATGTGTATGTGTAAACATGTTCAGATGCAGTGGAAATAAAATAAAATAAAATAAAATAAAAAAATAAAAATGTGATAGACGTAAGTATTCTTTACTTGAAGAAACTACCGAATCTTAAGAAACCAAATAGGAGACGAATGCACTCGAAGTATTTAGTTTAGCGAAGTTATCAAGTTTTAATAATTATATAGCTGGAAACCTAACCACTTCTTCAGAAGTTAGAACCGGTTCCACTTAAAAGTAAAACGGAAAGGGTTTTCATGCTAATTGCATTTTTTTTCTTCTTTTTTTTGTAAATAATTGTTCTCCAAAAGAAGGCCTACTAAAAGATTCGTTAAGAATCAGACTCGAAAGCAGAATCGTTAAATTATTTACTTCTTTTTCTAAATGTTCTCTAGACTTGAACTCAATTTTACTTTCAATTTCATTTGACCTCCGTGTAACGCCCATTAAACACTTGATTGCAATATTTTGAAAAGGATAATAGTAATCTTAAGGGCCAGTTAAACAATCGGTAATAATAATAACTACAATTCTTCATCCCAATATGTATAGTTTATTGTGCACAATGAGGTTTGAATGTGGAACCTGGAAATGGGGAATCATCAACTTTCCCTTGTTTTTCAGCAGCTCCAGTTGTTCCTGGACCTGGACCGGGGGCTCCATCTACTGGTGAGTAAGTCTAACTGTTTTTTAAGTAAGTTTTAAATCTATTCACTCTTTGAAGGTAATGAGTGCGTTCATATATAATATAATAAATAAAATCAGAATACATAGAACATATTAATGTGAACTCCATCATCATATCCTCACAATCTGACCACATTTACATCTCTGTTATAGAGCACTTCATCGATAGGAATTGGACAGCACTGATAGCACGAGTTAACAATGTGGATGCCATCCTAGATGAACTTCATCAGAAGAAAGTCATCTCATTCGAGGATTACAGTAACATTCGTGCTGAGAAAACCAAACCGAATAAGATGAGAGAGTTATTAACGGGCCCAATTAACTCTGCTGGCACTAGAGGGAAAGATGCTTTATATCAAGCTCTCAAGCAGTCAGAGGTCTACCTAATTCAAGAGCTTGAGGCTCAGAAAAAGTGAATCTGTCACAAAATCAGGTCCAAAATCTTGTTTGGTAGAACAAAAACTATTACATCTTTATTGAGGATTAAAACACTTGTCTAATGACTTGAAAAAATTGTCTTTGCTCACTTAAATCTTTTTTTAATCACAAGTCAATAAACAACCAAGTCAAGAAACCAGATGTTTGTTTCTTTTCCACAATCCCTTTTAGTTTCTTCAGTCTGTTTATTCAGACTCTTTATATTCCTGATTCAACTTTGCATGTAATGTCTTGTTGATACAATGTTGTACCTGTTTTATTGCCATGTGATTTATTAATCATTCTGCATTAGCTTAGTCAATGCAATGCTATAGAAATGTCCCTAGAAATATACAGAGGATTCTATCAATATATAGAGCTATGTAATACATTAGCATTAACTTTTCTAAACCTAGTTTCTATTTACTGAAAATTAATTGGCCTACTAACCAAAACTGTAGTTATTCCAAATACACGCCATCACAAGGGTCCTTCGAGTCAATAAATCTGTGAAAACAAAAGATGAAAAAAAGAAATTTTGAATCAGAAAGGTATAAATAACATTATACACTGGCGGTCAAAAGTTTGGAATAATTTTTATTCCAAGTCTCTTCTGCTCACCAAGGCTGTGTATTTGATTTAAAAAAATACAGTAATAACGGTAAAATAGTGAAATATTATTACATTTTAAAATAAATGTTTTCTATTTTAATATAAATTAAAATATAATTATATTTTAATTACATATTCCTGTGATGGCAAAGCTGAATTTTCAGCATCATTACTCCAGTCTTCAGTGTCACATGATTCTTCAGAAATCATTCTAATATACTGATTTAGTGCTCAGTTATTATCAATTATTATTGCTGCTCAATTATTAATAATGTTTTTTATTATTATCAATGTTGAAAACAGTTTTTGCTGCTTAATATTTTTGTGGAACCTGTGATAGGATTCTTCAGTGAATAATCCTATTACAGAAAAGTTCAAAAGAACAGCAATTTGTTTAAATAGAAATCTTATATATATATATATATATATATATATATATTATAATATTATATACTGCCACTTGATCCAATTTACTGTGTCCTTGTTGATTAATTTTTTTTTTTTTTTTTTTTTTTTAAAGTTCACCCCAAACTTTTGAATGGTAGTGTATCACAGTTTCCACAAAAATATTAAGCAGCACAACATTTTTATCAACATTGATAATAAATACTTCTTGAGCTGCAAATCAGCATTTCTGAAGGGTCATGTGACACTGAAGACTAGAGTAATGATGTTGAAAATTCAACTTTGCAATCACAGAAATCAATTACATTTTAAAATATATTCAAATAAAAAAAATATGGAAAATATGGAAAAATATTTCACAATATTACTGTTTTACTGTATTTTTTATGAAATAAATGCAGCCTTGGTGAGCATTAAGAGACATTCAAAAACATTAAAACTCTTAATTTTTCCAAACTTTTGACTGCCAGTATATATGGTGTGTGAAATAAACTGGTGCAAAAAAAAAAAAAGTAGCCTTACTTGTTTTGAGAGCGTGTAGCTTTTCTGGACTCTCGAGCTTCGTTCTCTGCGTAGATCTTCCTATAGCAGTAAATCAGCACTCCAATCATCCACAACTGCAGGACTACGATCAACACGTACATCATGATCTCTGAGATTACAGCCGTCAGCTCAGGGTTGGCTGGGGGAGCAACAAATTCAGATATTCAAATTACTAGTTGAAATGCAAATTTGTCACCTGTGAGTGGGACTTGAATGAGTCTCACCTTTTTCCACAACTGTAAGTTCCACCTCCTTGTTTATTATCACATGCTCCTCATCCAGCAAAAGGTACAGTGTGCGGTGGAAGGTACAGAGGTAAGTCCCAGTGTCGTTATATGTGACATTGTGAATGAAGATGGCACCAATTTGCACATCCTTTGTCCCCACAGTCCCTTGCCACTCTAATCTTCCCTCATAGTTTTCATGACGAATAGTGGGGAAAGGATATTCATACTGGAAAATCTGAGAGGGACAGAGATATTACTGATAAAACCAGACGTAAAGATTTAAACGTGTCTTTAAAGATCTTTTCAGTTAATTTAAACTGAGTAATGTTCAAATAAAGGTGCTTTATTGGCATTGATGGAACCTTGCCATTAAACAGAAGATTCTTGATTGTGAAAAAAAGTTTCTTCAGATTTTAAAATGTTCTTCACACTAAGAAAAAAAAGTTTTTTTTAAGAACTGTTCACTGAAAGGTTCTTTGAGGAACCCAAATGGTTCTTCTATGGCATTGCCTCGAAACCCCCCTTTCGGAACCTTTATTTTTAAGAGTGCAAAGCATTTACTGGAAGTTCTATATGTCAAGCTGACCGAACAAACTGACAACAGGGTTTCTGATCCATATAATCTCTGTACTAACGTGTATAAACTCCTCAGTTCCAGCTGGTTTGAAGTGCCAGTCCACAATAGCAGAACCTGGCACTTCTTCTCTTCTTTTGCAGGAAATGCAACCCAACAGAAAGCTTTCTCCAGCCACAGCCTCTGTCATGGAATCCACTTCAGCACATCCAGTTTGGCCCTGCGGCACTAAAAAGAGACATATTGAACAAGCAAGAAAAAGAAACGTAAGATTATTATAGTTCAGAAGCATTAAGCAAAGGTGAACTGGTATGGCAGTGGGTCATAGATTATCAAAACTAAGAAAGTTCAAAAGCCTAATAGCCTATCGTTTTTGTTATAAGTTATTTTCTTTCTTTGCTTATGCATTTTCAATTTAAATATTGAAAACGTTACGTTTCTGAGCAATAAATCTACAAATAAATGTACAGGATCTTACATGGAGACACTAATACTCAGCAGCAGAAGACTTGGGATGTTATTAATGCACCCCAATAAATAAAAACAAATAAGGAGCATCTGATGACTGTACTAATATATCCACTCAATATAATGATTATTATAATGACCCCTAATAAATAATTTCACACTAGCATGTTTTATAACTTACCTTGAATAAAAAAGACGAAGAGAGCCAAAAATGAAATCATTCCTAGTGACATGTTCACAGTTCACACAGCTGTATGAACCGATGCATTCATAAATCGCTTCCTTGGAATAGTTTGTCCCACGTTTCTCTTTTCTTCTTTATTATCACAGTTTCTTAAACATTACTGGGCTCAACAGTCTAAACTCTTCAGTTGATTATCCTAAAACATTACATCCTAAAACAAATATTCCTTCAGCCTTCAAAGAATTTCAAGAAAAGCGTTTAAAGTTTTAAAATATCACGTCACACTAAAAAACAGATCCTGTCTTGCTGCAGACTTTGAAGTTTAGGAGAGCTAAGTATAGACCGTGTGAATCCTTGTGCTAGCAACTCGACACGGAATTTGAGAAGTGAAATTCGGACGAGCGGCGTCCAGTTGCTATACGATCACCCAATAATCACGTGGCATGCCGTTTTAACATTTAGTCCCTTAAACTATTTTCTATTTTATGTTTTTACTTGACTTTTAATACTAATAACAAATAATCCAATATTAGGCTAAATATTCAGTTTCATTAGTAGCCTTGCTACTAGTCACTATCCCAACAGTGACATATAACTGTTTGATTGTTATTCACTCTAAAAAAATTAAATATGGACAAACCCAGCGGTTCGGTTAAATATGTAATATTAGATTTAATATAATTGTAATATTATATGTAGGCTAATATAAGTCTCTGGTGTCCCCAGAATGTGTCTGAAGTTTCAGCGCAAAATACCCCACAGATCATTTAGTATAGCTTGTCAAATTTGCCCCTAGTTGGGAGTGAGCAAAAACATCCAGTTTTTGTGTGTGTCCCTTTAAATGAGCTGCCGCTCCCGGCGCTCTTTCCAAAAGAGGGCGGAGCTTTAACAGCTCGCGCTTGGGTTGCTGAACAACAACAAAGTTGGAGAATCTCACGCAGCCAAAATGTCGAATGTCAGTAACGATGTTCAGCCTTACATTGTTCAAATCAGAGTTGGACACTGATGGAGAGACTCAACTGGACGTTTCTGAATGGTTAGTTGATAAATTTATGTAGCTGCTGTGGAGTTGATTCTCATCGACTAGCTTGTGCCATCATGTTAATCTTTTGTGCAAATCCATGACCCTCGTTTGTGAAGCAGTTTATTTAGCTCAACTATTGATTAAAAATTACTATATGGCTGGCTTAAAATGAACCCAAAATTGGTTGAAAAAAAATCACTGGGTGAAAACAACCCAATCGCTGTGTTTGTCCATATTTAACCCAGCATTTTTTAGAATGTTGCTAACAAATTACATTGAATTATATGGAGGTCTGTGGTTCAGATATCAAAAATTAACTTAGAGTGTATTCTAATTAATACTGGTGCGGTACCTAGTTTGTATTTATTAGCTAACTAGTATACACCTATTTATAAGACACTACAATCTATTTTGCTTTTTTACTTAAAGGTAGGGTAGGCAGTGTTTTTCAGAAACACTTTCTTGTTACACTGGTTAAAATTCTGTGCATCCTTATAGCAATCAATAACAGAAGTGGTCTAAATAATAATAATAAAAAAAGTACATATATCTTCCGTGGAAATCTGAGGATCTAAAAATGTTCGTCTAATCATTGCATTCGATGTCTTACATGCCTGTCAACATATGTATTTCCATACCTCCATGTATCCTGCTCGTGCAGACATCACACGTCATCAGCGTGTTCAATGAGGTTATGCAGAGGTGTAGACAGACAACAGAGCACCACAAATAAAACAGCAGCCATCTTTTACAGTTCCTCCCGATCCAAAATAATGAGCTTATGCTGCTTTCACGACATGTTGTAATTAGATGGCAACACTTGACGTTCTACCCGGAGCTATTCTCGGACTCGGAATTATGTGTTTCTGTGGCAACACTATCAATGCAGAAATGAATCTGCAGCAGTCAGGTGGTTCAAGTCAGCGCTCTTTAAGTTTTTTACGTTCATTATTATTATAATGTTATGTGCTTTGAGACATGAGGTACTTCAACGCCATCTGTCATGATGCTTTGGCTGTGCGCATTCATGTGTTTTGGAGGAGGCGTGGCTTTGGAAAGCGCTCTGAAGGGAGGGTGGGATCTTATGCTTTCAAAGCTAGCTTGCTATTGCTAGCCTCTCCGAAATTGCCTACCCTACCTTTAATGACTAAGAATAGCTACTACAGTACAGTTAGTAGTAAGTTAAACTGTTTCTAACAATTAAAATATGATTAGTAATTATCTAGTAGTTTCTATAATTAATTGTTACTAGTGAAATTGAAAAAGATACATAATTTATTAATAATTAAAAAAGTACTAGTAACAAAAATAGTAGTTCATCTACATTTACATTTACATTTATTCATTTTGTAGACGCTGTTATCCAAAGCGACTTACAAGTGATCATCCTAAAGAATAGCTAAATAGCTAAATGGCTTGCCACATTAAATCAGCACACGGGCCTATAACTTGTTTTAAATTCTCAGAAATCATCTTTATATTTTTAGTTAGACCTAAGGAATGAAAATGAACATGATATATACAAAATAAACTAGTTGTAGTAGTAGGTATGTTGTAGCTTATAATGAGATAATTTCAGGGACCATAAGCCAGTAGTCAAGGACATTGATGAGATCTAGCCTTGATCCTTTTGGGTTGTTGTAGTTAGTGCTCTTGAAAATGAATTAACACATAGGCTATATGTAATATGGAAACTATTTATAATAGTCTCATATAAAATCTCCATTATAAATTGTGCTTGGAAAATATTTGCATACTCCTCTTTGTTAGACAGCCGCAGACATACAATCACAGCGTTCACAACAACAAACACAAACTTGTTTATTATAACAGCTTTCCTGTGAAATCATAAGGTTAAAAAAGTATAAGTATCAATAGCAATAGTACCAATAGTAAAAATGTAAATAGCTTTTTTTAGCATTTTTCAAAATGCAGTGTTGTCACGGGGGACACGAGAGTCGACATGCAAAAGAGTTCTGCTTGAATTTCTGCAGAATTTTACTGACAAATGAGTTTAAGTAAATAACAATGGAGGCCTTTTTAAAGATGCTAAAGTCTGTTCTATAAAAGGAGAGCTGTAAAGATTTACAAGCTGCAATGGAAATGTTTAAATTGATTTTTTTTAAATATATACCTAAAACATTACAATTTTTTAATGTTCTTGAAAGAAGTCTCTTATGCTTACCAATGATGCATTTATTTGATCAAAAATATAGTAAAAATGGTAATATTGTGAAATATTAGGCTATTACAAATTAGAAGAACTGTTTTATTTAAATATATATTAAAATATAATTTATTTCTGTGATGGCAAAACTGAATTTTCAGCATCATTACTCCAGTCTTCAGTGTCACATGATCCTTCAGAAATCATTCTAATATACTGATTTGCTGCTGAAGAAACATTTATCCATGTTGAAAACCATTTTGCTGCTTAATACTTTTGTGGAAATGGTGATATTTTTTTCAGGATTCTTTGATGAATAGAAAGTTCAATGAACAGCATTTATTTGCATTTATTAAATAGAAATCTTTTGAAACATGTATTCACTGTCATTTTTGATATATTTTAATGAAAATTCAGCTTTGATCACAGAAATAAATTACATTTTTAAATGTATTAAAATAGAAAACAATTAATTTAAATTGTAACAGTATTACTGTTTTTATTGTATATTAAATGAAATAAATGCAGCCTTGGTGAGCATAATAGATTTCTTTAAAAAACATTAAAAAACTGCAATGTTTCCAAACTTTTGACAGGTACTGTATTCACATAACACTTCACAATGTGTGACATCACTTGAAATAAAGTCTCACTTATTGTAATATTCATAAAAAAAAAAAAAAGACAGATGTCTAGAGTAGGGTTTTATATTGCAGTTGTGGAAGTTTTAAAATGTTCGCTGCTGTAAAGTTTAGCTGCTATGCTGTGTTTATGTAGTGAAGCAGCTTTATTTTGCTATGGTTTATCAAACTCTACTGTTTTCTTGTCATGGCACTGATGTCAGTTTACTCTGGAGCACAAGGCCATTTCATTGGAAAGCAAGGTTAACAAAATCTTCCCTAATAGAAAAAATGGAAAATAATTCCACTATCTCAATACTCCCCCCCCCCTTTTTTTGTTCTGACATCATATGCTTAATAAGCTAAATCACACACACACACACAAGAAGAATTAGAGTGTTTTTCTTTTTTGTTGTTGTTTTGTTTCGTCAAACCATTGTCCTTCAGACCTGGTATGTGTGTTGGTAAAGTATTTACATTGACATGTCATGTCATGTCAGATTGCGTCAGAGGTTTACTGAGTAACTGACAAACTACTACGGAGTGAAGGTTGTTTTGATTCCCCGAGCGTCAAGCTCGCCCTCCCCAAACAAAACCCCAGGCAGTACGCAAAGTGTCCCACTTGATTTCCTTACCGACGCCCACGAGCTGGTGAACTTTTATATTTAGCACCGCTCGAGTTTCCAAATACCCATTCAATGCCAGCAGACACACAGCAACATAACCCTATGGAATCTCTCCACTACTCCAACACAAGCAACTCATAAAATCAGACGACTCACAGGCACGAGTCACGACCATAGACTGTAAAAAGGTCACGACACACAGAGAGAGCAAGTGTTGAAACCCTGTCAAAATCGAATTAAGAGGTGAGTCAAGGTTATTTCATATTTTATAAACGAAACGTTCCCGCGGAAACCGATTGACAGCAAAAGCTGACGAGACTGGAACATTTTATAGCCTAAAACATGTTTCTTCCAGAGCACATCTTTACATCAAATAATCTATAGGCTAACGTTTTACGCATTTATCTAGCCTAATGACACTTAAACAAACAGTTAATATTTAACTTAAAGCTTTACTGTAAATCTGAGGGAAGGTTCAAGTAGGCTTCACAGTTCAGGAGATGGCTTTGTTTTTATACGATTTTCAACAATATATAGCCTATAATCAGGTAAGGTTATAGCCTACTATGGGATGGACTGTCACCAAGTCGCCTTAATAATAGTATAATTAATAGTCATAATAAAGTGTCTGTGTTTTTCTTCAGCCGTTTGAACGCAATGTGAACCTATTCTTGGCGAGAAACGGGCTGAAAGGGGAAGAGAATATCAATTCCAAACTCATCTCATTGATTGAGTCCAGAATAATGATTATTAAAAGCCATGAAGGAAGCATTCAAGGTAAGCGGATTTATCATACTTCACTCTTTTAAAATTCCTACTATATTGTTACCAATTTAAATGTTCAAACTATAATTGTTGGACTCCCATATTATTAAGGTATTCCTCCTCTTTTTTGAGTTTAGGTTAAACGCGCTACGCTTAATGTCCTGAAGAGGGCGCAGTAAGCAAATAAATCTGGTTAGTCTGTAAAAAGATTAGTGGAGTAGAAATAAAATTGAACATCAATGACAGACACTCATTTGATTAAACGTACTATAAGTATAGGAATATCTAATATTTATATTCATTAGCCTATAATTGCAGCCTATACATTTTATTAGATTTTTGATGAATTGGCATGAACATTGGTTATTTTTATTTCTCCTAATAAGGCGTTGGTAATGTGAACCGTCTTATATATTCCATATATACTATTCATTCATTTATGTATTTTTTAAACATTTTAAAGCTGTTTAAAATGAATTATTTTGTGTACAGGCCTGTTAGTACACAACGCCAAAATACCCGTTAGTTTTTGTCTGCGCACGCTGAAGAGCCTTTTGATGGATTCTCGCTGGACTGTACCATTAAGTAAACCGGGAGGGGGTATATGTAATTAAGCATAATTTTCATTAATTATTGTTTTCCGCTTTTGGCCGTGTTTTAATATCGGCGAATGTTTATATTTGTTATTCTCATCATGTGCGTTCAAACTTTAATTTACTTAACTCACAAACCGTCATTGTACTTGTCTTGGCGTCTGAATCTACCCCTGTCAACTTTTTGCCCGTCTCATTGGAAACTGTTCTCTATCTTACTATCTCTTCGCGAAGCATTTAAACTTATGAAAAGTTCTTAACCTAAAATGTAATAGATACATGGTTTTAAGAGGCATTTTTTAATAGACTAAACCATGAGATCATCACCTAGTCCTGTGAGTCGTGACTAGGATTTTGGAATGGCGGAAAGGCGAATTAATGGATAAGAAAAAGTAAACAGAGGACCGTTTTCTCTACCACCGGTATCATTAGCATGCTAGCCAACTAGCAACTAGTATTCTCCCCAACTGTCTTGAATAGTACAGCTGACCTGTTCGTTAGCACTGCTAACGCATATCATGGTTTGTTTACTGCAGTATGATTTGACGCATTTCAGCGTGTGTTATGTTAACCCGAAATAGTTAAACAGAATAAATAATTAGAAAACAGTGGCTTAATTTGAAAACTGGAGACGAAAGCTACTTTTTTGTTAGCTTGCCGGCTAAATTAGGGGTGCTGATGTGTTCTTGCGAAAAAGTGGATTTTAACATCACCCCTCGTACTGTCGCCCGTCTCGTGTATGAGGCCGAACAGGAAAAAAACAATGGGGGTAATTCGTCCAATGGAAGGTAGGAATTATTGTTATTAATATTATTAAGTTAGACTTATTTGACTTTTATTAGGTTCATAAAGCATCTGTCATTGATGTCCTTCATTTGACTATAAAATCATTTTTATTTATTGCACTGTGGTGGGTTTTTTTTTTTTTTTTTTTTTACCCTTACTATATGTGTAAATGAAAGTGTTAATAGCTCTGGTTTGATTTGTTCAAACAAAACCTAGACATGATTTAGCTTGTTCAAACAGGAAAGTAAATAATGTGGCAGATCTTGTCCTTGCCTTTGGTAATTGGCTGTCAGTCTTGTTCTGAAGCTGCTGACGATGAAACTCTTCAGTAGAAGGTTTTCAGAGGAATTTGTATTAATCTGCAAATAACCAGGAAGTTCTACACAATTTCCTAAGAAGTATAAAGGTCAGGTTTGATAACTGCTGATTTGGTTATTTTTGTCTATCCCTTGGCGTGATAGAACGTGTTACTACTATTTGGTTCACTTTTTTTGAGGAATTTGTATTTAAAGTTTTGTCCTTTGCGAATTGCTTGATTCTTATGGTAATTTTTTTTTGAGTTCAGGAAGGCATCTTTGCTCTGAAAGAAAGAGAACAATAAAGAGGACACTGTGTATCTCTTGTATTGTTGTGGTTGATTTGTCTCAGCATGGCTCACCAGCTTGTGGTGCCACTGACAGGAAAGAAGACCTAGAGTTCTGCTTAAAAGTACTTCGTTGTGGGAACCTTTTCTTCTTTAGCCACAGTAAACACTATATATGTGCACAAAGGTAAAACATGCAAAGGTTATAGTCAGGTGAGAAAAGAAAACAGTTTTTTATTCACATGTGCCTTCCCATCAAACAAAATGTGTTATGTTCCCTTTGAAGCAAGTTCAGCAACACGATAAAATCCAATAATAAAATAATACGTTAGCACTTAGCAGCTGTTCAAAATTCACTGGGTATTTCATTATGTTTTCTATTGGATTAAGCTGTTGAAGTTTTACACTCAAGTTTAATCGAAGGCGGTAGCATACATAAGAAAACTAAACGGTAAACAGTTTAGATTTTGGTTCACCTCTTCTTTCGATAGAGCCTTCATGTTAGCAGCCTAGTTAAATAGAGGGTTTTTTTTAAAGCCTTTGGGTGGAAAATGACAAACAATCACAGAGTGATGATGATGGCTACATTGTACTGTAATCAACCAACGGTTACTCCACCCATACATTAACAACAGCTTGCGTGTATTAAACACCACTTAGTACCGGGTATGCAGGTTGTTGTTCATCTGCTTTGTCAATCTTGATCTCATTTAGAGGAGCTATACCATAAAAATATGGGAGAATATTGTCCAACAATACATTGACTTGAACTTTGCTAAATAAATTGAAATTTCTTTTTTTAAAAAGTTTTTTTTTATAATTATGTGGAAATATATTAGGAATGCAATACTATGGAAACTACAGTTAAAAATTTGGGGTCAGTAAGATTTTTTTTAATTGAAAAATTAATGCTTTTATTTATTTATTTATTTTTAAATAAATACAGAAATATTAAGCAGCACATCTGATTTCAATATTGAATGATAAGAATTGATTTTGAGCACCAAATCAGCATATTAAAATGCTTTTTGAAGGATCATGTGTCACTGAAGACTGGAGTAATTCCATCACAGGAATAAATTAGATTTAAATATATATTAAAATAGAAAAACAGTCATTTTAAATTGTAATAATATTTCACAATATTACTGTTTCTTATTAAATAAATGCAGACTTGATGAGCATAAGAGACTTCTTTCAAAAGCATGAAAAAATCTTACCGACTCCAAACTTTCAATATAATTTATTATTTATATTTCTTATGCATGTAGTTTTGAGACTTTGGATCTCTTCAACATTTGGCCAAACTGTTAAAATAAAACAGTGACTCACGAATGCATTAAAATCAGCCCTTAGTGTTAAATGATGTTAGTACTGTATGTGCATCCCTGATATATTTTGATATACCAAAATATTATACAATTTATCTGTAAAGATATGTTTTGTGTAAAATATGAAGTAGCTCAAATAAAAATTTTTTTTTCAGTCTGTAGCTTGACAAAAAGACAAATATAGTTTTTCCTCTTTTCAGCAACATGGTTTTATCATACCTGATGTGCAAATCGCAATGACAAGGCAGATTGCAAAACTGCATTTGTTGTGATATGTGCTTGTGTAAGAAAAAGGGGCAGAAACGTCTTTAATAGCAGCAGAGAAACAAGAAGATGGATTTGACATCAAGCAGTTATGGGTGCAAGAAAATTCAACTTCTCAAATGCTCATTTTTTTTCCCCCTTCGATAAATGGCATGCAGAAGAGATGGCTGCACACTTTTATGCGTATTAGAATTCAGTGATGGCTCCACCCCATTTTTTCAGTTCCTGCTGCAGGACTTTATGCCGTATATACGCTGTACATCTGTGAAGGAAGCTGAACTGCTGACTTCTTTCTTCAGGACAGTGAGTTGAAATTGATGCATACATTTCCAGTTGTCATCAGATTGTATTTCTGTAATGGAGTATTTATTTTGGGCTCTAGTGGAATTTCCAGACCAGATGTAGAAGACGAAGAGACTAGAGAGTAAGAAATATTTGGCGCTTATCGACGAAAGATTGTGCGTGATAAAACTTGCACTCAATGAAACTGTCAGCCGTAGACTGATGCAGAAAGTTCTAGGTGATGTATGATGGCTGTGACACCACCACCTGAAATCACCATGGCTGAGCCCATTCCCATTCCAACCCTGAACATTCTTCCACCTTCGTCCGATACGGAGTCGTGGTCCTGCTCCCCAAGCCCACGGCCACACCGGTTCCACTTACGCAGCCGTAACCGAGAGAAGAGGAGAGCCAAGGTACAGCAAGCAGATGCATCAGAGAACCATTGGGATAAGGGGAAAGGGGAAAGAGATAGAAATCAAAGCCCATCACGTGCATCTCCGTTGCCTTCAATGGTTTCTTATGTAGAAGAGGAAGAGCAGGGAAGCCCCTCTGTGCTTCTGCTACCCCCATCCCGCTCATGGTCACGGAGCTCCTCCCTAATCAGGCGCTCTCACTGGTCTCTCCGTAGCCTTCTCAGCAAGGATTCAGATTGTGACAGCAGCAGGTCAGTGTGTTTCCCCCTCCCACTTGTGCAGTCAGCAGCATTCCCTTATGCTGGTTTTTAGTGCATCCACGCTAGATGCTCAGAGGTATATCCCTGCAGATGCAATGAGAAGAGGAGTAGAAACTCTTCAAGAAACACATCTGGTTAGGGAGGAGATGTTAGTTTAGTTTTAAGATCTGTGATTATTAGCATGATCTTTTCCATAGTTTTTGTCTCTTTCTTTCATTGGTGTGTGTGATTATTTTATTTTATATTTTATTATTTCTTGATTTAAAGAAGTGTTTGTTTCACTTCTGTTCGCTCAGCAGTATTTGTGGCATAATGTCATTTACCACAGGAAATAGATTTAACTTGTTCCTTAGTTGTGTTTATAAAGCAAGCTAAAAATATTGTGTACATTAAGGTACTCACAATGCAAGAAATGGGCCATGCACTTTAGACATTTAAAAAGGTAAAGCTCATTTTTTAAGCATGAATATGAATACTTTCATGTGTCTATTGTTTGAGTAATTTAATTATATAATTAAAAGTGTCAGGATTTATATATATATATATATATATATATATATTTATAAATAGATAAATATTATAGTTGATATAATAATTATATTATTATATAATAAATAAATATATAATTATTCACATATATAAATGTGTTTATAAAACGGTTAGTTCCTGTTCTTGATTCTGATTGGTCAATAGCTGTGTTTTATTCATGATAAGACACGGCTATGACCGCTTCACCCAACGGTTCTGTGTATCACTACACAACACCCTTAACAACCACTCTTAGCAACGTAAACTGTTTGTTCTCTGATATTGTTCATTGAAGCTTACTGGATTATGTAGAAGAGTGTTGTGAGAAAGAGATCGAGTGAGCGAGTTTATTACCTGCATTCAGATTTAGCATTTTCCTTCAGGTCAGTCCTATGTTCATAATAAAAAAATGTTTAAATGTCCGATGTATTATCTTGTCCTTTTAACAGTTAAGGGGTTTTCCCGTGACTGACAGCGCTAGTCAAAGCATTTGTCAGTTGCGTCTTGTTCTGTGTTCACAACAATTCAGTCGTTTCAATGTAAAAGTCTTCGCTACTGACTGACACACTCATAAAGACAGTCTTTGCCGTCATCTAATGGCGTAATAATGTAAGTTCTGTTGCTGTTCACGGTCAGGGACTATTTTTTCCAGTGGAAGGAAGGCTTTTAGTAAGAGTTTACTTCATGAAAGTTGCATTGATACATATTTTTGGCTTTAATATTTGTATTGTGTGGTAACCGTTTTATAAAAGCAATAAGGTACTCGAGGCTAGTGCTGTATCGTGAATAAGTCACAGCTGAAGGGGTTGCAGGCACTCCGCTTCGCTATAGCCTCTCAAACCTTATTGCTTACATACAGTATATACACTACCGTTCAAAAGTTTGGAGTCGGTAAGATTTTTGAAAGGTTTTTGAAATGCTCACCAAGGCTGCATTTATTTTATCACAAATACAGTTAATAATAACAGTAATATATTATTACAATTTAAAGTAATTGTTTTCAATGGGAAAATATATTTTAAAATGTAATTTTATTCCTGTGATGGCAAAGCTGAATTTTCAGCGTCATTACTCCAGGCTTCAGTGTCACATGATCCTTCAGAAATCATTATAATATGCTGATTTGCTGCTCAAGAAACATTTCTTCTTATTATTAATGTTGAAAATGGTTTTTGCTGATTAATATTTTTGTGGAAGGTTGGAATCCTTATTACATTACCACTCAAAAGTTTAGGGTACGTAAGATTTTTGTTTTCATTTTTAAATTTAAATTATTTAATTATTACAATTAATATTTAATTATTTAAATTAATACTTCAATTCAGCAAGGATGCAATAAATTGATCAAAAGTAACAGTAAAGACATTTATTTAAAATAAATGCTGTTCTTTTGAGCTTTTTATGAATGAAAGAATCCTAAAAAATGTATGTGTATAGCATTATTAATAATTGAACGGCAATAATAATTGGCTGTGGAAAATTCAGCTTTACCATCACAGAAATAAATTATATTTTAAATGTACACATTTGTACTTAATATGAAATATTTAATATTTATTTAACATTAAATATAAATTTAAAAAATCAGCAATGCCATAAATGCTGTCAATACAGTTTAACCTGTATTGATCGCAGAACATTCTTTCAATGCAAATGTAATGATTTGTTCCCTAGTAAATTGGCATCGTTCAGTATCTGTTACTGTAACAGTTTTCATGCATATGTAAAAACACCATACTTGCTAGTTATAATTATAGTGAATTTGTCCAGCTAAAACACAGAAATATTTCCAGGGACCAAATTAAACAGAGAGTCCTGAAACACTGTTATTATGTGAGGTTTGAGTATATGAATAACAGGAAGATGATAGAGTGACAGAAAAAAAGAGGAGGAGTGCTCTTGGCAGTGGAGTGATGGAGGTGGGGCTGTGTCTGAGCCGTCTGGCTCTCGTACACATGACATCACTATTACCCAGTAGGAGTGTTCCGCCTTTTCTGGTGATGTCACTGCTGCCCAATCAGAAGCCGCTGTTTTGATGCTGCAGCGAAGACTGTCAGCCAGTGAAAAGACGCTTAGAGAGCGAAAGGTGTTTTATGCATGCCACATGAACAGCTGTGCCCTTGTCCTTCTCAACTACCAACCGGTTTTACTGACCTAGTTCTTTTTGTTGTGTTGCTCAGCCGTTTCGAAGACTCGCTCTGAATTGGAGCCTATTGTGATGTTTTTACAAGGTTCTGGATATTGTTTAGCAAGTGTTTATTTATTTATTAGCTTACCAGAACCTTAAACCATACAATTAGCCAGAACACAATCGTTGTTAGTCTGAAAACAATACAAAATACATTTTATAGGTATCAATTATAACCCTTGTAATGATTCAGACAGGCATGAATGAGTATTACAGTATGAATCATTTACATCTGATGAAACTAAACCGGGTTTTGGGAAAGCCATACTTCCTTTATTTGTAGATAGAACTGTGCTAATCTTAAGGTCAAGAGGTAAAGTCTGTTTATTGCTCACTTGCATGAATCGTTCTCGCCGACTGTAGAATTGGCCTTGTTTGTTTAGCAACGTCTGTAGGTTGTTTCCCAGTCCAAAATCAATGCAAATTCCTGACATGCAGGTTTGCACAACATCAGACATAAACGTTCTAGGTTTTCCACCAACATCAGCTCCAATTAATTGTAAATAGCATTGTTTATATTAAAATATATTATATATATAATATATTATATTATGCCTAATGCGGCATAAATAATATATATATATATATATATAATATATATATGTAAACCTGTTACACACTCTGTCCAATCCATGCATTTTGATTTCTCCTTCCTTGCCTGTAGTTCACTCTGTTTACATCGGCTGCTTCTTAAATCTGAAGATTTCATTTGTCTAAGCCTCTTTGGAGTGCTTTGGCCTTTTTGGCCATGATGTGCCTGTGGTCCTGCGTGCCATATGTTCCTATTAACTTGTTGAGATGCTTTTAGTGCTGCTGCATTTCTCAGATCACACGCATTCAACGCTCTGTGTCCTACAGATACATGTGATTGCAGAAATAGATTGACTTGCTTTGAGCTTCAAACCCTCAATCCTAGTGGATTATTGCACAGGCAGAGCATTGTCTGTGTTTGATCAATGCCACTAAAGCCTCAGAAGTGAAAGGTAGAGTGACATTGATCACCTTTGTTTCCTGAGCTAATGTAGTTATCGTTATAGTTATCATTCCTGGTGTGAACAAGCCTTAAGTCACATTTTATTATTATATTTAAAAAAAAAAAAAAAAGTAAAATACTGGTAAATAAAACGAAATGTTTATGAACATTATAAACATATATTTGAGTTCCCCTCAGGCCAAAAAAAAAAAAAAAAATATTTAAAGCTAAAAGGAAACTACAGCGCATGTAGGAAATGCATTATACAAATAAACTTGGACTCATGTATCCCTCTCATTTGGTACAAATCCAAATTTTGTGCATGTTTTGCTTCCTTGAGATTAACTGCATAATATGAGTCGCAGCACATTTCAGATTATTAAAAAAAATGTGATTTTATATTTTGTAAAATATGGTAGGCTATAATGTTTTTTAGTGTGACCTCCCATGGTCAAAGTATTTTTTCCCCCAATTTTTAAAGATATTAGTAAAAATGCTCATAGTAAATTGTAGCTTTACCATTTTTGTCCATAGCAAATACAAGCAAAAGTCTACTTAAGGCTACATATGATTTAGGATAAGTTTTTGGACATGGAAATCTATATGTCTTGGCTTCCCTTAACCCTTCTTACTGAGATTATGGCAGCCTCTCCTAGGAAAACAGATTATGGAGACAGCCAGACCGTTGAGGATTATTATGCAATTTTATCATGATGATCATTATCTCTATATAAACTGGGTGCAGTTAGGGTTAACCAACTTCCCAGTTTTTGATCATCAGAATAATTCCTTTCATTTGAATGACTTTGTGCCAACTCTGGGTGTCCGGGCCATTTCAACCCAGTTTTATTGATTCAAGTGCTTCCACATAAACTCTAAGCATAATCCCCTCTGTGTTTGCCCTGGTGTGTGGTGGTAAAGAGACGGCCACTGCCTCAAACGGTGTTGATTCCCTCCTCCACAGAGAACATCCTCTTTTCTCCTCCCCCTCCCCCTCTTGCCCAGTGTGTAGGTTGCTTTAGGATAACCGGAGCGCTCATGGTGGAGACCGCTGTGGTCGTTGCGTTTTAGAAGGGGTCTGGTACCTCGTTTAGGATGGGGATATTGAACGATCGCGTTC
Organism: Mylopharyngodon piceus; assembly: GCA_039654765.1. NCBI lineage: Eukaryota > Metazoa > Chordata > Actinopteri > Cypriniformes > Xenocyprididae > Mylopharyngodon > Mylopharyngodon piceus. The sequence continues at coordinate 21,496,094 of CM077445.1, forward strand.
TGTTGGACTAGAACGGGCTGCGGATGAACAGAGGACGCGGTGTCTTCATGCATTCGGCTAGTTAATCTGAATGTACCGTCTGTTATGTCGGCGCAGTGCCATATTGAGAGACTACTGTAAAATAAACGTGGGCAGCACGCATTGATTTGAGAAAACACCCAATGACATGTTCGAGTAAGTAGCAAATGGTTAGTTATTTTATGCAATGCATGCGAATGTTGTATTTCTACAAACCTGTATTCTAGTTTTGTTTGACGATTCACTTTTATCAATTATTCTTGCATCACAGTGCAGTAGTAGGTTAGGCGTTTACACGCATGCAACTGTGATTGCATCCCCAAACCGCACTGATGACATCGACATATTCTGTGTTTGATCAGTCCCGGTGTGCCCAAATGCACGTTCAGCACTGAGGATTAGATTGGCGCGTGCTGTAGTTTTACTTTGTGCACGTTTAGCATGCAAATTGCGTTTATTTTATATAAATTGCATTGGTTTACGCAGTGACTGAAGCTCGCGGCATTAGTATTTTAGCTTCAGCGTTTAAGCGTCCATTCATTCTCTTGACATTTGCTAAATCGATTCGTGAACTAGTTGTTCATTTGAGTCGGTTCTTTTTGAATGAACTGTTCGAACCGGCTCATCAATTCGACCGAATCAATCCAAGCGGTTCTTGAGTCAACTACTTGATTCATTCAACTGAGAACCGTTTCTTTTGAACATGCCTGGTTCGTAATGAGAATCGATGATTGAGCTGAAAGAAATAGCGTTTGGAGTGGAACGAGATTTAACTAATGGACCAAAACAAAACTTTAATAGCCATATATCAGAAAAATGAACAAATTTAACGTACTGATAATCAACTTTTTGTTACTTGATTGTATGACAGTTTTGTCAACACGCATGGAGTGCTTGTCAATGACATAGTGATTACGTCATGATGTAATCGAATCTGATTGAATCTTTTTTAACCGGTTCATTAAAACGAAAGAACCAGTTCACTGAAATTAGGCAGTAATTTGCTTTGAAACGAGTCTTGCTCTTAAAAAAACAGTTACCGGTTAAAGAGTTTACAAAAGTGTTTTACTTTTAGGGGTTCATTCTGGCTTATATTATATTATATTAAACTTGCTGTGTGACTGTTTTTAATAAAACAGTAATAAAACATAAAATTTCACATTTGAAGCCCACTAGATCAACTAGTTAGGTGAGAAGTGTAACCCCCCTCCCAGGTCAAAGTTGTTAAAGATAAAGTACAGCAATCAATAAGACCTTATAGATGATTTGATAAAGATTACTGAAAGAGAAGTTGAATTAAACAGTTACTATTTACCTATCAACAGGTATAATTTGTTATACTTTTCTGTGACACAATGTATTATATTAGTGGTTGACCAATATGGGGTTTTCAGTTTGTAATTCTTAAATTATTACATTCGGTCATTCCCAAAGTTGCATCCTTGCATAATGCCACAGTGCTTTTTTTGTAAGGGTCTGTTGTTACACCATTGTCTTCTGTGACTCGTCATCTTCTCATCTTGCAGCAGGCGTGTCTAATCGATGTCCTGAAGTGTGACTGTCTGTTATGGATTTGTATGGTGTTTTTCAAGGTGGTTTCAAAACTTTTCTTGCACTGAACATTTAGTTTGAGTTAACTGAACTCACCACTCACATGCAATATGTACAGGAAAACTTGTGGTCAAGGTTGCCAGAATATATATACAAACATCTTTAAGTTGATTTACATTAGTGCTATCATGTATGTAACAAGTGTCAAGTAGCAAGTAGGACTGGGTGATTTATTAAATATACACAATATATTCCTAATGATTTTTCTGGTGACATAAAATTAAGCAACATTGTGAATATCACAAGACAACATCCAGTATATACTTTTAATATATGTATATTTTTACTTTTTTGCTGCATCACCCAACCCTAGTAAGAACAACTGGTATTAAGGATTGATTTCACATGCCTTAAAGCCACTATCAGCACTCCTTTGACTAAACAGGTCTTATATGTCTGCCATTTAAATGTCTCATCAGACTGATCAAATGCGAGTGAACAGATAAGGCTTTGTGTTTGTGTACAGAAGCTTCTATCTGTGTTGTTACTGTGATGCTACTATGGAAACGACTGTTATTAATATAAATACACTCTTTATTCCTGGTCTTCGACCTGAACTCGTAGTATAGGACCCATCCTGGATGCTCCCTCAGTTTGTTCAGAGTGTGATGGCTTAAATTTTTCTGAATGACAGCTTGATTTGTATTTTAAAACATATTAGAGACATTAGAGTTGTACCTTAAAGGGTTAGTTCAGCCAAAAATGAAAATTCTGTCATTATTTACTCACCCTCATGTCGTTCCAAACCCGTAAGGCTTTCGTTCATCTTCGAAATACAAATTAAGATATTTTTGATGAAATCTGAGAGCTTTCTGTCCCTCCATAGACAGCCTACATAACTGAAACTTTGACGCTTCAAAAAGTTAATAAAGAGATCGTAAAACTAATCCATATGAATTGAGCGGTTTAGTCCAAATTTCCTGAAGAGACTCGATCGCTTTATATGATGAACAGATTTAATTTAGGCCTTTATTCACATATAAACATTTATCAGCGAACATAAACAGAAGCTCAACTGAACCTGCTTGACACGCGAGAACAAACATGCTGCGTAACACACGAGAATGAACCTCATTGGTTCTCACACGCGTCAAGCAAACGCTTGAGCTTCTGTTTATCACACAACTGATGTGTGCGTTGATCAATGTTTACATGTGACTATAAGCCCAAATTCAGTCATATAAAACGATCGAGTCTCTCCAGAAAATTTGGACTAAACTGCTCAATACATATGGATTAGTTTTACGATCTCTTTATGAACTTTTTGAAGCGTCAAAAATTCAGGCTGTCTATGGAGGGACAGAAAGCTCTCATATATAATCAAAAAGATCTTCATTTGTGTTCTGAAGATGAACGAAAGTCTTACAGGTTTGAATTGACATGTGGGTGAGTAATTAATGACAGAATTTACATTACTGGGTGAACTATACCTTTAACTTACATGCTGTCTGTTGTAAACCAGAATCAGGTAGTTGCAATCAATACAGGCTGTTTGGTCAATAGTGGATAAACCTTGTCCTATTTGTTGTTTCCTTGTGCATGACCCAGTTGCCCTTAAGGTCGGTTGAAGCAGAGTGCTGAAATGCCAGATGACTGTCTGTATCTCCTTTCTGACCTTCCTTTTCCTCTGTCTGCAGTACAGCTAGTAACTCTCCGCGCAGCACTCCCGGCAGCTCACCCTCCTTGCGCCGGCGTGTTCTGGGAGGCAGAGCCAGTGAAGGGGAGACAGTTGGGGACAGAAGTGGTGGAGGTTCAGACAGTCCCCTGCCTCCTACTCCCTCCTCATCAACCTCCTCCTACCCGCTCACGGCCCGCCACTTCACTCGCAATGCCAAGGTAAGCCACGCTCTAGGCCAGTGAGATTGTTGGTCGGCGCTAATGTCTGATATGACGAGTGCTTGCTCTTACACCCATTTACTGAGTGCTGTTCGGCATGAATAAGGCAGGAAGAATGCTAGTGTTGCAACTTCCAAACAGTTATTTAGAAATAGTTTTGAAAGATAAAAAATTGATTAAACAGGTTCTAGTTAACGTGTGCACATAAAACAACATTCAAAACCCATTTTACTTCTGTAATATGGCATACTTCTGAGTGAAGCATTGGGCAGGACATAATATTATACACTACTGGTCAAAAGTTTGGAATAATTAATATTTTTGAATGTTTCTGAAATAAGTCTCTTATGCCCACCAAGGCTGCATTTATTTGATCAAAAATGCAGTAAAAACAGTAATATTGTGAAATATTATTAATATTATTTAAAAATAACAGTTCCAGAAATAATTCTAATATGTGGAATTGGTGCTCAAGAAACATTTCTTATTATTATCAATGTTGAAAACGGTCAAATAAAATAAAATAAATGCTGTTTTGTTTTGTTTCTTAGTTAATGTTAATCTCAGCATTCACTAATACATTTTTTAGATCAAAAGTTTTATCTGTTAACATTAGTTAATGCACTATGAACTAAGATGAACATTTTTATTAACTATAATTAAGAAATATTAATAAATGCTGTAAAAAATATATTGCTCACTGTTAGTTCATGTTAACAAATGAGACCTTATTGTACAGTGTTACTGAACTTTCTATTCATAAAAAAGGTATCAGGTTTGCACAAAAATATTCATCAGCAAAAACAGTTTTCAACATTGTTAATAATAACAACCATTATTAATATTTGAGTGCCAATAATAATTGGTAATAATTGTGCACCAAATCAGCTTATTAGAATGATTTCTGTTAGATCATGTGACACTGAAGACTGAAACCAAAAACAAAATCGTAATTATTCCAAACTTTCTACCGGTAGTGTCTATTGAAAATTGTTTGGACATGAAGAGTATGCATTGCATATTCAGTCAATATCACAGACAGCACTCACTGATTAAAACATATGTGAATTTTTATTTTTTATTTCTTTATTTTTTGGATGAGTTGTGCACAATAAGACCAAAACATTAATAAAGAAAGTAAATAGGGTCCATTTTGATTGTTTTGTTGAGAAAAAGAATGGAAATCCAGACCCTCATTCATCTTTTCCTTTCCATTTCAGAAAATGCAGAGCTGGTATAATGTAAGTATCCCGAGGTCTTCGGAAGTTCATGCCTCAGTGTTTTGTGCTTTAGCTGACAGTGCTGTTTCCCTCCTCTCACATCTCTCTCTAATATATAGGTGCTCAGCCCCACATACAAACAGAGGAATGAAGACTTCCGTAAACTCTTTAAAAAGCTGCCTGATACAGAGCGTCTCATAGTGGGTGAGTAAATGAGTAAAGCAAGCAGAATGTAATGTGTGATATTATTTTAAGTGCAGCACAGTTCTCCGCGTGATGATCACATGGCCTCTGCTTGTTCATTTTATTTTGTTTTATATCTAGACTACTCATGCGCACTGCAGAGGGACATACTGCTCCAGGGCCGTCTCTACCTGTCTGAGAACTGGCTCTGCTTCTATAGTAATATCTTCCGATGGGAGACCACGGTAACCCTCACATTACTGAAAACATTAACTAGTGCTGCAACAACTACTCAACAATGAATTTCCTAGTGGATAAACTTCAAGTATTTCATAGAGCATGCACATGTATGTCAGTCAAATGAAGTGCAAAAAAAAAAAAAAGAGAGAGATATGCACATTTGTTTGGATCAAAACAATATTTGTTGTTTAACATCAAATTAAGTGAAACTTGAAATCCAATATGCAATGCAATTAGTAATATTTTATATGAATTGGAATTAAACAATAAAGAGTACTTAAAAATAAAGAGTACTCTCTTACATAACAATTACTCTGTCAGTAATCGGACCTGGGGCCCGTTCTTCGTACATGGATTACGAAGTTATCTGGATTTTACTGTTGACGATTTAACAAATGAACATGTCATATGACAGTTAATTCAGGGAACCGCATATGTAAATCCTTAATATTCTTTCTCCCTCTTTGTGTCGCCAGATAACCATACTGCTGAAAGATGTGACCAGTCTGACCAAGGAAAAGACAGCCAAGCTCATCCCTAACGCTATCCAGATTTGCACTGAACACGAGAAGGTACCGCTCTGCAGACATTGGATATGCACGCTAAAATTACCATTAATGGATTTCTTTTGCTGGCTGCATTTTGAACCTCCTAAGCCAATAAATACTCTGCCTTTGATTTAAAATCCGATCTTGCATTTGTCAGCACTTCTTCACGTCATTTGGGGCAAGGGATCGCAGCTATATGATGATCTTCAGGCTATGGCAGAATGCACTGATGGATAAGGTAAGAATCACACTAGTGCACATTTTATTAGTGTATAAGACATAACCATCTGAAATCTCCTGTCAGAATGTGCGCTGTTTTTTTTGTCGGAGTGTGGATGATTTCATATGGCAGGTGACCAACGTCGCTTGGCCATCGGCCATAATAATTAGCACTTGGCAAGGTGCTGGTGGTGACTACAGTTGCATTTCAATCTTCAGCAAGCATGTCTGTTAGAATTGAGCAATAATATAAAGCTACTGCAGCTTATATTGTTGCAACTAACATTTCAACAACTGCTACATTTGCTGAAATGTTTTCCTGTGCTGTAAGTTTTAGTTAAACTATAGTTAAAAATCTGCCAAATGCATACATTTAAAAAATAACTTAAAAGTGTTTAACAGTACTTTATTATTTTTAGATAAAAGCTCTGTTCCAAACTCTAGTAAGCTGCCTACATAGGCAGCATTTTTAGGCATCACGAAATTGCATATATTTTACATGAGTAAATCTGTTCCAGAATGCATTGCAACCAACTTGGCAAAAATGCCAGACGGAGTCAATGGAAATATTGATTATAAATATACTTTATTTTGAATAAAGTAGTTAAATAATATCTGTAATCAAAATAAAATATTAACAAAATGAAAATAGTTAATAAAAATGTACTATTTCACACAATTTTTGTAATGCATTTTTTGTCCTTGTTACTCTGTTAGCTAATAGCAGTAGCTATTAAATCGGTCATCACCTCTGCTGCCTCACAGAAATGGTATTGAAGCAATTTTTAGCCTGGAAGTGTCCATACTGAGCTTCTACTTGAAGCACTGATATTATATTTCTCTTTTCCACAGACTCTGTCTCCTAAGGAGTTATGGCACATCGTTCACCAGTGTTACGGCACTGAGCTAGGGCTCACTAGTGAAGATGATGACTATGTCTCCCCTACTGCTGAACATATGAACGGCCTGCTGTGAGTCCACACTGAGAGGAATCTGTTCATGAAATTTTATTTATGAAATTTACCTGATAAACACAAGGACAGACAGAAGGTCACAGTGTATCTGTATCTTTATTTTATTTTTTGGTTTTAGTTCTATCTATCTATCTGTCTGTCTGTCTAACTATTAGAGCTGCACGATTAATCATTAAAAGATTGCAATCTCGTTTCAAACACCCACGCGGTCTTATTCCTAAATAACAATGATTCTATGTCTATTATGACTGTTTCACATCGCAAGCGTTAGTGGAGATTAAACATAGTGTATTTTGTCGCTGCCCATGTAAATAAATGAGAGGGTCGGCCGTCACGCTTCATTCATTAATATGGGCAGCGACAAAACACGTGCTGCTCACGCTCTGCTGATGCTTGTGATGTAAAACAGTTTAAACCAAAGACTTTAGGGACTTTGGTTAACCTTTGAAAGTACGATCATCACACTTCAACATTCAAATCTGTGTTCACGCTGCCGCTGATCCGGAGAGAGCAGCTGCCATGTAAATGAAGCAGCTTCAAAAACTATCTTTTCAACCACACATTATCATTATTTATGTATTACAAACATTTAAATAACGGGATAAAAGTGTACTGGGATTAAAGTTTATAGTTTGGGTATAAACACTGATGTCTACGGTAGTGATCAAAGAGTAAATCATCTTTTGAAAGTATTTTGACACTTGTATGTATTGTATCACTTATCGTTACTTTAGGAGGTGGCAATAAGTGAGTGTTTGTCATTGAATCATTCATTTAAAAGATTTATTCACAAACACTGATTCATCTAATAACGAAACAAGTCTTTATGAATGAGACATTGACTCCATTCAAATTATTTCATTTAAATTAATATATATTTTTAAATAGACTAAAGCAGTGAACATTTTGTCAGAACCTCTAGTTTGTTTAGATGTCTAATTTTTTTTCTTCAGAATCGTGGGAGAATCGCAATCTCCATTTTACACACACACAAAAAAAATCACGATTCTCAATTTATCCTGAATCGTGTAGCTCTATTATCTCTCTCTCTCTCTCTCTCTCTCTCTCTCTCTGTCTATCTATATCACATAGAAAATACATACACTCAGTATTTTTATTTTATATTTTATTTTTAGTTCAAAAAGGCAATATTATACACATTACTTGAATTATAATTTTTATAACTACATTACATTTATAGTAGAACACAAAGACAGACAGGTCACATTGTACCTTTATTTATTTTATTTTATTTTATTTTATAAAATTGTATTTATTAAATTTACCTTAGAACACAAGGAAGACAGAAGGTCACATTGAACCTGTATCTATCTATATTTTATTTTAAGCTTTTAGTTAAATAAAATGAAATGTAATTATTTTTTTTCTTTATTTTTTCATTTTTTATTTTTTTATTTATTTTCCCCTCTAAAGTCCACTTATGATACCATTAGACAAGAATTTTAGTTTTGACATGACAACTTTCCTCCTTCTCGCTAATCCTTGCCATTAATTGTACCGTTTTTTGCAACTGTACCTTTCAGGCTTATATAAGTCTCTCTTATGATTGGCTAACATCTGCATACTTGCACAGTTAACTGTCATTTATCAAGGTTGGCCAAGTTGATGAATACCGAATGGTTGATATGTAGACATTTTTGCAGCTTGGCTTCAATAAATAATCAGGATGTAATCAGGGTGTTCTCTACATTAGACTATGTCTAGTACCAGAAAATGTCCCCTTTAACAAGCCTGACACTTACATCTGACTGTCTCTGTTCTGTAGGCCAGGTGAGGAGCCAGTCTCCGTCACTGACCTGCTGGATCTGGGATCAGTGCCGGTGGCTCCAGTGGGCTCCTCTCCACCCTCGTCTGCCTCAATTCTTCCCTGTGCTTCAGGATCTTCACCTCCATCCTCCTCTTCCTGCCAGCCTGTGGACGTGCCGTCTACTCGGACCACGGTCGAACCTGAGCCCAGTCCACCCAGCTCCCAGAGCTCACTAACCCCCAGCACACACACTGGAGCTTCCCCGTCCTCAACCGTAAGTGTCAAACTATTGTGAAATACCAGCCAGCGTGGTTATGCTCAAAGAACATTACGATGGAAGATTTATACACAAAAGTTTGCAAAAATCCATTAATGCACTGTGATGCATTGGGTTTTCAGCTATAAATATTTTAGAAATGCTGCTTGTGTGCAGAGTATGCTACTTGGTTTATGAGTGAATCATTGAGTGAGTCACTTCTTTTCTATTAATCTGTTAACAAATCAGTCTTAATGAGAGCATTTACATGCATGTTTTTAAACCGATTATGCTTAGTACCGACAGCGTGTGTGGTCATGTAAACGCGTTTAACTGTTTTCCTTTATCGACGTAAGGTCATAAACAGCTTAAAAATAAACCGATCGACAGAGCTTACCCCGATTTCGCCTGGCATGTAAACACCTTAACCTGCATTCTGTCGCCTTATTGAAGTGTGCATGTGTGATATGTGACAGAAGAGCGTCCTTATACGGCAGATTTAAGCGCATCCAGCCACAGAGAGTGTTTCGTGGTAGGGGAGGAGAAATATTTCGCTGAGTCCGACCCTAAGAAATATAAAAGATGTGTTCACCTCTCTTGCAGTGGTACAGTTGTAGAAACTTCAAATATGAGAGAAGAATGAGTCTGTGCAAGTATCCCGCTGACATTTTGAAATACTCTGGGTTTTTTAATGCTTTATTTAACATCAGAACTCGCATAATAAATATAGAATACTCTTTGAGTGAAATACATGGATGCTTACGTTTTGATGTCACCACCAGGAAATAACCTGTTTTTTTGATAGTCTTATACATGTGGCTTTTCCAGGTTATTGATTTGCATGTAAACCGGTAAATCGGGTTATTTCAGCTGTAGTTATCAGCATATTGGTGTGCATGTAAACATGCTTAATGATTCATTAGTAAATCTATTTGAATTTTAATTATTATTTAAAAAAAAAAAAATTACAAATGAATGAAAAGTCTTAGAAATGTACTGGTAATAATTGTGACCAAATTTAATATGCATTGCATTATATAGTAAAGAATCATAATTGAACTGAATCATTATCAGAACAAATATTTACACCCACGGTTATTTATTTCAGGCTTTTTACATTTTTTTTTTTTTTTTTTTTTTTTTAACAATGTTATGTAGATGTTTTATTGTGAAGTATTACCTATACTTCTATGACTTTGTTTGATACAGTGTTATTTTAATATTATTTATATACTATTATAGTATTTATTAATATTTTTATGTTTTAATTTTAGTTTTAGTAATTCTGTTATATTCTTTTGGCATTTTTATGTTGTTTAAAAATGTCTATTTACCTTTTAATTTATTTTTTATTTCAGTTTTAGTAATTTTTGTACTTCAACATGAACTTAACTTCTTTTTTTTCAGTTTTTTTCAATTATTTCAACGATTTTTAGTGGTTTTTAGTTTTAACAATAACAACACCTGTTTCAGAGTGTTTGTTAATTCTCTTCCTCTCTCTTCCTTTTATAGATCTTGGAAGAAGGTGGGGACAGCCAGTCAGAATCGGCCAATCAGTCACTTCAGTCCCCTCCCACTGTCCCACACAGCCTGGGAAACCTCTCCTCATTGGATATGACCAATGATGAGGAGCTCCCAACTGACCCCAGCAATTCCTCTGACACTCAGGATGAGAGTGAGCGCTCGTCTTCCTTGTTTCTCAGAACAAACTGTGACCTTAAATTCTCGGATTAAAAAAAAAGAGATTTGAAACCATTCTCTGTACAGACTAGATAAATATGTGTTAAGTAGCTATGTCCTTGATAAAAAGTCCAACTGGTTCATTCGAACACTTTTATTCTCCACAGGTGAGGTGGAGTCTTTCTGTCCGGACCTCAACGGCCGACTGCATATCAACACGGTTGTTCGCATGAGCGTGGACAAGCTCTACGACCTTCTGTTCTCAGACACTCACTTCATACAGCACCTCTTCTCACAACGTCACTTCACTGGTCAGTTTAGTCTTTTTGTAGCTGAGTTTTCCATTCTTGCTACTTCTACATACTTTCATTTTCCGATTTGAATCACTACAGTACAATATTTAATTAAAAAATATATATAAAAATGGTATAAAAATACGAGGAATAAAATGAACTATTCATCTTATGAATTATAAAGTATTAAATAAATATAAAAATGTAAATATGAATGATATTAATTATATTGAAGTATTGTGAATTATATAATAAAATTAGTTTGATTTATTGTGTATTTTTAATGTTTCCTGATCAGAAAAAATCTCTACTATCTTTTATGCTTTTACATCCCATATTGTTGTAACATTAAAAATACTGTACCTCGGTAAATGAGCTTACTGTAACCCATTACTATGGTTACAGTTCTGATTGATGGGTCTCGCATCGGAAGTTCAGCAATTAAGCAAATTAAAAGTAAAATTACACACTTATGGATTCTACATAAGCATATATTATTGTTAAACAACCTTGTCTTTAAAAGTTTCTAATTTGACACGGTGTCCTAAAACATTATGCGTGTTTAATTCCAAAGCATATCATGTAATTAATTAAATTGAAATATATAATAAAGTGGTGCAGGTATGATGTCAGAACCCGAGAAGTCTAATTCGCTGCTGGTTCCTTTTGAGATTTTCCTATGGGGTTTTTCAATTTATGTGTAAAATAAAGCCTGTGGTAAACATAACTTGATGATACTTCGACGTTTTGTTCTACAACGTACACTGCACACACTCACACCCCAAGCTGTCTTATCTAGTTAACGTATTAAAAACATACATTTTCAAAAATGAACATAACTGCTTCAAAATTTGCGCTTTCGCTATGGGTGTGTGTACTTTAAGTTGTAGAACAAAACATCAAAGTATAGTCAAGTTATGTTTACCACAGGCTTTATTTTACACATACATTCGAAAAACCCAATAGGAAAATCTCGAATGAACCAGCAACGAATTAGACTTCCTGGTTCTGACGTCATACCTGCACCGCTCTATTGATTGCTCTGTGAAGATTATGAATGCCATTTTTTTTTTCTCCCAGAACCCTACTGTAGCACTTTGTTGCCCTTTAGCATACTTTGCTTATGGAAATACTGCACCTAGTGGACTGGAGTTCCTGCTTGCGTTTTATCTTTGACTGTGTTGCTGACTATTCTATGCATGGCCGGTTCTGCTGTGTTGTTATTGCCTTTTCCTGCAGTTTTCAGATCCCACGTGTCCTATTTCCCCCCTCCCTTTTTCTCTTTTCATGCTGTGTGTCCTATAGGGGACTTTTGGAGCGGATAATGGGAACTCGACTATTTGGTTTCACTGTGTTCTATAGCATAAAGTACCATGATCTCATTCTTTTTTTCTCTCTTGGTAACTTTGTACATCAAATAATGTCAAAAATATTCATGATAGATCAAGAGATGATCGCCTCCGTACCACAGTGTGAGAATTGTTTTTTTCCCGTGCTGAGCTCTTTGTCTATGTTGTCTGCATGGATAATTGCCCCCTTCTCTGTGCCCCTGCAAGTGCTCTGACTGTAATCACACACCCTTCTTTCTCCCTCTTCCCTAACTGTTCTTTTTCTGCTTCTGTTCTCTCTCTCTCTCTTTCGTGTGATTGGTTCAGATCTCTCTGTGCACGAGTGGCAGCAGGACAGCAGCAGTGGGAGCAGCAGTAGAGTTCTGAGTTATACCATCGCCATCAACAACCCACTGGGCCCAAAAACCGCTCCTGTAGTGGAAACACAGGTGGGTCCACACAGCTCTTTTTCTTTGTTTTAATCTCAGCTGTTCCTCAGTCTCCCTAATTTTTTATTAAAGGGATAGTTCACCCAAAAAATTAAAAGCCTGTCATCGTTTACTCACCATCATGTTGTTCCAAACCTGTATGTATTTCATTTTGTCAAACAAAAAAGAAGCTATTTAGACAAATGTTTTTTTTTGTTTGTTTTTTTGTTTTTTTTGCCTGTACAAATGAAAGTCAGCGGGGTCCATTATTGTTTTGGACCCCAGTGACTTGGATTGTATGGACAAAAACAGTTCTTTTGTGTTCAACTATAGAAAGAAAGTCATACAGCTTTGAAAGTATTTTTTATTTTTTTTTATTTTTTATTTTTTTTAGGTGAACTGTTCCTTTAAGTCTGATAACACATAATAATTGCTTCACATTTGAAAGAAAATAGCCACTAAAATGCACTAAAATACAATTAAAATGGAGTTTTAACCCTGATCTTTGATGTAATAGACTATTATTATTTTATATCATAGACTATTATGAACAAGATTTTTAAGAAATGTTGCAGGTTAAATACAAGCTCTACTGACATCACAAAAAATATTTTTGACTTTTGACAACAAAAAATTGTTTATAGAGATGCAGTTACAATAGATGCAGTTTATAGAGATGCAGTCTGTGCACTAAGGCTTTGCACTAAAATAAGTATTGAAATAGACATTTATATCTGCAATATTTAAACATTAACCCCCGGTTTCACACACAAGGCTTAAAGGGTTAGTTCACCCAAAAATGAAAATTGTTATTAAAGGATTAGTTCACTTTCAAATGAAAATTAGCCCAAGCTTTACTCACCCTCAAGCCATCCTAGGTGTATATGACTTTCTTCTTTCCGATGAACACAATCGGAGATATATTAATAAATATCCTGAGGGATCCGAGCTTTATAATGGCAGTGAACAGGGGTCACGAGTGTGAAGCTGAAGAAAGTGCCTCCATCCATCATAAACGTGTACTCCACACGGCTCTGGTTAATAAAGGCCTCCTGAAGCGAAGCGATGCATTTGTGTAAAAAAAATATCCATATTTAACAAGTTATGAAGTAAAATATCTAGCTTCCGCCAGACCGCCTTCCGTATTCAACTTACGAAGAAAGTGTAAAACTCTCGCAGTTCAAAACGCTTACGCTACATCCTACACCTTCCCTATTCATCTTAAAGAAGCTTAACTGACGCGACGCCAGTTCTGTTTTTTTCGTAAGTTGAGTCCACTTTTTGAAATGTCAAAGTTTCAATTGCTTAGCTGTCAACGGAGGGACAGAAAGCTCTCAGATTTCATCAAAAAGATCTTCATTTTGGTTCTGTAGATGAACGAAAGTCTTACAGGTTGGAACGACTTGAGAGTGAGTAAATAATGACAGAATTTTCATTTTTGGGTGAACTATTTCTTTAAGCCTAGTCCCAGACTAAAATGCATGTTTGAGCTGTTTTAACTGAAAGCAACTTGCACTGACATATCTTAAAATATGTCAGTGCCATTGTTTTGTCTCAAGATGCAGTAATGTTTTTTTCTAAGGCATGTTTATAAAAGCTACTTAAATGTCTTAATTGAACTAAGGCCTAATCCTGGCTAAATCTAAGCCCTGTCTGTGAAACCATGAGTATTTATGTTAACATCAGACTAAAATAGCTTACTAAACTTGTGAAGTTAAAGGATTAGTTCACTTTCAAATGAAAATTAGCCCAAGCTTTACTCACCCTCAAGCCATCCTAGGTGAATATGACTGTTCTTTTTTTTGATAAACACAATGGTAGATATTTTAATTAAAATCCTGACGCATCCGAGCTTTATAATGGCGGTGAACAGGGGTCATGAGTATGAGCTGAAGAAAGTGTTTTCATCCACATCCATCCATCATAAACATGTACTCCACACGGCTCCGGGGGGTTAATAAAGGCCTCCTGAAGCGAAGCGATGCGTTTGTGTAAAAACAATATGCATATTTAACAAGTTATGAAGTAAAATATCTAGCTTCCGCCAGACTGCCTTCCGTATTCAGGCTACGATGAAAGTGTAACGCCTTTCGCAGTTCAAAATGCTTGTGCTATGTCCTACGCCTTCCCTGTTCAACTTGCGGAAAAAGTGTAACTGACGCGACGCCAGTTTACACTTTCTTCGTAACTTGAATATGGAAGGCGGCCTGGCGGAAGCTAGATATTTTACTTCATAACTTGTTAAATATGGATTTTTTTAAAAAAATTTTTTACACAAACACATTGCTTCGCTTCAGAAGGCCTTTATTAACCCTCAAGAGCCATGTGGAGTACACGTTTATGATGGATGTATGTGGATGGAGACACTTTCTTCAGCTCATACTTGTGAACCCTGTTCACTGCCATTATAAAGCTTGGATGCATCAGGATATTTATTAAAATATCTCCGATTGTGTTCATCAGAAAGAGGATGGCTTGAGGGTGAGTAAAGCTTAGGCTAATTTTCATTTGAAAGTGAACTAATCCTTTAAAATTTAATTCTTCAGCCCTAGTTAATATTAATGTTAAGCCCTATTTACTTGGTTTACTTATAACTAGAAGTTTATCCACCTAGAAACAGTAAATCCACCACTAAAATGATATATCCACCGTTACAGCTCAAATAACACACATTAACATATAAATGCTTAAGAAAAAAACAAGCTTCATATTTTTGCCTTTTAATATTCCCAAATGCTAAAGACTTCCTTTGTAAGTGCATTAATGTAGACACAGTTTTTGTTTTTACAAATTGAGGGACAACAGAACCCAGAACTTTCCTTTAATGATGGGTTTAAGCAGGTGGTAAGGTCAGTTTGGTGTATTTTGTCATGTTGCACAGACTCTCCACAAGAGCAGCACCCGGGGGGAGTGTTACGTGGTGGACTCAGAGGTCATAACCTCAGGCATCCCCTACCAGGACTACTTCTACACTGTACACAGATACTGCCTCACCTCTGTCAACAAGCACAAGAGCCGCCTCAGGTAGAACTTCCTGGCCATTGTTATGCATGTATTGTTATGCTTCAAATTCAAACACCGCTGAGGGACCCATTGTGTGTGTGTCTGCAGGGTCTCGTCTGATATCTGCTACAGGAAGCAACCGTGGAGTCTTGTGAAAGCTCTGATAGAGAAGAACACTTGGAGCGGCATTGAAGAGTATTACAGACACATGGGTAAGCAGGTTCTCGTCTCAGTGTAAACCTTTATTGCGACATTGGTGCTAAAAATGATTCCCTCCATTCCTTGTCAGAGATGGAGGTGTGTAAGTTGGAGACACTGTTACAGTCGGAGGTTTCCGTAGTGAGTGCCGGGGAAGTGCCTTCCACAGACTCCGCCAAGACTCCCTCTGGCCTGCGCAGACGCAAACGCAACTGTCCGAGACGAGCAGGAGACCGGGAGAGAGAAAGGGATGGAGCGGGAGGAGGTGGCGGGGACCGGGGTGACCGAGGAATTGGAGATGAGCGTGAAAGGAGAGAAGCTGGTGAGTCAGTCGACACGGGAGCATGAGAACTGAATTTCGTAAAGTGTGGTCTACGAGTCCATGAGAAACACATTGACATCTAGTGGTGGGATGTGGAATTGCTTTTACTGGACTCATCAAGGATGTGATTTTTCTGTTTATACGGATTTCCATAGTTTCCGACCTCAGAAAAAATATATAATATAAATAAATATTTTGAAATGTTTGAAAGCAAGAAATAAATTAAGACAGCCGTACTGTTGTTCTGTAAAATAAATTGTACTATAAATTGTACTATAAAATTTTTTTTTTTATAGTACAGTATTACTATCTTTATAGATTTTTTTTTTTTAAATAATTATGATTTTAAAATGTAATAAGATAAATCTAATATAATAATAAAAATGAATAATAATAATAATTAATCAAGTTTAAAATGAAGACAGTCATAAACATTAATATTAATTTTACTGTTGCTCTTCAAAACAATTTATTATTATTATTATTATTATTATTAATAAATATAGTACATCGCTATTAATATCACTATCAATCGTAGTATGTCTTTTGATTTGTTTAATCATTATATAATTGTAATTTAATGAAATAAAACTTATATTTTGAATAACAATATTCAAATATTATAGAATTGAATAAGAATAACATCCCTGTTAATGCTTTTACTGGAATTACTGTATTTTTCCATATTTATACAGATTTCCGTATTTTCCAACCTGAGAAGTATGACTCACATGACTTGTGTAAATCACAAAAAAATCTTAATATTATAAATAAAATATTTTCCACTAAAATAACAGCTCTAATTATGTAATTTATTAAAATATAAATAATATTTTGAATAATAATAATGAATAATTCAAACATGCCTGTTTAATGAGACATTTTTCTTTTCTCCAGGTGCTCAGTATGTGAAATTGGGAGAGAGGTGGCGCGGAGCCGGCAACAATGGCATCTCCACCATCCTGCTCATTGTGAGCTTCATGTGAGTGTTTTCACCTTTGGCTTTCTGTAAATATTACTCCATGTGCATTCGTAATTTCAGCGTTAATGTGAGCCGCTGATGTCATCAGACTCCCTTTAGATGAACAAAATTCAATCTGAGCTCTTTGAGGCTGCCAGGTTGTCATTATGTGATGTGGCAGCGTCTTTTCTGTTCATTAGGACTTTAAGCTCTGCTCTGATTTCTGAAGATTAGAATATACCGTATTAACATGGTGGACAACATGTTTTGATGTTTATTTTTAGGATCCATGTGAAGCCTATGAATCATTTATCACCCATTAATGAAAGATCTGTCATCTTTTACTCATCCTCATGTCATATGAAACACATTTTCTTCTGTGTAACACAAAAAGTCATGTTTAGCATAATTTCTTTAGCTGCATTTTTCCATACAATGAAAGCGGATGGGGACTGGGGCTTTAAAGCTCATTATTCAGTAAATATTAACTTAAATTTGTACATTTTTCACAGAAAGCTATCATACGGCTTTGGAAAACTTTGAATTTAGCATACAGGTCATATAGACGACTTTAATGATACTTTTTAGTCATTTTTAGAGCTTAACAGCTCCAGTCCCCATCCACTTTCATTGTATAAAAAGAGCAGCCTGGACATTCTGCTAAATATCTCCTTTTGTGTTCCACTAAAGAAAAAAATCAGTGAGACATGAGGGTGAGTATATGATATTAGAAATAATATTTGAGTAAACTATCCCTTTTAACACACTTTTCCATGCGTAGTAATATTACACGCCGTTTATAATAACACCGTCATCACCTAAAGAGTGTCTGTGTCTCTTTTTCTGTTCCTCCCTTTTTTGCGTACTAATATCTCTCCTTGCTGTTCCTCTCTTTCTCATCTTGCTTTCCTCGCTTCCTCCTGCGTATAGGATCTGTGTCAGGTAGAGCCTCTGTCTTTGTGCTTCAAGGAAAACACACACATTTTTCATGACCCGAAACACTTTGCTATTACACCATCGAGTACAGACAACTATATTTGAAACGCTTTCTCTTCCTCCTCCAGTCTGGTGGTTCTGGTGGCTCTGAACATGATGCTGTTCTACAAACTTTGGGCGCTCGAGCGGGCTGCACACACGCTCGAGACCTGGCACTCGTACTCTTTAACAGACAGGTATATTAAAACTAACCAAGTGGCTATACACACATGCTGTATCTTAGCATGCTGATTCAGTAATCTCTCTGTCAACAGCCCTCTGCCCCAGTCAGCGGGAGAGTGGGCACAGGTACTGCAGCTCCAGAGGCAGTTCCACCAGGCCCAGATGAACAAATGGCAGCAGATTTTACAGTCTTCTGTCTCACTTCTGGATCAGGTGGGTTCCTGTGCTAAACTTAAAGGGATAGTTCACCCAAAAATGAAAATTTTGTCATCATTTTCTCACCCTCAAGTTGTTCCAAACCTGTATGAATTTCTTTGTTCTGCTGAACACAAAAGAAGATATTTTGAAGAATGTTTGGTTAACCATATTCTTCAAAATATCTTCTTTTGTCTTTTTTTGCAGAAGAAAGAAATTCAAACAGGTGTGGAACAACTTGAGGGTGAGAAAATGATGACAAAATTTTCATTTTTGGGTGAACTATCCTTTTAAGATGTTCAAGTCTTCATCAGGCAGTTACAACTTTGTATTTTCTGAAAGGAAATTAGGATTAATAACATCAGTGTGTGAACATTTACTCTTTTTAATAATTTTTTCTGAGATTTTGTCCTGCATCTATACCAGTGATTCTCAACCAGGGGTCCAGGGCCTCAGTGCACTTCCAAGCGCACTTCTTAAAATGATTTTAAATACTAAATATACTTTAAAATGCTTTATGCTAAAACAACTAAAAAATTAAGATGTAAGCTGACGTCATGTTTCTTATTTTTATTTATGGACCAGGATTCCCATGGTCTTGGAAACCATGGATATGTGTTTCCATTTGTGATTTCCAGACCTGGAAAAAAAAACATGGAAATTAATAAAATATTCAAGGAAATTTTTATAATGAATATAATTTTTCTTAGTAATGTCAAGCTCTAAAATATTTTATTAGGTATAAATTATGAGCCAAAAAAAAAAAAAAAAAAACACTTTAATCACAAATGACTAGAAAAGTCATAAATATAATATGTAAATTCATTGGTAATAAACTCAAAACATTATTTTAATTAATTATTAGGATAAAATACTATATATATATATATATATATATATATATATATATATATATATATATATATATACACACAGTCAAACCAACAATTATTCAGACATTTTTGATATTTTTGGTATATTTTTACTAGTGGGTGCAGGGCACTATAGTTCATTTATGTAAGTGAGGATAGCAAAATAAAGTAAACTGTGACATATTATACCCAAAAATTCTTCATACAGTGGACTACCAGTAAAATTGATAAAAATTTGGGACCAAAAATTATTCAGACACTTTGACCTGACCATATTTTGCTTAAGTGTGATCTGACATAATTAAAATTATTTTTTTCTGACACAGTTTAACTCTGAGATCGTGTCATATTTTATTACCATTTTTTTAAACTCTAGTGAAAAAACTGTATTAATGAATGAAATGTTCAAGGTGTTTTGGTTTGACTGTAATAAATATATATATATATATATATAGATATATATATATATATATATCCTTAACATGTTAAAATAATTCAACACATATTTAATGCAAAAAAATTATGGAAGCATGTGAAATTGCGTCATAAGGTAATTTACGTCACGCAGTTAGATGATATATATAATATAAAATTTCTACTGCTAGTTTTTGTAAATGAAACCATTTGAAAGTTTGAAAATGAGCAGCTTTGTCATTAAGTACGAGAAATTGGGCCCTTCGAATATTGTCTTTGGCAATAGCTTCCATCCACCTATTTTTATGCGCATTTTGGGATATCACATAAAAAATGCTGGAAACACACTTAACGAATAAATTCCTCGAGTTCCTTTAGTTTATTTCAGAATCTCATGTGTAATCCTTTTAGAACAGTGGTTTTCAAACCGGTCCTGCAAGCACCCCCAGCACTGCACATTTTGTATGTCTCCCTCATCTATCACACCTGATTCAACTCATGAGCTCATTAGTAGACACTGCAAGACCTGAAATGGGTGTGTCAGATAAGAGAGACTTACAAAATGCGCAGTGCTGGGGGTGCTCACAGGACCGGTTTGAAAACCACTGTTTTAGAATATTTAGCTTATTGTCTTTAAGCTTGTAAATGATCTGTTCTGTATTGCAAAAAAAGGTAGAGAAAGATACTACATTTCAATGAAAGGTTATAAAAACTGAGAAAAAAAAAACACGTAAACCAGTCTAAGCTGCCTGGTGCCCAAAACCCTTTTCAAAGACCAGGCTGGGACAACAAACCAGTTTAGGCTTAGGTTATTAGATTTTCTTTATGATAAATAATGTACAAATAAGACAAAGGACATTTATTATGAAAGTAAAAAGGGTTCATTTTGATTTCATGTTGTTTTATCTCTCTAATGTAGATGAAACAATCTCTGGAGAAGCTCCACAGAGGAATGATCACACCAGAGGTGCAGCAGGAGTCTGATCCAGCAGCAGACACACTGACGGATCAGTGAAGAGCATACGTAACCCCTTCACCGAACCGTTTACTAACTCTGGTCACCGTGACATAGGCGTCCACAAAGGGAGCAAATCATAGATGGGAGATGGTGCTCAACTCAGTGACATTAACGTTGGGATTGATTTGGGTAGCTTTTAGGTTACCCAAGTGTCCCAGCAGCAGCTACAGGACTACAAACAAACTCAACTCTTCTGTCAATCTGAATATCATGAACTCTGGGTCTGAAGCAATAACACATGTATGGGAGCATCTGTGACTTTCAGCTGTGCTGTATCTTGAGCCGTTTTGTGTCTGAGGAAGCTCATCGTGAGCTTGTAGAAAACTGCAATTCATTGTGGACCTTAAAAAAAGAGCTTCGGAGAGATGCGTTAAAGATTTCAAAGAGGGAAGTGTCTTTCTCTTCTTGAGGAGGTCTGAAATCAACCTCCAGTCTGCTCCGAGAGACCTCTCAACCTGTCGTTTCGCAACAAACGTATTTTTATGTTTTCATGGAAGAGAAATTTCATTTTCTCTTCTGTTTTGTTACTGTTTTGATGATTTCAGAGCTGTTACTGAAACTTGTTCAAAGTGTATCAGACCATTACAGTATTTATTTAATAGACTTGAATTAGTCTAACGTCATTGTGTGTTTCTGCTCAAACGAGGACCAATGTAGTAATGGGTGGAACGAGTGCTATGAATATGAATTCCCATTTTAGCAATAATCATGTGGAGAAATTGTAATGACAATTAGAAGTTAATCTACAAGAAAGAATGCAAAAAAAAGTAAAATGTGCAGCTGTTACTTAAGGTAGAGTATCAGAGTGACGATTGTTTTTACACAATGTTACAGTTTTAACCATTGCTTCTTTCTCCCTAATGTTTTAGTTATTATTTTTGTTTTAAATCCCTGTGTATTTATGACTTTGGGGTGAAAGGAGCTGTTTCATGTAGTCGAGGTGTTGGGAAACCTGTAGAGTTTCACTGGAATCAAACTTGAACTGTTCAGAGTTACTGTTAGCTCGAGCAGCTGAACATACACACAGATCGGAGAACTTCAGTCGTTCCTGGGGCTGGACGTTTAGGACCAAGCAGAACTCAAGGTCAGGAGGAGTATTGTGATGTACATTTCACTCAACACTGTAGGTGAATCTCACAGAGAACATGTCCATGTGCTTCACCTCAAAATCAAATAAACATTTTTATATATATATATATATATATATATATATATATATATATATATATATATATATATATATACACACACACACACATGTATATGTGTGTGTGTGTGTGTGTGTGTATATATATATATATATATATATATATAGCATTTTTTTTGCACTGTTACATTGTCAAATCTTTTTGTTGATTTTCATTATGATGCAGTAAACGAAAATCATCCTGTCCAAACTATTTTTATTTTAATTTTTAATATATTTTTTTTTATTTTAACTATTTTTACAATTAAAACAAGCATCATTTTAAAGCAGTAAAACAAATACTGTCAAGTGGTAAAAATAACATAATATATAAATATATTAATAATCTTCAGTAATTGGAAATCATGAAAATATTGTCACAATTTAAAAAAAAAAATGCAAAATATTTATTTTTTTCTTTTGATTTTATTTTGAATTTCTCGACAGGCTTGGTGAGATTCACCTAGATGTTTTGAGTTGATTTTTTTTTTTTTTTTCCTCTCTCTCTGTTTTATGTTTAATTATTTCATTTGGACGTTCTGTTACTGATGTCCCCTGTCTGGCCATTTCATTTTTGTCCTGCCCTTCAGCCTCAGTGATCTCTCCCTCCTCTGAGTGTGTTATCAGAGTGTCTGTCTGTATGTCTGTCTGCGGGCGCTGCTGTGCAAAGCCCTTGCTGAGTGATGAAAGCATGTGCTATTTATTCGGGTCAAGGAGGGAGAGAATGAAGGTGGGATGTATTGTATAGACACGATTGTAAAGATGACTTGTGACAGTCACAAATGTATAATAAAAATGCCAAAAAAAGAGAAAAAGTTTGTGTATTACTAATTGGAATATAATTTTACCTGTGTGTCTGTCTGTCAATCTATCTATTAGATAAGATAGATACCGATATATCGGCCAATACCGATTATTGGCCGATATATCGGTATCTATCTATATCTAAAAGATAGATTGACAGACAGACACAAAAGCAAATTTTCACACTGTCGGCTATCGGCCGATAGTTTAAAAACAGCCAATATTAATTTAATCTTCAGAATTTAGATAGTGTGTTAATATTAATTTGAGCAATGTGTTTTATGATACCAGTTACTCTGAAACAAGTTGATGAAATGAAGAGAATTAAGTTTTTATTTGCATTTCTTTCAAAATATAATAATTAAAAATATAATGATTAATTATTAATTATAATGAAATTATCATTATCATTATCATTGAAAAGAAGGTATAAAAGGCAGAACCACCAAACTGTTGGTATCAGTAGATATCACTCTGAATAATCTGTATCGGTGGAGAAATTTTGTATCGGTGCATCTCTAATATAATATAATATAATATTATTTATTTATATATATATATATATATATATAAAAAATCTCACACAAATGTTTGGGGTCGGTATTTTTTTTTTTTTTTTTCATGTGTTTGAAAGCTCTTGTGCTCACCAAGGCTGCATTTATTTTGATAAAAATACAGTAAAAACAGTAATATTGTTAAATAATAATATTAATACAAAAGTTACAAAATAGCTGATTTCTATTTTACTATATTTTAAAATCTAATTCTTGTGATGGCAAAGCTGAATTTTCACACGATCCTTCAGAAATCATTCTAATATGCTGATTTGGTGTTAAAGAAACATTTCTTATTATTATCAATGTTCAAAACACTGGAAACTGTAATAATTGTTTTTTTTTTTTTCAGGATTCGAATTTGAAATGGGAATCTTTTGGAATGTTAAAAACATTCTCACTGGCCCCAAATGGTCAAGACAGCAAACATTCAGAAAAAGAGATGTATAAAAAAAAAAAAAACCATCAGATGTACTTTTTAAATGTATTTTATTTCATACGATCTTGTCTTGTCATAATTTATTTGGCAAGCAACATTTTCACTTCAACATGAAATGCATCCTGGAGTTGTTGAGGCGGTGAAGTCGTTGAGTACATATACTGTACAGACTCCCACAGAGGTGCAGACATTGTCAGATAGTGATGATATTCTGTGACACATCTAAGTGTTAGTATGATACCATCAATGTTTTAGTAATCACAGCACTAAAAGAAGCTGTGGTGGTGGTAGTTTTGCTTGGTCAGGAATGATGAGACAGATCCGGCGTTACACATTTATGACGGTGTTCATAAAAGTGTATTTAAAGTCATGCAGTAGAAATCTACCAATTTAACCACCACCGAATTAAAGATATAAAAGTAAGAAAAACAGAGCTAAGAAGTCTCAAGAATGTTCATTCATGCATAAAAGGCAGCGAGACTCTGGCAGTGTTGTGCTGCCCCCTGTAGTCACTACCAAAAATTGGCTACTAAGAGGGAGAGGAAAGACTGGAAGGTGTTTACCGCACTTGTGAATTAATACAATTGATTCCTGCTTTATCAGTTTTCTTTTGAAATCATCATGCATTAAGAGCCAGAGACTTGCGCATCTCATTCTCAATCTCAATCGATTTCATGCAGCCCTTGATTATCTTGACTATCAGCAAAGACAAAACGAAAAGGGGAGGGATGATCAGGTCAACAGAAATGATTTATAGCACAGACGGATAATCTACGGCACATTCTTAATATATTTATCACGTTAGTTTCGGTAGCTGAACTCGGCAATGAAATCTTAGACAACAATGTACTTTCTTCACGTCTATGATTATAGCATATATGTGACATTCATTTGCCTTGCTTTTATTTCTTTTAAGAGAACGATTTGAATAGCTTTATACGCTACTGGCAACGTCTGCTTTTCACCCAGAACAGATATTTTGTGCTTTATAATGCTGAATATCTTTACTGTCTTGGTATGAAACAGTAAAGACTAAATATAGAGAGCTGGTTGTGGTGTTTTGAAAATGCAAAGAACAATTTGAAGGTGCACTATGTAACTTTTTTGTTCAAAATTAACAACATTTAATCACATCAATCCTTCCAAAACATGTTTTTGTCCCTGATTCACTATGGTAAGCCTATTATAAGTGTTTGTATTTTAGACCTAACGGGATAGTTTTCGCGGGAAATTGTGACTTATGCTGCCTCCACGTGCTCTCGGAATTATCGTAAATACGAGTTTCCTAGGTAAAAATTGCAGTTGATAATTGTTTAGTTTGTCTCGCTTCCCATTACATTACATGGAGAGGGCAGAGTTTATAACCTATACTGCAACCAGCCACCTGGGGGCGATCGAAACGCTTTGGCTTCACTTTTCACGTCTCATGTGGCACGCTTGGACCCCACCACTAAACCTACCCTTAATGATGCTATAATCTCCATCCCACACTGGTCTGAGGGTATGTTTACACGACAACGATGTACTAAAAAAAGGAAAACTTTTTTCTTTGTACAGATGACAGCATTATCAAAACTATCCCCATTCACATGGATCCGCGAAAACGCTGTATTACGCATGCCAGACAAGTAGTTGGCGATGTCACTTTGTAAAGAAAGATTACGCGCCTGCGCAAACGCATTCTTATACAGAGCACTCGCGCCAAACGCGCATGCCTATCCACCTTATTTTTATAGTTTACTGCACTTTGATATTCTTCTCATTATTTCCCTATAGCGGCTAATAAATCAGACGTCTCGTGCACGGAAAACACCTTAAAAGTGCAATGAGTAAAATTTGGGAGGACCTATTGACAGAAATGCTATTTAATATACATAACTATGTTTTCAGTGGTGTATAAAGACCTTACATAATGAACCATTATGTTTTTATTACCTTAGAAAGAGCCATTTCTATCTACATACACCGCGGGTCCCCTACATGTTAAGTTGTCATTTTGCGTCGGCATGTTTCTACAGTCGCCCTAAACGGACAAACTGCTCTACAGAGTGCGTTTCATCACTATGTTGTTCTTCTTCTAAATCGTTTGTTTTTAGAGGCAGCTTACATCGTCACTACATTGAATACGCACAAAGTAGTAGTAGTAGTCGTCTGGTTTATTAGAAGCAGAGATCGTTCTTTGTTAGAACAAAGAAGAAACCTCATTGCTTGACTGGCTAACGTACTCTCTGCTGTCTCAGA
This sequence comes from Mylopharyngodon piceus, assembly GCA_039654765.1. NCBI lineage: Eukaryota > Metazoa > Chordata > Actinopteri > Cypriniformes > Xenocyprididae > Mylopharyngodon > Mylopharyngodon piceus. The sequence goes on from CM077445.1 coordinate 21,522,061, forward strand.
GACGACATCTTTGACTTGTGTCGGCCACACGGCCACCGTAGCTTCTCTATTTTGCTTCGAAAGGGAGTATGCAACCTCACCGCTAGATGCCGCTAATATTTACACACTGCACCTTAATTCCGCGTTGAAAAATTGGTGGATAGACTAAACACATAATACGCATGTGCATGCCGTCACAGTTTTCACAGATTCGCGTTTTTGCAGTTTACACGGAGATAGTCTTGCGTAGCCAGGCCTTCAGACGGACGTTAGAAGGTCTGGGGCACGTTCAAGCTCAAACCGCTGCGCAACATTTTGCTATGGTTTCTGGGTTGAACGACGTGTTTCCTGGAAACGGTGTGCAACGGGGTTTGAGATACGTTTTCTCGTTTGGTGGGTGTGTCAAAAATGTCAGCCCAATCAGCAGCAACATGTATATAAACCACGCGGTATTAAAGAGACAGCTTGCACAATGGGTCCAAGTAGTCATTTACAAATGTGTCCGCTGCAGCTATACGCAACAAAGAAGATATTTGTCGTAAGAGTTTTATAGTAAAAATATAGCTTATCAATTCTTCAAAAAGAACACAAAGAACGGTCTTCTCAGCTGCCATGGTTGTAACTCTTGCGTCATCAGAACAGGGTGTTCAACGCACCACCGTTTCCGTTTAAAAAACATTTTGCAACGTTTTGTCGGGGTTGAACGCAGCCCTGGACTCTATCGCAGCTTTCATTAGCCAAGGACCACCCAAGAGAATGTTTGACTGACATGTAACGCAACCAATCACAGTTTGTTTGTTTCCGAGTCATGTTTAGGGGTGTGAAAATGTAAAGTCGATGTCCCTACAATAACAGACCGGCGTGCATCTAATAAATTATTCATTCAAGAATGTTATGCAACTTTACTGCAACAATGGAGCCGCAAACTTCACATACTTTTGAAAATCCAGTGTTTATTTGATCCTGGTAAGCGCTCGTTGTCACAGTTGTAAACACGACTGCGTTCTTGTTCGACGAGGGAGTGGTTTACCGTCACAGCATTTGTTTCCAGGCGGACCATTAAAGAACGCGACACGTGCGTCTCCCAGACATCCTGTAGAATTCAACCAACCAGATGACGACTTCTAAACTCCTGAAGTGTTTCCAGATAAGTGTGTCATATGCATCAGAAGTTCAGCCATCGGTCTGTGGGCGTGATGTCTGAGGCTGAAACTAACACAGAGATGACAACGGTCGGTATCGTTTTCAAAAACGTGCACTTTAAAACCCCGTTTTCAGGCCACCAAAACGCTGTTGTCATGTAAATGAATGGCCAAAATGCATAATTTTTTTTCCATTTTTAGTTGTCATGTAAACAGCCCCTGAGACTGCTGGCCTGGCGCTGTGACATATGGCTCTGCAGGTCTGCAGTTGTTGGTTATTATTGCTTGACGTGGTTATGGTGTTGGGGTCGCAGTGGTGAAGGTATTTTTTTAAACCGATAAACTGTAGCTCTCTAACAGAGTTCACTGTAAAGCAATATCTATTGTGAAGGGTCATATTCATCTGCACACTCACTCAGAGCCTAAGCAAAACCAAAACAATGTTCTTCAGCAAAATGCATGCTGTTTTTTTGTTGTTTTTTTTTACCGCTAGAGCAGCAAAAGTTACATAGTGTATCTTTAAGTGAACTACCATTTTAGAAATAAAGTTTTAAAAGTTATGGTTAGCTTACCTGTGATTAGTTAAGTTAGTTCTGGTTCAAGTCCCCTGTATGTGAGAGGGACTGTATTCAGATAGGAAGCTCTTGTTGTAAATGTGCGTTATTATTATGTTGGCATTAGCTATGCAATGCTAATCACAGCACCTAGCTGCCAAACATGAGATTTTCTGTCTGATTTCTTCTTCTATATATATTAGGGGTGAAACGGTATACGCAAAAATGACAGTTTGATACGTACCTCGGTTTTGAAATCACAGTTTGGTGTGTTTTTTTTTTTTTTTTGCTTTACTGAACAAACTATGATTTTCCCTTTAAATATATAAGTCTGTCAATACTGCTGCAAAACACTGTTCCTGCTGCGATTCAATGTCTTCAATGAGATTTGAAGTGCTTCCAATTTTGGATGCAAAATGTATATTTTAGTCAGAATTCTTGCAGTCCCATTCTAATGCGCACAGGTGTTGTGCCTAATTTCGACTCCCTGCCAAATTATTATCCCTCATTGAAGCTGCTACTTGATCGCCTAATCCTAACCCCACCCCAAAACCTAATCCTAAACCTACCTATACTGGGGATTTAAGGGGGTATCTGGCGGGGGTCAGAAGTCGGGACAACACCGGCGCTCGTTCAATTAAGTCTGTGGAGATAAATTGAGACTTGCTGAGAAATTGAAATACTAGCGTGAATTTCATAAGAATACAACTGTGAAATACAAGTTTCCCATCCAAAGCGGGAAACTCAGTTTCAAATTACATTTAGCATACAGAAAATTTCTGCAGTGGTTAAAACAACACATGCATGCGAACCGAAATAATATGTTCAACGTTACACCCCTAATATATGTTAATAAGTTTTTTATTTTTCCTATCTTTATATAACATAATATGTATTTGTGATCTTTAAAATAATTATATATATATAGATATGTTTTCACATATATAATTCGATTTGATTAGATCATGTTTTTTATATATATATATATATATATGTTTTCGCTCTGGCTCAGTAAATATACTAGTGACTCATTTTTATCACATTTAAAGCTGAGTTCTCATGTGGAAAAAAGCAAAAAGGTGTTAAAAGCTAAAACACTTATGTACAATGTTCAGTACAATTTGTTATGTTCAGTGTTACAGATTCATGCTTGAACCAATAAATGCTTCTTTCATTTGTTAACCTCAAATTGTTGTCTAGGGCCTTAAAACAAAACACTTCATTTTTTTGTAATGTGTGACTGCATTTCCCTGATGGTTTAGAATGGTGTTTCTGTCACAGTTGTTGTGAAAACAGCGGCCCTGTGGTTATGGCAGTGATGGTGCCATACGATGAGGGTGACGGAGGAGGCTGTTGGTGATGTCATAATGGACATAGCTTCAAGCTTTTGGCTTGAGACTTTTTTTGGACCTGAAATGAAACAAAAGGCAGATGGTAAAACAGAAATGAAACAGAGAAAGTCCAGATGTGACCATAAGAGTTACATTTAACCATCCCACCTGTGTTATTCTGCCACCGCTACACCTGCACAATTATCTTTGCTCTCCGAGGTTATAGCTAAATATTCCGCCCTAAAAGAATGGGAAGAAGGGAAAGAAAGGCAGAAGGGACAGAAAAGGTAATGAAGAAAAGAACAGCAACAAGAACTTGAAAAGTTTTGAGAATATCAGCTTGCAGAAAAATATAGATCAGTTTGGGATTATGGGAAATATAGACTTGAAGGAAGAAAAGCAGTGGAAACTAATAAAAGACAGGCGGAAATGTATATATATTTTTCCTAGTCTTCAGGGTCTTATGATCCTTCAGATATTGTATTATTTCTCTAGAGAGACTCTAGAAAGTTCAAAAGAACAGCATTTATTTGAAATAGTATATATTTATATATTATATAAATATACACTAGGAGTTATATTAAAAAATATCCTGGCTCTTCTAAGCTTTATAATGGTAGTGAATGGGGCTCGAGATTTTGAAGCCCAAAAAAGCGCATCCATCCATCATAAAAGTAATCCATACGGCTCCAGGGGGTTAATAAAGGCCTTCTGAAGGGAAGTAATGGGTTTTTGCAAGAAAAATATCCATATTAAAAACTTTATAAACTGGATGTGTTTTTTTGGGCTTCAAAATCTTGGGTACCATTCACTCCCATTATAAAGCGTGGAAGAGCCAGGGTATTTTTTAATATAACTCGGATTGTGTTTAACTGAAAGAAGAAAGTCATATACACCAAGGATGGCTTGAGGGTGAGTAAACATTTTTGGGTGAACTATCCCTTTAAATGACCTCAAACTTTTCAATAGTAATGTATCAGTTTCCACAAAAAAATTAAGCAGCACAACTGTTTTCAACATTGATTATAATGTTATTGAGAATATTTCACAATATTACTGTTTTTACTGGATTTTTGATCAAATAAGTGACTCACTCGCTCTCTCTCAGCGCTTCCTCTCCCGCTGCTGCGATCTTCCTGTAACAGTAGACCATCTCCACCAACAGCCATAACTGCAGCCCGATGATTGACACGTACATCATGATCTCAGATAAGATGGACGCCATGCCTCGTGTAGCTAGGGGAAAGTGAGATAAAATTCAATTCAGATATTTGGTTGTTTCATAACTTTCACATTTTCATATAATCCTTAACACCTGATCTGATCAGATTTGTTTTGAATTACTACTCTTAAAATTCTGATCAAACATTGATAGAAGGAAGTTTAAAGTACGTTCAAAACATATTTGTGCAGGTTTCAGCACTCAGAGTCAGTATTATGTAAGATAGACAAATCAGCAGTGACATCAGTGCTGATGTAGGCCTGACTCAGACTCTGACAGGAAGTAAAGACACGTCTGATTGAATTATCAGCATATCGTCAGCATATGTGACATGAAAGCTTCTGTTCCAGTGGACAGACATGTTCTCAGTCAAAAGTTCAGAAGTTGATTTTGAGTGTGGCTTCCAACAAAAAAAATTACAATTTGATAATTTGGCCATTCATTTTGCATTGTATTAAAGGGGGAAAGTGTTTGTCAAAAATACTCTACATTTTCTTTTCCCTCATTAACTATAAAAGGAGATTTTTCTCTTGTGATCACTGGCTGCCAAAATGTTTAATATTGTACATTAGTTTGGGTTTTTAACCCTATAGAAGCCTTTTTTTTACCTCAGAGTCAAAAATATAACAGATTACAAGAGAAATCAAAGACACAACAACCGTTTTATTTTTATTTGTGGAAATAGGCTTCCGTAGATCCTGGTTTCCCTACACTACCATTGTTATTTTAGTGTTATTTATATACGGTTATAGTATTTAATTTAAGTATTTTAATTCAAAAATTAGCTTTTATTTTCAGTTTTCATTTTAATTTTGCTATCTAGTTTTGTCAGTTTTATTAGTTTTTTAAATATTCTTTTTTTTTCCAGTTTTAGTAGTTTTAGTATTTCAACTTAAACATATTTTATTTCCGTTAGTTGCCAAGGCTAATTTTCCCTTGTTTTTCATCTAATATTTGTATTTTATATTATTTCAGCTTTATTTTAATTAACAAACATTATATATAATAGTATTAGTTTACAAAAACAACACTGTTGACAACTTGTTGACAACAAATGGAACATTATCAGCATCTTTAGTTATTTGTAATTCACTTTTTGATTATTGTTTTCCTACGAGCATAGGTAGTTTGGTTGCAGGTTTTTTTCACTTGCCAAGGCTGGTAAAAAATAAAAAAAATAAATAATAAATTCCTCACATAACACACTAGGATTATTGGAGCAGTTGAAGTACTGATTTGAGAAAAAGCTAAAAGAAAATGTTTAATGTTCCTACATCAATCCACAAAATAAATACTGTAAATTTTTGTAAAAAATCAAATAACTCAAATAAAATTATGCATTAGATACTTAAAAATCCTTGCTTTCAAAACACTAAGCATTTGGTGAGTCAAGGACACAGATGATAAAAAGCCCTGATGCTGCTGCTATGAAAACACTTTGCTTTCAGGGCCATGTAAAGGCAATGACATTGTCCTTGCTTTTGACATTACAAAGGCATTTCTATTCTGTGTTGACTCATCTGTCTTTATGAACACAACCTTGTGCTTCTTGGCTGTATTGCAGAGGATTTTGTGTGTGTTCTGTCAGGCTCTTACTCTGATTTGTACCTGCCTAATTAATTTCAAATCCTGTTTGCATTTGTTTCTTTTCATAAAAATTTCATTCTCTTTTGATGGACATACCATTGCCCACTACGTTGAGGATGATAAGCTTGGTGGCATTGGTGCGGTACTCATAATTGGGGAAGACGAGGGTGCGGTCGAAGAAGCATCGATAGGTGCCGGTGTCATTGAAGGTCACGTTGAGGATGTAAATTGAGCCGTCTTGCACATCATCAGTTTTTTTACTGCCGTTCCAGGCCAGGCGGTCAACGAAGCGGTCATCCATTACGTAGCCTGTCATATCTGCATAACTGTAGATCTATTGTAAGAAAAAAGAGTGAGACTGCTATAACCAGTGTGAAGGACACAATATTTGAAGAAAACCATTTTGTAATTCTTCAAGATTTTGTGTCTATAAATAGCTGTTAAAAGAGACAAGGTCAGTGATTGACTGTTGTAGTTGTCTGTATTTTGCTCAACACTGCCCCCTGTCTACAGATAAGAACTATGATGATAATGTGAAAATTCATGGAAAAGCTGTAAATGCCATGTCATTTTTGATTTTGGTTTTCCAAAGTCAATGCAATGAGTAAAATCTATGTAAAATGAGATTTGGTCTGTTTTAAATCAGTTCATAGGCTAGACTGTGGTCTTAGTCGAGTAAAATCTGCCACAAGCCACAGTGATAACATAATTGCTGTTGGACACTAATAAGTATAATCGATTACATTTATTACATTTACACTTTATTACATTTAAATATCTATGAAGTGATCTTACAAATCCTCATCCTGAATAAATTTCTGGAGAGGTCATGGATATGTACTGGTCAAAAAGTGTGGGAAGTTGGGAACCCAAAAAAATTGCAGGACATAGCATTTGCTGTGAATTACTTTTAAAGAGATAGTTCACCCAAAAATGAAAATTATCATATGATTTACTCACCCTTAAGGCATCCTAGGTGTATATGACAATCTTCTTTCAGACGAACACAATCAGAGTTATATTAAATAATATCCTGGCTCTTCCAAGATTTATAATGGTAGTGAATGGCGCTCCTGATTTTGAGAACCATCATTAAAGTAATCCATACGACTTCAGGGGTTTAATAAAGGCCTTCTGAAGCGAAGCGATGGGTTTTTGTAAGAAAAATATCCATATTTAAAACTTTTTAAACTAAAATAACTAGCTTCCGACAGACAGCCTAGGCAAGTTGACTTACGCCAAAAGAGCCTGACGCGATGTATGATGCAGGATGTAGGAGTATCGCAAGCTTAGACGCCTCTCGCGGTTCAAACAAATAAGGCTGGGCAACAAACTCAAGCTCCTCTTCTCTTATATCGAAATCCTCCGATATTTCTCTTTAAAAATTCTCGATGTAGACTTTTAATTCATGACCGGTGTTTTGTTTTGCTCTATCCTTTGCGCTTCTGCGTTCTTCAATATGTCATGCGTCAGGTCAAAGGTTACTCTTTTGGCGTGAATCGATTTGCATAAGCCGTCTCCCGGAAGCTAGTTATTTTAGTTTATAAAGTCTTAAATATGGGTATTTTTCTTACAAAAACCCATTGCTTCGCTACATAAGGCCTTTTTAAACCCCTGGAGTCATGCGGATTACTTTTATGATGGATGGATGCACTTTTTTGGACTTCAAAATCAGGAGCACCATTCACTACCATTATAAAGCTTGGAAGAGCCAGGATATTTTTTTAATATAACGCTGATTGTGTTCGTCTGAAAGAAGATAGTCATATACACCTAGGATGGCTTTAGGGTGAGTAAATCATGGGATAATTTCCATTTTTGGGTGAACTATCCCTTTAATATGCCAATAATTTCACATTTTAATAAACTTATTAAAATAAAAATATTAATATTATTATAAATATTAATAAATATTAAACAGGTAAAAAGTGTCTCTCATTCTCTTTCTTTATTACATAAATATAATTCTAGTAATATTCTATGCTAAACTGTCTCACAAAGTACTATGGCATAACACTGAACGAGGCTTGTGTGTAACGCCTATTTGTGGACACTGCATTTTTTAAGTCAAGTCACCTTTATTTATATAGCGCTTTTTACAACGCAGATTGTGTCAAAGCAGCTTTACAGTGATAACTGGTAAATAATTTTGGCTGCACAGCAGCTCTTAAAGAAAATGGTTTCATTGTCCAGCTTAAGTAAATTCAGTATTGATTCATTCCATTGTACAAAATCAATAGTTATTAATGTAGTTTGCATACAATGGTGCCAATGCAGGCAGATCAAAAACATTGCTGAATATCAAGTGTCCCCAACTAAGCAAGTTAAAGGCAACAGCGGCAAGGAACCCAAACTCCAACAGGTGACATCAGGTGACAAACAGGTGATAAAAATGGAGAAAAAAACCTTGGGAGAAACCAGGCTCAGTCAGGGGGCCAGTTCTCCTCTGGCCAACAGCGAACAGTACGTGATTATGATTCAGGCAGCTTTACAGGTCATAAGCCCGATTAGGATTGCAACTGTCAAAATATTTAATCCAGTTCCAGTTAAGGTAATAGAACTAGTTGTTCTAAAGGCAGAGGACTTCTTCTGCACCCTCCTCGTAAAAAAATACTCAAAGTAATGTGTCCGCTGATACTGCCTGGGAATGTTCTTTGCTAGAAATGATGTGCAATAATTCACTTCTAGCCACAAAGATGGTCATAAATAATGCATGATCTTTCCTTGCATGAAAAATGCAGCAGTCTCAAGTCTGCTTTGGGGTTTAGATGTTTTATTTTACCGTGGAAATAATTAAGTTGCATTGATTATTGTGTGCATGTCAGTAGGCACGCAGCTGTACTAGAGCTTTTGTACATGTAAAAAGCATCTGCACAATAATTTAGGTAACGCATTGTACAGGGGAGCAGCATCTGTGTCTCTTAATCACGTGAAGTCAAGCTGTATTGTCTGGTCTTTGGTCTCATACTCACGTGTGCAAATTCACTCTCGCCTTTGGCCATGAACCACCAGTCCACTGTGGCAGAGGCTGGCACTTCCCCTCTCATCTTGCAAGAGATACAGCCCAATTTGAAGCCATCGCCCATCACTGCCTCCGTGTCGGAGTCCACCTCCACACATGCCCCATGGCAGAGCCAAGCTACAGGAAGAACAAGACATTCAGTGACAGAAACGTAGACACATCTGCTTCACTTCTTAAAATGCTCTAAGTCTTACTGATGCCCACTTTTTTTTGGTTTTGAACTGACAGGCATTAGTACGTCTAAATCTTCTCTTTTTATCTTTTTTTTTTTTTTTTTGCATGCGTTCCCATTTTTTGGGAATTATGCATGCTGGCTTTTAGTTCAAGGCAGAGCATTTTCTTGCAAGCTTTATTTCCACTCATAAAAACTGTGCAGTTAAAATCTTCCTAATTAACTGTGCATCTCAGAGCATAGTATTTACTTAAATGTTTTTTTTTTTGTCTTCAAAAAGCTTTGAGGGGAAATAAATTGTTAGCGGTGAGCTGTGATCCTTTTTTAGTCATTAATCTATTTTCATATATAGATGCAAGTCTCTATATATGCCTAGAAGACGCAAACACTTGTAGAAAGGAACACACCTGATATTCCAAGTATCTTTCTCTCACACTTCACCCTGCAGTTTCCACAGAGACATCTGCATCGCTCTCAACCAATGATCTTTTTGCAATTCTGACCTCTGGAGAAGTATTTATATATGTGCAATGAGATGAGGGACAGAAAACATTGCACACACATCAATCACAGCTACAGCTTTACATTATTAACTACAGTCGTCCTGCTATTTCGATTTTTTTTTTACGGGCATCTCTTTACTGTAATATTCAGTAAAACAACAGTTATAATTTGCTTTTGATTGCTGAGAGAAAAGGAGGGAGGAGGAAAAAAAGTCAAAATTGGTGCCACAACTGGAAGACAAAAGAGGAAGAAAACGAGAAAGAGGGAGAAGTTAAACGTTTTCAGTGTTATATCCATCACATCACTAATTATCATTGACAGACTATTGATTTATTGGCTTCTGATTGGCTGCGGAGAGGAAGAAGAAAGGTAGTTTGGGGAGGAAAAACAATTATCAATACAGAAATACAGTTTCAGAGGAAAGGGGAGGAAGGGTATAAACACATCATGCTGACACATTCCTAAAACAAGTAAATTATTAAGCAAGCCAATAAATACCATGGCTGATATTTAAATTCTATACTACCTGTCTAAATAAAATCATTAAACAAATCATTTTAATAATGAGGCATCACAACATTGTAATGTACTGTATGAAAATGGATTTGTAAATTTTTGCTAAAGATTCCATTTAACAGTGTTATTATTGTTTTTGAAGGATTAGTTCACTTCAGAATTAAAATTTCCTGATAACTGATTACTCACCCCCATGTCATCCAAGATGTTTATGTCTTTCTTTCTTCAGTCGAAAAGAAATTAAGGTTTTTGAGGAAAACATTCCAGGATTTTTCTCCATATAGTGGACTTCAACAGGGACCAACGGGTTGAAGGTCCAAAATGCGGTTTCAGTGACGCTTCAAAGGGCTCTACACGATCCCAGACGAGGAATAAGAGTCTAGTCTAGCTAAACGATTGGTCATTTTTTTTTAAAAAAAAATTAAATTTATATACTTTTTACCCACAAATGCCCATCTTGCACTAGCTCTGCAATGCACCACGCATTACGTAATCATGTTGGAAAGGTCACACGTGACGTAGGCGGAAGTACCACGGCAGGGCGAAAAACTCCATCTCATTTTCTCCTCCAACTTCAAAATCGTCTGACATCGATGTTTTACCCTTATTTGTAAAGGCCATTCGACTAAGTCTTTGCCCGATTGCTTTGTAAACACCTACATCACACGTGACCTTTCCAACGTGATTATGTAATGCATGGCGCATCGCAGAGCAGTGCAAGATGAGCATTTGTGGTTAAAAAGTATATAATTTTTTTTAGAAAATGACCGATCGTTTCGCTAGATAAGACCCTTATTCCTCAGCTGGGATCGTGTAGAGCCCTTTGAAGCTGCATTGAAACTGCAATTTGGACCTTCAACCCGTTGGTCCCCATTGAAGTCCACTATATGGAGAAGAATCCTGGAATGTTTTATTAATTTCTTTTTGACTGAAGAAAGAAAGACATGAACATCTTGTATGACATGGGGGTGAGTAAATTACCAGGAAATTTGAATTCTGAAGTGAACTAATCCTTTAACTATTAACTTTAAAGTCATGATAAAATGTAAATAGCGTCAGATCTTTTCTTTCTTTTGATGTACATCTGAGTGTAACGGATTATTGAAAAAGAAAAAATGTCGGACAGGGACTTGGTTCTATGCATCGGTTGATTTGCATTCATCACAATAAGATTAATAACGCATTTACAATTTGAATTTTGATTTCATGCCGATGTTTAGTGAGCAAAGCAAAGAAGATTTGGAGATTTTTAAAAAATTGAAATAAGCAGATACATCCAAGGACACTATAAAGGGTGGGAGGAAAGAAGACATTTCCCTCAGACCTGTCAAAAACTGCCGTCTAAACTTCTGTCAATATCACTGCGGGGACAGGGTCATTACATAACCCCTTTTTACAGAGATTACATTATGCAACTTATTCCAGATTAGACTGCACAATGGCCGCTTAATCCCAGGATTGAATTAATGCATTAAAGAGTTGAATTAAGCGCATTTTACAATTGCTTCAGCATGCTTTTTTGGACGGAAAAGTGAGAGACCTACAATTTTGCATTGCATTCAAGGTAAACATTTGATCAATTATAAATTTCTTGGGAATTGATCCCATGACCTTGGTGTTGTTTGACATGTTTGAGCTACAGGAACACTGTGGGGTGCAATGAGAGATTCAAAGAAAGAGAAGAAAAGGTCTTTTGAGAGCTGATTCAGGCTTGCTACATGAAAACAAGCAGCCGAGGACAACGTTTCCATGCCAGCCAGCAGTCTCAAACTGTATAGCAGTGACATATACACTCTGGCCTCTCGGGAAATGGCAAAGATCTGTGACAAACACTGAGCTCCGAGGTGGAGACTTTCCATAGAAACAAAAGCTCTTTGATACGCCATGATGTTGGCCAGTATTCTAGTCACTGTGGTCTAACAATCGTCCTGTGGAACCCACATATTATCATCTCCGTCCACTCCAGTCTTTAATCTCTAAAATTAATCTACAATGAATGATACTGTTGGTGACCCACTAGTTGAGGGTAAAAGGCAAAAGACAGTGATATTTCCCTAGGCGACCAGATCTAAAGACAAAGCCTCTTCTTTTTAAGCTCTAAGACACTGGGTTTCTCACAATCAATTCTTGATGCTTGGATAACAAGTGAGCTGCAATTGCCATAAATATTAAACCAGCAAGAGACAGTCCTTCATACAGTATGTCCTTGTTCGCCCTTGCCCAGATTTAGCATCCACGCTCTCTCCATCCTCCCCCATCGTCTCATCCTCTTTCCGACACGCGCACACATGCTCTCAGACACACCTTTCCTCACATGCACAACAGTTTTCCACAGTGCCAGACCTGTACGTGCAAGAAAACTGCATCACTGCTTTCCGAAGGAGCATGACAGTGCTGGATTCTGCTGAAAATCTGCTTAGAATACAAAGACCTTGCTCCTCATTGGTTTGCCTGTTTCTAGGCCTCCGTTTTCAACCTCTGTTAAATGATTAATAGCCATCTTTCTTCTCCCCCCAGCCTTTCTAGGCTCTACGACTAGGTCTAATCAGCAAAATAGCCTTCCTGTCTGCTGAAGCTCTGCAGTGCTGTCTTGACAATTGGCCAGTAGATCCATTATAGATTGCTTAATCAGCAAGACACTTATTAAATCATATTAAAATACATTTGGCATTTTTTTTATCATATATTTTTGTCACAGTAGTGTTTTATATATTCAGTTTGGTAACACTTTACAATAGGGTTCATTAGTTAACATTAGTTAACTACATTAGTTAACACGAACTAATAATGAACTGCACTTATACAGCATTTATTAATCTTTGTTAATGTTAATTTCAACATTTACTAATACATTATTAAAATCTTGTTAACATTAGTTAATGCACTGTGAACTAACATTGACAAACAATGAACAACTGTATTTTCATTAACTAATGTTAACGAAGATTAGTAAATACAGTAACAAATGTATTGCTCATCGTTAGTTAATGTTAGTTAATACATTAACTAATGTTTAACTAATGAACCTTATTGTAAAGTGTTACCTTCAATTTCTTCACTGTAATCTTTAATTGCCTTAAATTCACTATTTATCATAATTGCTCATACTTAGGGTTAGGGGGTTTGTTCATCAGGCTGCACCGAACTTACAATTAAAACGCTGGTTGATATAATTATTTTCATAAATAATAAAGGATGTATGTTATAATTCTATAATATTTTGTCTAAACAGAAAATATAAAATGAGAGAGAAAAAAAAAAAATATATATATATATATATATGTATGCATATTTTTATATTTTTATATATTTTATATATATTCTAAGTATAAGGGTTTTTTTATCAAGATGCATTAAAATTTAAATTTGAGTCATATGATAAGCTGATAATTATTTTCATAAATAATAAATTAATAAATAATAAATTACCCATATTAAAATTCTACACTGTAGAATATATTCAAATATATATTTTTACAAATGACCTGTTACAATTCTATAATATTTTGTCTAAATAGAGAATATAAAATGCAAAAAAGCAAAAGCTAATAATTATTTCCATAAATAATAAATTAATAAATAATAAATTACCCATATAAAAATTCTACACAGTTTTGGCTAATAATATATATATATATATATGAATATTTTATGTCGTATGATAAGCTGATAATTATTTTCATAAATAATAAAATAATAAATAATAATAAAATATTCATATATATATATATTTACTGAAAGCAATAATTTTACATTTTTAACAAATTAATTTAGGTGTCGCAACATTTTAATGTACAGTACAGTTTAATTACTTTAAGTGAGCGTTAGATGATGACAAAGGTAATCTAAATGTAACAACAGATGCAAACCAACAATTCAATATCCAACATAGGGAGGTACCATGAATAATAATAAAAAAACCCTCCAATACAGGCAGATATGGCATCAATATAGTGTGCAGCCTTATTAGAAACTACATAAGCATTGCAGATCTCACCTGCTCTCTGTACGCATTTCAATCAAGACTGCCAGTGTTTCTGCCAATGTTTCTTAGCTGCATCCACCTCCCACTGCTTTACTCCACATTTCCTACAGAACCACAGAACACTCGTGGCCAGCTAATCATCAGTGTTCACTAACATACAACAAACATACATTAACAACCACAGCATCGTCCAGCACTAAGCCAGACGGTCTGAACTTACACTAATGGCACTCCTGGAGTATTGTGTTTAGAGCAGGATATAATACAGCTGTTAAACAGCCAGTGAAACTGTTATCACAGTAGGCGTCTACTGAGATCGGTGGAGAATGTGAGCAGCACACGGAGACTGTGATAATGTCAGGTCCTGATTTACATTAGTCTTCATTTAAACAATCTGGATGCTGTAGCACAGTTCAACACTAAATAATGTAATCCATAGCAACATAAGATATCCACTGTGAGACTGCACTACTTGTCTTTGTCGATAATAGCAATGCTCTATAGGACTTTTTTTGATGGCTGGTAAATGGACATCATCTTTGTGTGAGTGCATGGGCACTTTACCAGCTCTAATAATGTAAGTGATACATGACCGTTCATAATTTTGGGGTCTGTATGATTTTTTTTAACTCGCCAAAGCTGCATTTATTTGATCAAAAATACAGTAAAAACATATTGTGAAATATTGTAATATAATTTAAAATAACTGTTTTCTATTTGAATATATTTTAAAATGCAAGTTCAAAAGAACAATATTTGAAATAAAAAATTTTTGTAACATTATAAATGTCTTTACTTTCACTTTTGATCAATTTGATGCATCCTTGCTGAATGAAAGTATTAATTTTTTACAAAAACAACAACAACAAAAAAACATACTAACTCCAAACTTTATAAAAAGACATAGCCATCCTTACGAGGAACAGACCCAGATTTATGTTGTATTTATTCTTAATAATATATATATATATCTTATATATATAATCTTAAATGTAATCTATAAATATAAATATAATCTTCTCTGTCTGATGTGCATTCAAATCCTCTTGGGAAGTTCGTATTTACGAGTTGGGTAGTCGTGTTTACGACGTCAGGTGTTAACAAGTCACAAGTCATCATAGCAAAATGGCGGTGTACCTTCTCTTAATTGACTACACAAAAATACAGCAAGGTTTTTTAACTCTACTTCTAGAAAATAAAGAACAAAGAATGTGCATCAGGTGTGTTTTGCTTTTTTTATGTTTTTAATTAATTTAGGAAGCCACTGTAAACTTTATTGTTACATATTATATTGTTATATTACAATGCTACCATATTTTGTGCATGCAGGCAATTAGCTTATTTGGTTGTAAATAAAAAAGCCTGACAAAGTCACTGCTAAATACCTACAGGTATTGTGGTATTCCGCCATGCTTCTCACTGACACGCCCCCAACTCGTAAAGATCGAGGCTCAAAGAAAATCCAGAGATTCCCACTGGTATTTATGACTTTGTGGTGGCATTCAACTCGTAAATACGATCTTTCCGGCATGACTTGAATGCACCATTAGCTCTAAAATCTCAACCTCCATTCTGCATATTCAGCTGTCTATACGACTACTATTGACTTTTATTGTGCTTTTTTGTCCTTTTTGGAGCTTGACAGACATGGTCCCTATAAAATGACCTTACAAAAATTCTTAAAAATTTCTCCATTTTGTTCCACGGTAAAAACAGCAAATGGGTTTGGAATATCAGTGGATGGACTGTACCATTAAGGCTCAGCAATGGGAAGCTCATGATAAGCCATTACCGTTGTGCCCTTGAAAAAGGCATTTAACCTCAGGTTACTCCTGGGGGAATGTCGCTGTAATACGTTTGTAGTGCCATTATATGGTGACGTTGCCATTAAATTCTAGAAATAATTTACACCGACCAGCCCTGATTGTGTGGCAATACCATTCAATCAGATACTGTAGTTTGGACATTCTGAGACTAAATAATACAAGGAGATAGGTGAACACAGGGGACTTTTAAGCTTTCTCCTTTTCTAATTTTAACCTTCTGCTCCAACAGTTTTACTCCTTCCTTAGGGTGTGATAGCATCAAGTATTAAGGGAATAAATATGAAGTAATATTACATTTGTTGATAAATAGATAGATAGATAGATAGATAGATAGATAGATAGATAATTACAATACTTCAAGAGAATTAGCAATTAGAATTATTTACATAACCTGCTACTAGTACAGGAAATATAGATATCCTCATAATGGGTGTCCCGGCACAAGACAAGAGGAAAGATACAAATCCCCACTGCATAAACTAGGACATCTATTTAACTGCGTTATAACTGGCAACACCTGTTCCCCAGAGAGCGATTTATTTCCATCACTGCCCTTCTTACAGTCAAAGACGAACGATATTCAGGCTATGAACGAGCGCTGACAGCCACATATTTTGAACACCCACCACAAAACCAAGTATTCACAAATCGCACCACAAAACAAAGCATTCACGACCAACTGGAAGATAATAACAGCTTGTGACAGAAGCAACCAAGCTTGGGCAAGAGCTGTATTTCTGTCTGGACCACCCTGATCACCCATGGCTCCATTTTAGCATCAACACACGCTCTATAAACTGTGACAGCTGGTTTGGGTTTTTACTCAGAAATCTGGGAACCCGAAAACCCATAAACACACCCGCTGTGAGCTAAGACTGAACAAACAAAAAGCTAAAAAAACATACTACTACTGGACAGGTGCTAAAATGCCCTGATTGTGTCAGCAAGCAATTGAAATAAAAAACAGTGTTAAGAAAAAAATTAATCACTCCAGTTGCATTTTTTTTAATATAACATCTAATAATTCATTACAAATGGCTCAAGAATATATGAGCTACTTCTTGTGATAATGATACAGTGATTTTTATATATATTATATTATTTATATTATATATAATTTAATATATAATGTATTTACTGTGTATAATATACAGTCAAACCAAAATTTATTCAGACACCTTGAACATTTCATTCATTAATACAGTTTATTCACTATAGTTTAAAAAAATGGCAATAAAATATGACAAGATCTCAGAGTTAAACTGTGTCAGAAAAAAATAATCTTAATTATGTCAGATAACACTTAAGCAAAACATGGTCAGGTCAAAGTGTCTGAATAATTTTTGGTTCCAAATTTTTATCAATTTTACTGGTAGTCCACTGTATGAAGAATTTTTGGGTATAATATGTCAAAATTTACTTTATTTTGCTATCCTCACTTACATAAATGAACTATAGTGCCCTGCACCACTAGTAAAAATATATCAAAAATATCAAAAACGTCTGAATAATTTTTGGTTTGACTGTATATATATATACATAGTATATATATGGTGATTTTTATTTTATTATATTATTTATACTATATAAAGTTTAATATATAGTGTATTTACTGTGTATAATATAAATATAAATATATATATATACACACAGTGGTTTTTATATATTATATTATTTATATTATATATAATTTAATATATAGTGTATTTACTGTGTATAATATATATATATACTACACAATATATAAAATATAAAATCTATAAATGATATTAAAAAATGTGTATCTATCTGATGTAAATTGACATTATCTTTGTTATAGTGTCTAGTGTTTGTTTATCTATCTAAAATACTTTAAAATCACAATGCATGACAGCAGCATTTACAATTTAGCTTGAAAGCGTATTCCTGCTATACAGCTACCTGCAGTTTTATCATGGCCTGACTGACACAGACAGACAGAGATAAAGGTTGTGAGGCTTGAAATGTGTGTTTCAAATGTTTCATGGTGCGCTTAAGACACTCACCATGTGTTAAACACAACAGCAAAGGGACCCACAGAAGCCGCACTGCAGACATCTTCACAGATGATAGCCGTTGCTTTCAGAGTCGTGTCTCTGTCTTTCACACACACACACAAACACAGACAAAAAACAAAGGCTCAAACTGAAGAGCAGGAGGTCTCGGCAAGTAGTCCACAGCGAGACAGGAGCTCTGCGAAGGAAATACGTCCCCTGGATCTGTGAACAGATGAGCCTGACAGTGTGGAAAACAGTTCAGGCAAGAAGATGACAGTGGGCTTCCTTTTTAATTCAGACCCTGATGATGTTTTCCTCCTGTCCTTCCTGTCGGGTGGGAGATTAGTGTTTTGATGAGGAGCAAGGTAGTCCGGTGAGGGAGTATCAGAGATGTGACGCCCTCTGTGCAGGCGATCGATCCAAGTCCAGAGTATTCAGTTACTCCATGAAAGAAAAAAGAGCTGAGAGGCCAGACTCAAGTTTCAGTCAGTAGCTGTTCTTCTTGACCTATTTATGTTAGCCAGTACTTACTTAATAATGATATTAATACACTTTTTCTAGTGATAAAATACTTTGATAAATATCTATTCTGATTTCTAAAATATATAGTGAGATATTCACTAAACGACGTTTTCTTGACAGTGGAAGACTTGGAGCTGAGGTTTGTGATCTAGTTTTGAATGAGAAATTTATGCAGATAATGGAAGACAAGTGACATTAACTAAGGATTCTGCGCTATTTTAAACATCGGTTGACTGATTTAACCTGAGAAAAAAACATCTGAAGTGATCCAATCTTTGCCACAGTGAGTTTAAAATGGAAAATGGATCTCCTTAATGATTATGTGTCTTTGGCTTCATGCAGACATACATTCAGACATTCACTTCTACACTAAATGATATTTATTGCTTATGTATTTTGTGAATTATTGCTTCTGTTAATGTGTGAACGTAAGGATATATCTCTTAGGATCGATTTCAACTTGAAGTTATAGACTTTTAGCCAAATATGAAGAGGAATGACCTGCTAAATGTATGAAATGAGGCAATTTACATTGATTTTTACATAAAATATCAACAGTAGATTTAGCAGGCTGCCTATTTAAAACGTCATTTAATGTTTGTGTCTTTCTCTCATTTAAATAAATGCATATGAAGTTGCTAACACACGCAGTAAATGTTTACTATGACCGGATATGCTCATGCCATCTGTTATTTCGCCAAAGCGTCTGTATTTCCAACTGTCAAACATCAAGGCATATGTCTAACAGCGCGTAACGATCACGAAAAATATGCTAATAATACATCATTCATGCGTCTACATTACATATGAATTAAAGATCATTTCAATTACATTCCCTATAGTCTTTTAAAAAATATTCAGCGGGCACGACGTTACCGTTTTCCTAGGTTGATGCAAATACCAACAACGTCGATGGTATTTCACCTGTCAACAATAATAAACGTGACCTCGGGGTCCTTGTTTTGTGGTTTGAATATCTCTCAGCCTACCGTTTCCGTTTACCACACGTATTTAGTCACAACAACATTTCTTCCCCACGTTTAGTCTTCATTCAGTTGGTTACGATCCCAAAAATCGGCTTCTCAGTGGATGAAGTCGCTTCGCTCGCGCGGTTAAATCAATCTGTCGGTCACGTCACGTTTATTTCAGGGTCACGGAAATTAACCAGATTGTGCTGCAGTTCCCGCATAAATGTTCGGTACTGAAATTATGATATACACAAAAGAATCCGTTTGGACCGGAGCACCACACGTTAAGCCAAAACGTGGTGCGTTCATTGACGATATCTTATGCTGTACAGAGAAGGATGCTGCGTTTGGGATAGGCGAGGAGGGACTGGGAGGGAGCAGGGATGGGGGAGGGATATACAGACTGATGCATTGCAGTAGTGGGATGGATGGAAAGCATGATGTCTGGGGGTTAAAAATTCAAGTCGTTATGTCAACGTAAATAGGTGGTTTATCGTCCTTCACGTTCATTCATTCGGACGCGCAGTGGTGCTGAACGTGACGCGCGATGCAAGACGCGACTTATCTCGAATATTCTTTAGAGTAGGCTATGAAGCCCGGATTATTCGAGAACAGATTATTCTAGAGTCTAGAAATTTGGGAGCAATGTCATCATGTTAATACGAAGCAGCATCTCTGCCAAAACCAACCAGACACACATTTTACACTGTTATAAAGAAATTATTTTGAATAGCTATCAGGGGAAAATGTGTCGATGTAGCTATTTAAAACAGGCCCATTAAGCTTTTGAAAAAATAAGGACAACAAAGCACTTTGGAATTATCATACTGATGCATTGCAGTAGTGGGATGGACTGCAATGCATTCATACAACATCAAGTAGCACTCTATTTCATGTCGATTGAAGGGGATATTCCAAAACTAAGACAGCGATATTAAAAGACCAAATTCAGTAAAGGCCATTGATGATGCATACTATAGTCTATAGGCAACCAGATGCGCCCAGAATATGAATGCAACGCGTTTCAGAATGTTCCTTAAAACCATATTACAACTTTGTGTGAGAAACAGGCCGATTCAGCAAAATTCCAGTCTGTGAAATCGAGAACCAGATTCGTGAACGAATCATTCGAACCGGTTTTGTTTGTGAATTGGATCCGAGTCATGAAAGATTTGACATAAACGAACGATTCATTCACGAATCGAACATCATGATTTTTCTAATGAACAATTAGCTATAAACGCGGGAAGAAGAGCATGTTTATGTTTCTGGAGTTTCAATGACTGAAATTTTCATCTGTTCCTCAAAAAGATATATTATGCCAGAAGAAATTACAGGTTTGGAACTAGTTTGAGTAAATCCACAGTAATTTTCTTTTGAACTGAATTAAAGCCAGTTGTAATATCGGGGTTTCACCTCTTAATGAGGTGAGCCACAATTACAAAGAAATTAAAGGCTACTTTAATGAAAGTATGGGAACTGGATCATACTTACGTGCAGAGTATGTACTTTAAATGAGTATTCAATAGAAACCTGTAAAATATATAGTCTATATATCTACATTGAATTGCTCTTCCTGGTTAATACTTTAAGTCTGAGCAACAGTTTTTCTTAATGTCTGCAAAACGAAACGATTTTGTTCCGCTTTATATGTATTTATTTATTTGGCGAAGTTGACACAACATGAACGATTAATATGTTAAAAAATAAATTAATGTGCACTAGAATGCGTGCATTTCAGAAAAAAAAAAAAAAAATCCCTGTTCAGAAGGATAAATAGAATGTCACGTGTTTGAAGGCACGTGAACTCAAAGGTCCAAGACCTACATTCTATTCTAGATTTTGACATCATAATGGACATTATACATTAGAGAGAATCCTTGTGAAAAGACCTTCAGTTGGCATCTGACTGTTGTTATTGCTTGCTTTTTGCTCATTCAAGCCAGTTTTGTTGTTGTTGTTGAAGATATCTTCACTCCAGCATTTAAACATGTGGTACAGAGGAAGAAATACTCTCCAGAATCCGGCACTGCTATACATAGTAGGCAAACAGATTTTCTGCAAATCTTCTGGACCTTCCGTCTTGCCAGAGACTGGACAAAAGCAGTCAGCTTCAGGTGAAAGACTTCCAGGACATCGAGGGCCCAGACCTCCTATCTATTTAATGGATGTGGTAGAAAGAAACGGCACAGACCCTTCATGTGAGTCTGACCTGAAAGCCAATCCTCACCCTTCCTTACCACCAACACCCAGTCTTGCAAGTCAACCAGTGAGGGTGGACAAACAATCGTCTCTGTCTGAAAGCCCTGTTGCTGTGTCCACAAACATGCCTGCACTGGAACCAACCCATGTTCCTGTGAAGCCTGTAGCTGGACAGAACAAGTCAGCTGGACATTGCTTTTTGCCAGAGGCTGAAGAGAAGACATCTGTTTCAGGTGTAAGACCTCCAGGGCATCGAGGAGCCTGGTCTCCTAAGCGTTTCATGGAAGTGTCAGTGAAAAACATCATATACCCTTCATGTGAGTCTGACCTGAATGTCAGTGCTGACCCTTACTTATCCTTTCTCGCTGATCTTGCGAGTCGACGAGTGAGAGTGGACAAACGTACGTCTCTGCGCCAACACCCTGTTGCTGTGTCCACGAACATGCCTGTTTCTGTGAAGGTTTTAGCTGGACAGAAGTCTGTTTCAGATGAAAGACCTCCAGGACATCGAGGGCCCAGACTTTGTACAAATTTAATTGATGTGTTGGAGAGAAACATCGCAGAACCTTCATGCGAGTCTGATCTGCAAGCCATTGCTCACCTGTCCTTACCCCGACTGCCCAGTCTCGCAAGTAGACCAGTGAAGGTGGACAAACGCGTATCTCTGTGTGAACGTCCTGTTGCTGTGTCCACAAACATGTCTGTTCTGGAAATAACCTGTGTTCCTGTGAAGCCTGTTTCTGAACCACAGAAAAGAAGCAGTGTTGTTGTGGCAAGGAATCTCATGTCTTTTCAGAGTCCATTTCACGATGAGGATGTCAAGATGAAGAGGGCTCAGCCACCAAAAAGAATCCATCCTCTGGTCAGAAGATTTGCCTTTGCAGGCAAGAAGCCAGACTCCACTGCTTGTACCAGTTTTAAACCCCAGACCCTGTCTTTAAGCTTATAAAGCATCCACACGCAAAGAAAACATGATGAAAAAGATATTAAAAAATGTGCATCTAAAATGTTCTTTGTTGATAAACAGGTGACAAGTGATGAAATGTACATTAAAAATGCTTAATCATTATTTAAACAGCATTTCACAATTAATTGTATAGCACAAATTGAAGAAAAAGCTTACTTTAACAATCATATTTGCAATATGTCAGCCTATTGAAACAGACAACAGCCATTACATAGTCTAAAACCTTGGTTAATGGAAATAACATTCTGTATCCAAAGGCAGTAGATTAAATATTATTCCCACACAACTGGGGCATGAAAAGTGTGATTTATACACACAAATGAAACCAATAGATGAAAAGGCTTCATCTTTGCTCAGATGTTGTTTGTATAAATGACTACAAGTCCTATTGGAATCTTATGTCTGGTAACAATCTGTTTTTGTGGAACTGTTATATTTTTTTCAGGATTCTCTGATTAATGGAAAGTTCAAAAAGAACAGCATTTAATTGAAATATAAATCGTTTGAAACATTATAAATGTTTTACTGTCACTTTTAATCAACTTAATGCCTCCTTGCTGAATAAAAGTATTATTTTTTTCAAAACAAACAAACAAAAAATCTTACTGATATAGGCCTATATGTGACCCTGGACCACAGAACCAGTCATAAGTCGCACAGGTATATTTGTAGCAATAGCCAACAATACATTGTATGGGTCAAAATTATCGATTTTTCTTTTATGCTAAAAATCATTAGGATATTAAGTAAAGATCATGTTCCATGAAGATATTTTGTACATTTCCTACAGTAAATATATCAAAAATGTATTTTTGTGAGTGGATATGCATTGCTAAGGACTTCATTTGGACAACTTGGCGATTTTCTCAATATTTTGATTTTTTTTTGAACCCTCAAATTCCAGATTTTCAAATAGTTGTATCTCACAACTTCAAAAAAAAAAAAAAAAGACCCTTATGATTTGTTTCGTGGTCCAGGGTCATATATATAACACGTAAGTAAACGGTGGCCTTTAGGACCCAGTGATTATTTACGGAACTTCATATATATTCTGCGACGTGACGTCAGTTGCTGCAAGCAAACATGGAGGACGGTGGAGTGTTGGTTGAGAAACCTCAGGTGAGATGTTACGCTGTGTTTTTAAGCATTTTACGAAGACAGGGTTGGCATATAAACCACTATTATCTTTAAAAAGTTCTAGTCTATACAAACAAAACATATATATAGCAAGAACACGACTCTAAAGCTTAAAATAAACAGTGAAAAGATGCCGATTCATTCAGCTCGCCGCAAATGCTCAGTCATGCCATTCTCTGACATCGGCTAACGTTAGCATGTTCTCTCACGTTAATTTACAGAAGAGTAGTGCTCACTGCGAACCTGTCAAATTCAAATATTTACTTTTGTTCATATTTGAGCTATGTATGGTTATTTTGAAAAGTTTTCTTCACTCGTTCACACATTATACATCGGTTAACCTCTAGGTTAGCTATGTAGCATAGCAGTTTATCAGTTGTATTTGTCATTTTATTAACATCTTATGACAAACATTATATAACGCTTAACAGAACTGTAGTACATGCACTTTCAATTTTCAGTATGTATGAATATATAAAGCATATATCAGTTTCTTGATACTCGTTATAACAGTTTGAATATGCATTAATTTATGATATGCATGTTATGTTAATTATGTGTGAAGTTGTGAGCTAATTATTTGTAAATTATTGTTATTAAAAAATTAAAACTAAAAGTTGTTGTTATTATTATTATTATTATTATTATTATTATTATTATCATCAGTGGTGGAAATGGCCGAGATTCACTGGGGGACCCTAGTTGGGGGCATATTTTTTATTTTTGAACCACAGAAGCAGAAAATCCCACTATTTTTATGTATGAGATTTGCGTAGTGTTTGGGGGCTAAATGATAAATGTTGGAAATCCTCTACATTTTGATGTGGAACTCCTTCACCCCCTGAAATTCCCTGGACTCAGTGCCCCCCATTTCTATCCTGATTATTATAAAAACCTGTCTTTTAGATTTAATTTAATTGTATGTTCATGAAATATTGCCTTGCACCTATATATTTGTGGTCTTTTTCTGTACAGGATGATGTGCCGGCCCTGCTGAATTCAAGGCCCCAGACCGGCTTGTCTTTCTTGGCTCCTGAACCAGAAGATCTGGAGGACCTTTACAGCAGATATAAGGTTTGTGAGTTTTGTTTGTTTTGTTTGTGTAATTGACATGCTACTTGTCTTTCACAATATTGTCCTCTGAATATTGACACCTGCCCACTTGTTGACACATAATCACCAATGTTAATTGGCCTTCATTTCCCACACTGCAGAAGTTGCAGCAGGAGCTGGAGTTTCTGGAGGTGCAAGAGGAATATATTAAAGATGAACAGAAGAATCTGAAGAAGGAGTTCCTTCATGCCCAAGAGGAGGTGAAGAGGATACAGAGCATCCCTCTGGTCATTGGACAGTTCCTGGAAGCAGTCGACCAGAATACTGCCATTGTGGGCTCGACCACAGGTAAGAGGACTGATCTTTATGTAATAGTATTGATTACAGTATTATCAGTAGGCTTTAATTGACTCTATCTTAAGTTTTAAAATGGCTTTAATTTAATATGTATAATCATGAAATTTAATATGCATACCTTAAAATTGAATGCACTGTAAAGGTCCATTCACACCAAGGGCGATAACGCAACGATAGATTAGTGTCCATTAGATATAAAATATAAAAAAAAAAATACAAGTTCACAACTGTAACGATGACAGCAAAGATAAACAATATCGTTGGAATCACATTCAGAATGATTTTTTCCAACTGATAAACGATAAAAACATTGACAGCCAATCAGAATCCATCCAACTTTAAAGAGCTTAAAGGGTTGTTCACCCAAAAATGAAAATTCTGTCATCATTTACTCACCCTTCACGTTGTTACAAACCCCTAAGACTTTCGTTCATCTTTGGAACACAAATTAAGATATTTTTAATGAAATCTGAGAGATTTTTGTCCCTCTGTTGACAGCTACGCAACTACCACTTTGACGCTTCAGAAGTTCATAAAGAGATTGTAAAGCTAATCCATATGAATTGAGCGGTTTAGTCCAAATTTTCTGAAGAGACTCGATCGATTTATATGATGAACAGATTTAGGCTTTTATTCACATATAAACATTGATCAGTGAACATAAACAGAAGCTCAACTGAACCTGCTTGAACAAACCTCTTGCGGAAGCTCAAACGTGCTCCGTAACACACGAGAATGAACCTCATTGGTTCTTGCATGCATCAGGCGAACGATATCATCCGCTAGTGTGGACGCTAATGTAGTTATTGTTATAGTTATCTTTATAGTTATCGTTCTTGGTGTGAACAAGCCTTAAATTGCTTTGGATAAAATAATCTGCCAAATGCTTTAGTGTACATAAGAAATTTTATGACATTGTACATGTTTGTTATATGAAACTACACAATTTGGCTTTGTCAGTAATGAGGTACATTTTTTTTTTTTTTTTTATTTATTCAGGGTCCAATTATTATGTTCGTATTCTGAGCACAATTGACAGAGAGCTGCTGAAGCCCAATGCCTCTGTTGCGCTGCACAAGCACAGCAATGCTCTGGTGGACGTTCTTCCTCCAGAGGCTGACAGCAGTATCATGATGCTCACTTCAGGTATTCTCAAACAGTTCCTTGTTCATCCTGTATTTATGATATTCATTTACCACTTTTAAGTCAGTTGCACCTCCGTTTTAATGTTTTACTTTTAATGCGTTTCCACTCTACCTGATTCTAGATCAGAAGCCAGACGTGATGTACGCAGACATCGGAGGAATGGACATCCAGAAACAGGAAGTGAGAGAGGCCGTGGAGCTCCCTCTCACACATTTTGAGCTCTATAAACAGGTTAGTATGTGCGTTCAAGTGCTTGTGGAAAATAAGTGGGTGTGTAGCAGCTTTGTTTGTCCACTCAGTTTCTGCTTCTGTTCTCAGATTGGTATTGACCCACCCAGAGGAGTGCTCATGTATGGCCCACCTGGCTGTGGCAAGACTATGTTGGCAAAAGCTGTGGCTCACCACACTACAGGTAGACTCAGTTGTGGTTAGAGGTTGTCAATTGCCGGCTTTCCACAGGCCAAACTGTTCTTGTTGCTTAACCGTTCCGTTGCATGCCCAGCTGGTACGGATATGGTTTCACTTTTCACTGTGGGGGCTTTGAAGTTTATTCCTGAACATAGAGGGAAATAAATGAGATCTGAAGCACATGGTTAATTTGCAGCTTTTATAATTGTGTTTTTATGTTCTATAGCGGCCTTTATTCGTGTGGTGGGATCTGAGTTTGTGCAGAAGTATCTCGGAGAGGGTCCACGCATGGTGCGAGATGTCTTTCGACTGGCCAAAGAGAATGCCCCAGCCATCATCTTTATTGATGAGATTGATGCCATTGCTACCAAGCGTTTTGATGCACAGACTGGAGGTATGCGTCCCTCTCATGTCTTCCAACTTCTGTTTGCTTTCAAAGCTTTTGCTTGGGTATTTTACATATGTGATATGTGAAGTCTTAACCTTTTTTATAAATAAAAAAAACTATTATTCATAATATTATACACTACCATTCAAAAGTTTAGGTTTTTTTTAAGAAATTAATACTTTTATTCAGCAAGGACGCATTAAAAGGATAGTTCGCCCAAAAATGAAAATTCTGTCATCATTTACTCACCCTCAAGTTGTTCCAAACCTGTATTAATTTCTAAGATATTTTGAAGAATGTTGGTAACCAAACAGTTGATGGACCCCACTGACTTCCATAGTATTTTTTTTCCATCAACTGTTTGGTTACCCATATTCTTCAAAATATCTTTTCAGGTTTGGAACAACTTGAGGGTGAGTAAATGATGACAGAATTTTCATGTTTGGGTGAACTATCTCTCTAAATTGATGAAGTAACATTTGTGATGTTAGAAAAATATATATATTTCAAATAAATGCGTTTCTTTGGAACTTTATTCATAAAAAGTAGTATCCTGAAAAAATATAAAATGGTTTCCACAACAATATTAAGCAACACAACAATGAAAATGCAGCTTTGCCAAAATTGCCATTACAGAAATTTTAAAATATATTAAAATAGAAAGTTATTTTTAACTATAATAATATTTCATAATATCACTGTTTTTACTGTGTTTTTGATCAAATAAATGCAGCCTTGGTGACTGACCCCAAACTTTTTAACAGAAGTGTACATATTGCCCAAAAAATATAAATTGTCATAATTCACTCATCAATCTTGCCTCATTTCATGACATACTGAAGAAAATATTTAGGGTAAACCTAAACTGTTGTCCTCACAAGTTATGCACTATATTTCAATTCTACTAATCCCATAAACAGACAAGATTTTTGTTGTTGTTCACTGAAAATCTGTCCTTTGTCTTATTTATTTATTTTCCCCCTATGTTTGTAGCTGATAGAGAAGTGCAGAGAATCTTGCTTGAGCTCCTTAATCAAATGGATGGGTTTGATCAGAATGTGAATGTGAAGGTTAGCAGAAAAAATATTTTTTTGTCATCATTTCCTTGTTTTTTATGACTGTATCAGCCTGTTGACATTCTGATTTATTCTTTCATTGACAGGTTATCATGGCCACCAACAGGGCTGACACACTGGACCCAGCCCTTTTGCGCCCAGGTAGACTGGACCGTAAGATTGAGTTTCCTCTGCCTGACCGTCGACAGAAACGTCTGGTGTTCACCACCATTACCAGCAAGATGAACCTCTCTGAAGAGGTTGATCTGGAGGACTGTATCCTCTTGACCCTAAATGAAGTTATTATCATTATGAATATGATTATATTTAATCATTTAGAAGAAGAAATTAGGAAAACAATGCATGAGAGTAAAAGAAAATATTTCACAAAATATACAAGTTTGGAGTTGGTAAAAAAAAAAAATCTTGACAAATTAATAGTTTTATTCAGCAAGGATGTGATAAATTAATCAAAAGTAACAGAAAAGACATTTTATAATGTTACAAAAATTTATTTTGTATTTTGTTCTTTTGAATATTATTTTGAACTTTCTATTCATCAAAGCATCCTGAAAAAATGTAACACAGTTTCCAAAAATGTAAAGCAGCACAACAGTTTTTAACATTCTTGAGCACCAAATCAGCATATTAGAATGATTTCTGAAGGATCATGTGACACTGAAGACTGGAGTAATGATGCTGAAAATTCAGCTTTGCCATCACAGAAATAAATTACTTTTTTTTTTTCAAAATTGACTTCTTTCAAAAACATAAAAAAAACAAATCTTACTGACCCCAAAATTTTGAATGGTATCGTATCTCTTGTATTAGAAGACTGTTATATGTGACTGTCAAGACCAAATAAATGTTTTATAATTGCCCTTAACCAAAATGCAGATGTTGCAAGGCCCGACAAGATCTCTGGTGCAGATATCAACTCCATTTGCCAGGAGGTGAGTTAGAAGACACTATATATTCATTAAAAAAAAGGTTTATTTCTTTATATTTTAGTTGTGATCAACATTTCTTCATCAAGCATGTTTCTCTTTTTTTTTTTTTTTGATCAATCTTGTTTCTTTTGTGTCTACAGGCCGGTATGCTGGCTGTGCGTGAAAACCGTTACATTGTACTGGCTAAGGACTTCGAGAAAGCTTACAAGACAGTTATCAAGAAAGACGAGCAGGAACACGAGTTCTACAAGTAGAATACTCAATTAGATATCGGCATTAGCTTTTACCCTGTTTGTTTCAGCCTTTATTTGTACGTACAGTGTAATGTTGAGGACATAACACTTGATTTAAACCTTCAGGGTTTACACTGCTTGTACTGGGACTTTGATTTCACAGGATTGTTTCAGATTTACATTATATAAAATATGGATGGAAAACAAACATACACATCTTGTAAGCATTTTATGTATTCTGATTAATGAAGAAGAAAGACCTCCTCAAAGACAGCCATTAAAATTTTTTCCATAATGACTCTAAATAAACATGTTTTTGATAACAACCCTAATGTATGCTGGCAGATAATAGTTTCAGTGTGTTTCAGCGCAGTAATTAAAGGGAGTTTAGAAAGAACTTTCATATTTGACAGCTAGACAGAACACTTTTTTTTGCATTTGCTGTCTCCAAAAACCACCAAAGACAGAATGAATATGGGAAGTTTGTTTCAGAAGTGGTTAAAACAAGTTGCATGGTGATGCACAATGGTGGTATCTTTGAGGATCTGGTGAGAAATATAATAATGAATGCGTTTCTACCAAAGAGGAGCATGGAGGAAGATGTCATGATGGGGGGAGCCTTTTCAGCTGCTGGTATTGGTGAGCTGCTTCACTGTGAGAAGTCATTTAAAAGCTGTGAAAAGCTTCCCACAACTGAAAAGTCGTTATCTAAAGAGGAACAATCAGACGTTATTTTTCAACAAGACAATGCTCTTGCCTAAATTGCAAAGACAACCAATAAGTGGCTTTAGAACAAGTCCATCAGGCTCATGTTTTGGCCTGGTCAGAGTCCAGATTTGAACCATATAGTGAATATTTAGTCTCGCATTAAACTCAAACTAACTGGGAGACATTTTTCAACTACTCATGAACTGTTTGAAGCCATTAACATTGAGTGGAACAACACTGACTCTTCTTCCTGTAAAAAGTTGTCTGCAAATACTGTCTGAAGTGAAGGTTATTTGATAACTTTTCAGCAATACTTTAAATCGATTATGATCCCTGAAAAAATCCTGAAACAGCAAAAAATCATGTAATATGTATAAATATTGGACCATTGTAGAAATTAATATACCAAACTGCATATGACAGCACTGTTTAGACTTACAAATTGTAGTCCATTACTGAATACAAAATTGAAAGTTGTAGTTAGTAACGTAGTAACATTTTAGGTAATATAATCTTGAATACTGTTTGATTAAAAATAAAAAGTATTAGAGTGAATCAATGAATTATGAATAATTTACTGCCATTTTGTGAATATTAAGTAATCACGTAAACAGCAAAAAAAGTAATTAGCCTGATTATGAGTATTTTAACACATAATATAATCGATTTAATAATTAGTTAATAATTAATAATTTAATTTTTTGAATCTGACTATGTAATCCAGATTACATATAATCATTTACTACCCAGCACTGCATATAAACCAGTGTTATTTTGGTATAATTCAGATACTTTTATAGTTTTTATTAATATTTTGATTTAGTTTTTATTTTTATATTTTCTGTTTTCATTTTAATGTTAGTTGAAGTTTTAGTAATTTAGTTTTTTTTTTTTTAACATCTATGGTTTTTATTCATTTTTTATTTCAGTTTCAGTTTTGTTTTATTTTAGTACATTAAGTTAAACTAAATGAAAATGAGAAATGTTGCCTTGGCAACTAGCTGAAATAAAATAAGTAAGTTTTCTTATATTTTATTTCAGCAACAATTTTTTTTTATGGATTTAGTTTCAGTTAACTATAATAACCCTTATATAGATTGCAATTAAACCTCTATTTCAAACCAAACTTAATTTCTTTATTTTGAACCGCAAGTTGAAATATTTCAGTCTCAATTTGTATTACTGGCTTTCACCACAAGATGGAGTTTGATAATAAACAAAGTGTGCAATGCAGTTCTCATATCAGTATGAATGACTGCCACTTGTAGTCTAATCAATCCTCCTTGTGCATCCATGTTTGTTTGGATATCAACAGGCTTGTAAAAAAAGAGTAACACCATCAGTTTAGCCACAATTAGAAATAAGCTACAGGGATGAAATCACAGTAACACATGATCATCCTGAGATGATGGCTTCATTGAATTGGCTCACTGTGAGTTAAGTTGTACTAGGACTCTTTTACATTAATGTACTATGATTATTGATGAATTGATTTTAGCTATTTGACGAATGTTATATCAAAGTCACAGCACAAAGAAACACGCAGAGGGTGTTGTTTTCATCCATAAAATGTTTCAACCCTCACTACGGATAAAAGAGAATAGTTCCCTAGTGTGCGCGCACATTCGCTCAGCACAGCATAGCAACGTGAGCGCGCATCACTCCCTGTGCATGCTGGGCGCTTTCAACTCCGATGAGACAATCGTCGGAGTCGACGAAGTCATACAAATAGGCAGGAGTTACGGAATATCTGGGTGAATAGTCTACCAAACTGTCCGAGTTTAATCAGGTAAGTTCTCAAGTCTAATATCAAGATCTTTTTTCCTCATTTGGCCTTTGTTGAAGTGTAATTTTCCCACCTTTTGGATGGTTAGTGAGTATGTGAGAAGCCCAGTTGTGCTAGCCTGCTGTAGCTGTTGAGGACTGAAACAAAACAATGTTTATGGCAAACGACTTTTTTTTTTCGTTTCACAGGCGCTCTAATAACACCTACATCATCAACCTCAGCGGCTATAGTGTGTCATTATATCCAGCTGTGATTGTTAAACACAATTATCACGACCTAACACTGTCACGTAATCTATATTTATCTTGATACATATTAATGTCTATTAGAGATCGATGGCTAGCGCTTATTAGATTATCGCTTAGATTTTTAAATGTTGTATCAAAAATTACTCAACGATCAATAAACTACATAAAGAAAAATATATTTTGATTATTAGCATTTCTGTTGTTGTTATTGATGGATATACAAGACTTTACAAGAAGGTTCCTCAGCTAGCAAGAACTAACAATAAACTGTTGTAATTTTTTTTATTAACTAACGTTAAAGATGAATAAATACTGTAACAAATGTATTGCTCATTGTTAGTTTATGCATTACCTAATGTTAACGAATGGGAACTTATTGTAAAGTATTTACATTAAATAATTACTTAAGTACTTTTTGTTGTTTTGCTTTTTACTTTTACAACAAAATTTACCTCATACAACAAAACCTAAAGAACAGCAGAAATAAAAAAACAATTTAAAAAAATTAGTAATTATCTAAAAATTATATTAGTCTATTCACATTATGAGTGTTGTTATATTATTCGCCTGAGTCTAAAGTCTGTGTAGATTTCCATCACTACAAAATATAATACATGCTTACTTTCAGTTTTTCATTTTTACTGTTGTCTGTAGCTACAGAATAAGATATAACGTTTTGTTTATCAGATTATTGATGTTATGATAAGCAACTTTTTAGTAAATAACCATTTTTTTTTTTTTTTCCAGCATTTTGCTGTACTGGTGAACTGGTTCAGTTGCATTTCTTCAGGTAAATCTGGTATTTGGTTTCTCAAGATTGTGGAACATGATGTTACCCAATTTAAAGTAAAGACAGAACAACAGGTTCTGCAATTCAGGTCCTATAAACATTAGTAACACTGGATAAGAAGAATGTCATCTGTTATGGGAATACTTTAAGAGGATGTTTCTTCATCAAGTGTGCTTTGTGTTTAAGAGTTTTATTTTCAAAAAAGAAAAAAAAAAAACACCTGTTCTGGGGAGTTTACCCTAACAGCTCTATTTTCACCTTTTGCCATGCAAATTCATAGTATTTTGCAATGCAGAAAGGTTTTGCATAAATTATTGGTTGATAGTTTGGCAGAACAATTTAGGTAAATATCACAGTGAGTAGATTAAATTGGTCTGTTTAAACACTTCTTGGAAGACATCATGAAGAATAAAAATGTCTTTAAGAGCTTTGAACTTCCTTAGAGGAAGAGGTGATTTATACTGCGATAAGGAGGCTTAATAATTCATGATATTTGTGCTCCTTTGTAGGTGATTTATGAACTGCTTAAGGACTAGACAGATTTGTTAGAAAGAAAGGTGTGTGTGTGTGTGTTTTTTTTTTTTTTTTTTTTTTTTTAAATTTCATCATCTCACCAAGTAGGAATGCATGGTTATTCACTGGTGAAAGCTGTTGTCTAGTCCTGTTTTATTGCACACTTAAGCTATCCACCTTATTCCTACGCCCCATGACGCTTTGCGTGAATTATTGGTGTAACTTCCGTTAAGCTGTAAACGGTCAGTGAAAGGCTCGCTCTATGAACGCAATAATACGTTTTTTTTTTTTTTTTTAAACTGGGTACAATGAGATGACATTATTCTGCTCACCCTTCAACCAACGAACATTAAAAGGACATTTAAAAGTGTAAAAGCATCAACAAGGTACTTTCAACAGGCCATGAAAAAGTGCGATTCTTTCCACAGCAATAACGGATGGGTTAAATATATATCTGTATATATCTGTATTATGTAATATACGTTGCTTTAAAAAAAAACGTTCATGAACTTCAGCATTGCGTGATACTATTTCAAAGTGATTTCCATCATTTTTACAGATAATAAATTGTATTTACCTGTGAAAACAAACCTGGAAAGAGACGTGAGGCTTTGAGGAGAAAAACGAGAGATTCTTCATGCATTCCAGTGAATTATTAATGGGATATATCGTAAATTATATCGGGAGAACAGACCACAAATGTGCAGTATATGTTGTCCTTTTTCATACTATTACAGCGGTATGCAAAGGGACAAAAGAAAATAATCACGAGGATAAAAAGCAGCGGCTGAAAAGAGCTCTTGCCATAGATATTCTTGTTATAACATGTTACATTAAAATACCAAGCGTTACATTATTCTCATGATGTCTGAAAATAAAACATGAAAGAAAAATTGACCGCTCATTCAGTCAAACTGACGGATAAGCTTTATGTGTAGGGCAACCTTATGATTTGAAACGATTCGTTTCAGTCTTTTTAAATGGAAGTTCCCCAAACCGGAAGTGCAACCCATAATTTGAAACGCAGTAGGCTAGTCAGGAATAAGGTGGATTCCTGATAATAAATAGCTGTGCTTTGTTTTCCTGTGTGATGCCATGACTTTTTTTTTTAATGGGTTGACGTTTTTATTCCCCCTGGATCTTATCACTTGGTTACAGATCCAAGCAGCAGGTTGTTCTGCTTGCTCTCTAGGCTTTACTCTCCCTGTAGCTTTGTGGTGTATAGGTCACAAAGTAGGAACAGCGATATCCAAAATGGGTCAGTGAAATACAGTATCTCACAGAAATGAGTACACCCCTCACATTTTTGTAAATATTTTATTATATCTTTTCATGTGACAACACTGAAGAAATGACACTTTGCAACAATGTAAAGTAGTGAGTGTACAGCTTGTATAACAGTGTAAATTTGCCGTCCCCTCAAAATAACTCAACACACAGCCATTAATGTCTAAACCGCTGGCCACAAAAGTGAGTACACCCCTAAGTGAAAATGTCCAAATTGGGCCCAATTAGCCATTTTCTCTCCCCGGTGTCATGTGACTCGTTAGTGTTACAAGGTCTCAGGTGTGAATGGGAAGCAGGTGTGTTAAATTTGGTGTTATCGCTCTCACTCTCTCAAACTGGTCACTGGAAGTTCAACATGGCACCTCATGGCAAAGAACTCTCTGAGGATCTGAAAAAAAGAATTGCTGCTCTACATAAAGATGGCGTAGGCTATAAGAAGATTGCCAAGACCCTGAAACTGTGCTGCAGCACGGTGGCCAAGACCATACAGCGGTTTAACAGGACAGGTTCCACTCAGAACAGGCCTCGCCATGGTCGACCAAAGAAGTTGAGTGCACGTGCTCAGCGTCATATCCAGAGGTTGTGTTTGGGAAATAGACGTATGAGTGCTGCCAGCATTGCTGCAGAGGTTGAAGGGGTGGGGGGTCAGCCTGTCAGTGCTCAGACCATACGCCGCACACTACATCAAATTGGTCTGCATGGCTGTCGTCCCAGAAGGAAGCCTCTTCTAAAGCAGACTAAGGACATGGATTACTGGAACATGGCTGACACACTGGACCCAGCCCTTTTGCGCCCAGGTAGACTGGACCGTAAGATTGAGTTTCCTCTGCCTGACCGTCGACTGAAACGTCTGGTGTTCACCACCATTACCAGCAAGATGAACCTCTCCGAAGAGGTTGATCTGGAGGACTGTATCCTCTTGACCCTAAATGAAGTTATTATCATTATGAATATGATTATATTTAATCAATGCATGAGAATAAAAGAAAATATTTCACAAAATACACAAGTTTGGAGTCAGTAAAAAAAAAAAAAAAAAAAAAACTTGAAAAATTAACTTTTAATCAGCAAGGATGCGATGAATTAATCAAAAGTAACAGTAAAGACATTTTATTATATTGCAAAAATTTATTGTTCTTTTGAATATTCTTTTGAACTTTCTATTCATCAAAGTGTCCTAAAAAAAAAATTTAACGCAGTTTCCACCAAAATATTAAGCAGCACAACAGTTTTTAACATTCTTGAGCACCAAATCAGCATATTAGAATGATTTCTGAAGGATCATGTGACACTGAAGACTGGAGTAATGATGCTGAAAATTCAGCTTTGCCATCACAGGAATACATTTACTTTTTTTTTTTTTTTTTGGTTATAATATTTCACTTTATTACCACTTTTTTTTTTATTTTTTTTTTTTTAAACTGTATTTTTATTAAATAAAGGCAGCCTTGGAGAGCATAAGAGACTTCTTTCAAAAACATAAAAAAAAACAAATCTTACTGACCCCAAAATTTTGAATGGTATCGTATCTCTTGTATTAGAAGACTGTTATATGTGACTGTCAAGACCAAATAAATGTTTTATAATTGCCCTTAACCAAAATGCAGATGTTGCAAGGCCCGACAAGATCTCTGATGCAGATATCAACTCTATTTGCCAGGAGGTGAGTTAGAAGACACTATATGTTCATTTAAAAAAAAAAAGGTTTATTTCTTTATATTTTAGTTGTGATCTACATTTCTTCATCAAGCATGTTTCTCTTTTTTTGACCAATCTTGTTTCTTTTGTGTCTACAGGCCGGTATGCTGGCTGTGCGTGAAAACCGTTACATTGTGCTGGCTAAGGACTTCGAGAAAGCTTACAAGACAGTTATCAAGAAAGACGAGCAGGAACACGAGTTCTACAAGTAGAATACTCAATTAGATATCGGCATTAGCTTTTACCCTGTTTGTTTCAGCCTTTATTTGTACGTAAAGTGTAATGTTGAGGACATAACACTTGATTTAAACCTTCAGGGTTTACACTGCTTGTACTGGGACTTTGATTTCACAGGATTGTTTCAGATTTACCTTATATAAAATATGGATGGAAAACAAACATACACATCTTGTAAGCATTTTATGTATTCTGATTAATGAAGAAAGACCTCCTCAAAGACAGCCATTAAATTTTTTTCCATAATGACTCTAAATAAACATGTTTTTGATAACAACCCTAATGTATGCTGGCAGATAATAGTTTCAGTGTGTTTCAGTGCAAAAATTAAAGGGAGTTTAGAAAGAACTTTCATATTTGACAGCTAGACAGAACACTTTTTTTTGCATTTACTGTCTCCAAAAACCACCAAAGACAGAATGAATATGGGAAGTTTGTTTCAGAAGTGATTTAGCAGAGTTGTGTCGAGTGATGAATCACGATAAAACGAGTTGCATGGTGATGCACCAGAGCGGTGGTGCTTCACTGTGAGAAGTCATTTAAAAGCTGTGAAAAGCTTCCCACAACTGAAAAGTCGTTATCTAAAGAGGAACAATCAGACGTTATTTTTCAACAAGACAATGCTCTTGCCCAAATTGCAAAGACAACCAATAAGTGGCTTTAGAACAAGTCCATCAGGCTCATGTTTTGGCCTGGTCAGAGTCCAGATTTGAACCATATAGTGAATATTTAGTCTCGCATTAAACTCAAACTAACTGGGAGACATTTTTCAACTACTCATGAACTGTTTGAAGCCATTAACATTGAGTGGAACAACACTGACTCTTCTTCCTGTAAAAAGTTGTCTGCAAATACTGTCTGAAGTGAAGGTTATTTGATAACTTTTCAGCAATACTTTAAATCGATTATGATCCCTGAAAAATTCCTGAAACAGCAAAAATCATGTAATACGTATAAATATTGGACCATTGTAGAAATTAATATACCAAACTGCATATGACAGCACTGTTTAGACTTACAAATTGTAGTCCATTACTGAATACAAAATTGAAAGTTGTAGTTAGTAACGTAGTGACATTTTAGGTAATATAATCTTGAATACTGTTTGATTAAAAAAAAAAAAAGAATTAGGGTGAATCAATGAATTATGAATAATTTACTGCCATTTTGTGAATATTAAGTAATCACGTAATCAGCAAAAAAAGTAATTAGCCTGATTATGAGTATTTTAACACATAATATAATCGAATTAATAATTAGGTAATAATTAATAATTTAATTTTTTGAATCTGACTATGTAATCCAGATTACATATAATCATTTACTACCCAGCACTGCATATAAACCAGTGTTATTTTGGTATAATTCA
Source organism: Mylopharyngodon piceus (assembly GCA_039654765.1). Lineage (NCBI taxonomy): Eukaryota > Metazoa > Chordata > Actinopteri > Cypriniformes > Xenocyprididae > Mylopharyngodon > Mylopharyngodon piceus. Next base: position 21,559,938 of record CM077445.1, read on the forward strand.
GATACTTTTATAGTTTTTATTAATATTTTGATTTAGTTTTTATTTTTATATTTTCCGTTTTCATTTTAATGTTAGTTGAAGTTTTAGTAATTTAGTTTTTTTTTTTTAACGTCTATGGTTTTTATTCATTTTTTATTTCAGTTTCAGTTTTGTTTTATTTTAGTACATTAAGTTAAACTAAATGAAAATGAGAAATGTTGCCTTGGCAACTAGCTGAAATAAAATAAGTAAGTTTTCTTATATTTTATTTCAGCAACAAATTTTTTTATGGATTTAGTTTCAGTTAAATATAATAACCCTTATATAGATTGCAATTAAACCTCTATTTCAAACCAAACCTAATTTCTTTATTTTGAACCGCAAATTGAAATATTTCAGTCTCAATTTGTATTACTGGCTTTCACCACAAGATGGAGTTTGATAATAAACAAAATGTGCAATGCAGTTCTCATATCAGTATGAATGACTGCCACTTGTAGTCTAATCAATCCTCCATTGTCTTGTGCATCCATGTTTGTTTGGATATCAACAGGTTCAACAGGCCTGGACAGTTGTAGGACAGAGCTGTGAAAGATTATCTGATGTGTCACCGCTTATGTCCCTAACTACAAAGCTCTGCTCTATAATGTCATCTAAAAAAACATCTAAAATTGGCATTTAAGTGTATTTTAATTAATGGAATTAATATGGAATGACTACTCTCCTTTAGGCTCATTTATAATTACTTTGTTTGCTACTGCTTTTATCAGTTTATCAGTTGGCTAAAGAACTTTATTATATGCCACTGATTATAGGCATGTTGGACAATGATCTTACCTGCACTTTATGTCTAACTAATATGTATGCGTCACGGCCTTTGACTGTGACAGTGACTTTGCTGCACCTTAATTTTCCTTAAAGGAATGATGTCAAATAAATTACCCATTAATGATTATCTATAGTTCAGATTGAAGTAAATGTCAGTCTTATCTTAATTGCATGGGGGAATAATTCTGACAACACAATCTTTTATGAACGGTGGTGGCTGGTGTAAGAGCTATAACATAGGTTAAGTAACACCATCAGTTTAGCCACAATTAGAAATAAGCTACAGGGATGAAATCACAGTAACACATGATCATCCTGAGGTGATAGCCTCATTGAATTGGCTCAATGTTAAGTTGTAGTAGGACTCTTTTACATTCATGCACTATGATTATGGATGAATGGATTTTAGCTATTTGAAGCATACGAATGTTATATCAAAGTTACAGCACAAAGAAACACGCAGAGGGTGTTGTTTTCATCCATAAAATGTTTCAACGCGTACTACGGAAAAAAGGAGAAGACCTCTAGTGTGCGCGCACATTCGCTCACTACAGCACAGCATAGCAACGTGAGCGCGCATCACTTCCTGTGCATGCTGGCCGCTTCAACTCCGACAGGACGACCGTCGGAGTCGACGAAGTCATACAAATAGGCAGGAGTTACGGAATATCTGGGTGAATAGTCTACCAAACTGTCCGAGTTTAATCAGGTAAGTTCTAAAGTCTCATATCAAGATCTTTTTTTCTCATTTGGTCTTTGTCGAAGTGTAATTTTCCCACCTTTTGGATGGTTAGTGAGTATGTGAGAAGCCCAGTTGTGCTAGCCTGCTGTAGCTAACCGCACTGACTCTGTGACGGTGGGCTGCTCAGCATCGTTTCCTCTCAAGTTGAGGACTGAAACAAAACCCCATGTTTATGGGGAAATGACTTTTTTTTCGTTTCACAGGCGCTCTAATAACACCTACATCATCAACCTCAGCGGCTATAGTGTGTCATTATATCCAGCTATGATTGTTAAACACAATTATCACGACCTAACACTGTCACGTAATCTATATTTATCTTGATACATATTAATGTATATTAGAGATCGACAGTTAGCGCTTATTATCGCTTAGATTTTTAAATGTTATAAGTTCTACTTTTATCAAAAATTACTTAACGATTAATAAACTAAATAAAAAAATATATAATTTGATTATTAGCATTTCTGTTGTTGTTATTGATGGATATACAAGACTTTACAAGAAGGTTCTTCAGCTAGCAAGAGCTAACAATAAACTGTTGTATTTTTATTAACTAACGTTAAAGATTAATAAATACTGTAACAAATGTGTTGCTCACTGTTAGTTTATGCATTACCTAATGTTAACAAACGGGAACTTATTGTAAAGTGTTACCCAATACATTAAATAATTACTTTACTTGAGTACTTTTTGTTGTTTTGCTTTTTACTTTTACAACAAAATTTACCTCATACAACAAAACCTAAAGAACAGCAGAAATAAAAAACAATTAAAAAAAAAAATCAGTAATTATCTAAAAATTATATTAGTCTATTCACATTATGAGTGTTGTTATATTATTCGCCTGAGTCTAATGTCTGTGTAGATTTCCATCACTACAAAATATGATATAATACATGCTTGCTTTCAGTTTGTCTTATTTTTTACTGTTGTCTATAGCTACAGAATAAGATATAACACTTTGTTTATCAGATTATTGATGTGTTATGATAAGCAACTTTTTAGTAAATAACCTTTTTTTTTTTTTTTCAGCATTTTGCTTAGTACTGTTGAACTGGTTCAGTTGCATTTCTTGAGGTAAATCTGGTATTTGGTTTCTCAAGATTGTGGAACATGATGTTACCCAATTTAAAGTAAAGCCAGAACAACAGGTTCTGCAATTCAGGTCCTATAAACATTAGTAACACTGGATAAGAAGATTGTCCTCTGTTATGGGAATACTTGAAGAGGATGTTTCTTCGTCAAGTGTGTTTTGTGTTTAAGAAAAAAAAAAACCTGTTCTGGGGAGTTTACACTGACAGCTCTATTTTCACCTTTTTACATGCAAATTCATAGTGTTTTGCAATGCAGAAATGTTTTGCATAAATTATTAGTACAACAGTTTAGGTAAATGTCACAGTGAGTAGTTAAAATTGGTCTGTTTAAACACTTCTTGGAAGACATCATGAAGAATGAAATGTCTTTAAGAGCTTTGAACTTCCTTAGAAGAAGAGGTGATTTATACTGCGATAAGGAGGCTTAATAATTCATGATATTTGTGCTCCTTTGTAGGTGATTTATGAACTGCTTAAGGACTAGACAGATTTGTTAGAAAGAAAGCCCTGTGTAATTTTTTTTTTTAAATTTAAATTTAGAAAAGATTTTTTTTGTTTTCTTTCATCATCTCACAGGAACGCACGGTTGTTATTCACTGGTGAAAGCTGTTGTCTAGTCCTGTTTTACTTCTTGCACACTTCAGCTATTCCTGATAATAAATAGCTGTGCTTTGTTTTCCTGTGTGAGACCATGACTTTTTTTTAATGGGTTGACGTTTTTATTCCCCCTGGATCTTATCACTTGGTTACAGATCCAAGCAGCAGGTTGTTCTGCTTGCTCTCTAGGCTTTGCTCTCCCTGTAGCTTTGTGGTGTATAGGTCACAAAGTAGGAACAGCGATATCCAAAATGGGTCAGTGAAATATGTGTGGCTTTGTGTCAGCCGTCTCATTTTAAACCATCAAGGTCCAAGAAATTATATCTGTTGTTGAGAGTTAATAGTTAATTTCTACTTTATACATTGACATTGGGGAGGAGTCAGAATGTTTGCTGGCTCTATTATAACATTCCAACTTTGGGAAACAGTACAAGGATTTAGATTTTGAAAACCTTTTCTGAGGTTCTTGAAGATCTTATGTTCCTGAACTCGCTCACTACACTAGATATTTGGCATCTGTCATTTGCTTATGTAACAAGGGAATTAATCAACCAGATGCATTTTAAGACTAGTTATCCCCAGCAGAGTTTGGTTTTGTGTACTTGCTGTCACCATGTGGAAGCTGTGCTGTGATTTATTTTTATTTTTTATGATGCTCGTTCAATCACTGGATCATCAGATCCCGGTTTACTGAGTCACCGGAATGTTTTCTGCAAAAGGCTTTCCAACTTGTTGCCTTCGCAGATAGTATATGGACATTAGGAAGTAGGGGTGTGACGGTACATATATTCGTCCCGATTCTCGAACCGTCATGGTTCGGTGCATACAGTCAGACGACGAATACAGTCAGTCACAGGCGATCCACACTCCAATCCAGAAGGGGGCGTGCACGGTAATGCATTGTAGCCTAAAGACTTTTAACCAGCATTAACCACCAATAATCGAAGTAAGCTCTGTGTTTTGTTAGTTTAGATAAGAAATAAAGTGACATCTTTCAAATTCTGTCCATTTTATCATGAAATTCAAACCTTCATGCATTATGAAGTTTCGTATAAATTTCATTATGTTGATTCCCCTCATTGTTTCCATGTGATATATTAAAAGCAGCTTTAGTAAGCTGAGTAATATAGCTGAGGGAAAATATTTCCTGGTACTCTTGCTGCAGGCACAAACTAAATCCTCTAGCACCACAAATGATTGTCTGCGTCACCATTATTCCTGCTGCCCTCCAGGAATCAGGATATTGAAATTTTTTTTCCTTGATGCGTTTGAACCCATAGCTTACGCAAACAACTCTGATGTTGTGTATTATTAAAGAAGATCCCATTTTCTGTTGCATCAAGTCTGTCTGGATTCGGCATGCTTAGCATTTACTTTCCCTTCAGGTTATGTGCAGTGATGTTATATAAATGCTCCGGATTTGACAGGGTGAAAGTTGTGACAGCCAAATGCCATAGTTCTTAAAGTGTGACCTCTTTCCCTTTAGTTGTTCTGATGTACTTTGAGCTCAGGCCTGTTTTTACACATGAAAATGTGAAACCATTTGTGCCCAGCTATGTCATTTTATACTATCTTAATTTATGATTAGAATTTTTATTAATTTTTAAATTGTACTTTTGGATCTTGAATTTGATCAGGAAATCTTTGCTATCAGGGATTTCCAGCTGTGTTTTTCTATGCAAATAATTCAGGATATTGCATTAAACATTCTGGATGGAAGCACCAGGATGCAAATTTCCAAAATGCGCATATGTTTTTTTCCTCCTAAGGTAACATTATTTCAGATCAGAAGGACAAATCCAAAAAGAAAGGTATGAGATCATACAAGATGACAACACTACATGGTCTTCCTTCCTTAATGGCTTTGGATTTAAAGTATTATTTCACTTTCATGATAATTTCATGATAATTTACTCACCCCCATGTCATCCAAGATGTTCATGTCTTTCTTTCTTCCTTCAGTGGAAAAGAAATTAAGGTTTTTGGGAAAACATTCCAGTATTTTTCTCCATATAGTGAACTTCAGTGGGGACCAACGGGTTGAAGGTCCAAATTGCAGTTTCAATGCAGCTTTAAAGGGCTGTACACGTTCCCAGCCGAGGAATAAGGGTCTTATCTACGGAAAGATCGGTCAGTTTGTAAAAAAAATAAAAATTGATATACTTTTTAACCACAAATTTCTGTATACTAACAAATGCTTTAATCATCACTAACAGTGCAAACGCGATATAACTAAGAGATTTGTTGAATAAAACGGGAGGTTTGGTGCAAGTCGTGCTGTTTGATTGACAGCTCCAGCCCGCGCTGTTTGATTGACAGCTCCAAAGATTGCAATGGGAGCGTTGTTTGATCGCTTTCTTTGTATAATCTAATCACAGTTTAAATAACAGATTATTTTCATCTTCCTAAGAAAAACAACATGAAGTTAATCGTTTAGTCACTGGTTTGATTTACTGACACATAGACAAAGAACATCTGACTGTACATGAATTATTACATATCAAATCAGGCATTAGAAATAACACAGTAATTTACATGTTGTTGCATTACTGTCGAGTCCATATCGTAAAAGTCTGTTTGCAAAGCCTGCGCCGAAATGTAATTGATTTACCAAAGAATCCACAGTGAAATACCGAATAGAAAAAAAATAGTGTCAACTGAGACATTCACATTGTTGAAAATAAATAACCATATAAGGATCCTTTGAAAGGTAATGTTATTTTTGTCCTGTTGAATCGCTATTCTCTCTTCCTCATCTTACTAACACACCAGTGGACGGGGCTAACGTCGCGATGAAGTAGGCGTTGATTTCGTCTGCGGAGGCGGCGTTTCACCTATTTATAGATCAGTCGTTCAATGGGCCTGGTGTCAATAAAAGCTTTTATTGGACTAACAAGGAAGTTTTCAGTTCTGAAACTTACAGGATATTCTTATAGTACGATGACCTCTTATATATCAAAAGCGCAAGGAAAAGTTGATTTCTCAATTCATGACCCCTTTAAAGAGGCAATAAACATGAGAAGTGCTAGTAATAAAAGGTTTCAGCCATTGCTCAGGATAGCACAAGGTAGAATAGGGAGGGATTAAGAATTTATTGGGGATTTTAATGTACTAATGATGTATTATTTAAAAAAAGGTTTTTGGAAAAGAGACCTAAGCCTTTGGACATTCTGTTTTACTTGACTGAAAAACAAACACCTGAAAAAACTTGAGCATTGGATGTCTGTTCTTGTATTTGTCCGTGTGTTAATGACATTTGTTTTTAAGGCGTAGTTTGTTGTTTTAAGACTTTTGTGACAAAATCTCCCTTTTGTAGACGTGTTTGAAAAGTTCAGCCATTTGTGAAGTTATGTACTGGTGTTGTGTTGTGCTACACGTTGGTATTGTACGCTCTGTAGCTTACTGTACAGATGGTGTGTATTTGAGTGATCTTGTAGGCTTTAGAGGGACATGCTTTGCTATACATGGACAGATGTTGGTGAATTGGATGATAGATTGACTGTTGACCTTGTGTGACAGTGAAGCAGGAGAACGAGAGATTGTTTGCTTTTAAGATTTGATTGACAGCGGGCTGCAGGATCCAGGGAATCCAATCTTCTCAAACTCCTTTGTTCTTACCGTTCTCATAATCTAACACATGGAATCCAGATGCTCGGTATAGCTCCAGCCGATGTTTCATTTGTCTCACTGACTTGGCTAAGAATTCTAATGGTTTGAAGACTTTTATTCACTCTTCCTTTTGCTTATAATACTTGGTCTCTTTTTGTACTTGTGGTAGCATGTTTAGTAATTATCTAGGAATGTTCCTAAACGGATTGTTAATGCTCAAAATAGGGGATTTTTGTATTGATATTTACATATTTACACGTAAAAACGGCTAGCTTGTTGTTGTGATTATTACGTAATCACTTGATTTTTGTATTATGTATATGTTGATATGATCTAGAGAGCAGGTTAGCCAATGACTGATACAATGCATCTTATTTGATACAGTGAAATTTCAGTAAATTATTACAATAATAAATACTTAAATTTCATTATTATATACAACATTTAATTTGCTACAGTAAAATAAAATTACACAAAAATAAATAAATATTTATAATATAAATTTATTTTAAAATAAGATTATACATGAACTAATATAAGAAATATATAAGGTTATATATGAAATTATTTTGCACAATTCACAGAATACATGAAACCAGAAAACATGCAGTTTCCATTGGCAAGTCCGTTGCTAGAATAGAATAGACTTTAAGCAGAATGACCACTTATGTTAAATTAGCCAATCAGGCACAGTTATTGGCTGATGGTAATGTAGTCTTGTTAGATGCTAGCGCAGATGCAATCTCATTATTCAGTCAAGCCTGACTATTGGTGCCTCATGCAGTTCTTAATTTTTCTCTATGCTGTACTGCTGAGCAAAGCCACATGAGTCGCCACGGGCTGCGCAGCAGGAAAGATCGCTCAGTATATCAATGTTAATACACTTTTTGTTTACCCATTCATCTCCTCCATTATACTGTGTTTGTCTATGTAGTGTATATAAATATAATATTAAAGCCCTTGGGCATGGTGCATTGTGCCTGACTCGTATAGACGCACGCTCGCTGCTGTGTGAGGGAGGAGAGTGAAAGGAATAAGATAAAAGATTGTGTGTCTTGGCTTGTGAAGATGGAGTTAGTCATGTCAGTGCTGTCCCTTTGAATCCAGAATGGAAGGAGGACAGGGGGAGGTGCTCTGGCAGGGAAAGGACACAATATTCTCTTTCCATCTTCTTTATCCCATTTTAATATTGGTTATCCGTCCGTCTTTCTTCCTATCTCCATGTGGCTTAGTAAGACTGTTACTTTGTTCCAGTCCAGAGGTTACAGACATGCTACGCTTGACTACGCTTCTCAGAAGGCTTTTTGGTTTTCTTGAGAGCCTCTTATTTCATTTCATTTTTTTTTTTTTTTTTTTTTTTTTTTTTGGTATCATTAATGCTACAAAGATTATGAGATTTGAGTTGGCTTCAAATATGGTTATCTTGCCAGATTATGTCAGAGCATCACTTGAAGGTTATACACTGATGTTTAAAGCAATATTATGGTTATTTTCAATTTAATGTGTACTATGTGCCACATCTGGTATATTGTCAAATGCTAAAGACAAAAATGTTGCAGTTTATAAATGAATTGGAAACCTGTTTAGTAGTCGAATATCTAGTACCAAGAAATCATATTTTACTTTGCACTCTTGAATTGAAAATGAGAAAAAAGGTGGCAATAAAACTTGAATCAGTATCATGAATCCTTCACTGAATAATTCAGCGGTTACTGAGTAAACATAATGAATCTCATTTACTGAACTGAAAATTAACATTATTAGTTATGTTAATCTCAAAATGAGGCATGTTTTGTGTACTTAATGTTCATGAACGCATATCGGGATGTATTAGTTATACAGTGGTTGGTTTTGGGTTGACCCCAATCTGACATATTTCTTAGAGACGCTCCAAGATGTATCTACTCTTTGAAAAGGTATGAATTTAGAAGCAAGACTTCTTTAAGGGGGTTTATTGTATTTATGGTCTAAATATCAAAAATATCCTGAGCTTTTTTTTTTTAGAAATGATTGTCAGTGATAATTATGGCACAGATGTTGTTCATAGACATTAAGTAGAAACTAGAATAGAAAATAACCTTTTAATGTCCATTATAATGGGTGAGGTTGAGACAGATTATGTGTGTTAGTCAGCATGGAGTCAAACCTCGTGCTCTCTGACTTCATTTACCATAGTGGAAAGTTGCCATTTATAGTATCCCAGCCAGCCTTTCCCTTATTTCTTCTCTATTTAGCTTCCTCTCCTTGATCTTCCTTTATCACATAGAGATGCATAAACCACCTCTCATTGTTCCTGAAAGCACTGAATCCTTACCACAAGTGTGAGAAGGATCAGCTGAAGATGAGATTAGTAAGAGACGACTCTTCTCCACACACCGTCGCCTCATCTTCCCTTCGTGCCAATCCACCAATCCCTGCGTTATTCCCCAGATTAGGATTATCAGCCTGTGAGTGGTGGTTTTAATGAGCTGTAATTGATTTGTAGGCACAGATCCACCAGACTGTGTCAGGAAGATTAAATGAAGCTTGTTTGAAGCCCCAGGTCTCTTTTTCCAGCGAGTGATCCTGGTAGTGGTGGGACAGAATTCACAGCAGGGGTGATGTGGCTTTCGGGACCGATCTTACAGAGTTCCTGCCATCCTGCTGAGGGTGCCTCCTTCCCCTTGGACAAGGCCTGTGTCTGGGAAGTCAGCCATGACCAAGTGCAGGCTTTATTCATCTAAACACATTTTAGAGGAGCGGAGGGGGGAGCGACACAAGCTGGTAGTGTTTGCTCTCCAACAGTTGAACATAGGGTCCAAAATAACTTTTTGCCACACCTGCCAAAGAGGTGTGATTTGAGGAAATTTACTGGCTATAAATATTTCCTACTAGCCGTAACCATTTTAACCATTATTATTATTATTATTATTATTATTATTATTATTATTATTATTTAAATTACAGTTAAAAAAATTGGGCTAAGATTTGTTTTTTAAAAAAAGTTTTGTTTTTAAGGCTGCATTTATTTGATCAATTGCAGTCAAAACAGTAATATTTTGAGATATTACAATGTAAAATAACTGCTATTTTAATATATTTCAATTTTAATATTTTTTCTGTGATGGTAAAACTGAATTTTTAGTCTTCTGTGTCACATGATCCTTCAGACATCATTCTAATATGCTGATTTTTGGTGTGGAAACCACCTTTTTTGCATGATATTGATGAATAGAAAGTTATAAAGAACAGCTTTTATTTGAAACAAAAAATTTTTTTTTTTTTTTTTTTTTTTTTGTAACTATCAATGTCTTTACTATAATTTTTGATCAATTGACTGCATCCTTGTTGAATGAAAGTAGTGTTGTCACGGTACCAAAATTCCAGTAGTCGGTACCAATACCAGTAAAATTTTACGGTTCTCGGTAACCAATTTCGATACCACAGGAAAATCTGTTGGAACTATTTTATTTAACTAGCCTATTTTTAAAAACATATTAAATATGATGGCAATCATACATATAGATATTTGGAGCATGTATGTGTGTGTGTGTATATATATCTCAATGAAATAAATTTTGAAATCTAAAAAAATAAATAAACAAATGCTCAGACGTCCATTTTGAAACAGATGTGCGTGTTTATTTTAGCTATTCCTTCAGTGAAACGACACACTACAGCCTGTAAAGCTATGAAATAAATATCAGTAAATAACGGTAATCTAAATAATAAGAAAGTTAAGTATTATTCTAAAAAAACATTCATTTTTTATTTCCACACAAAGATGCGTCATATAGCCGCTCTGCGCTTTGAGAGGGATGTGGGACACGAGCAGGAAAGAGAACATTTCTCGTTAAAAATATCTTTTTCTCCTGATGTTACAAGCAACTGACACTTGTTGTAAGAGCTAGTTTTATCTTCAGACATTCAGGCTATGTTTGATTTTGCGCTGCCAGAGAAAGCAAATCTAAATATCACCGGCGTGTGTGAAACGCACTATACAAATAAACTTGATGCGCCTTATAAAGTCTAATAACAAGCACAAACTGTGTTAAATAGAAATTGACGTGCAAGCAAAAAGGTTGCTGTCCTACGGTGTTTTTTTCTACTTTACCACAATAAAGAATGCGAATATAATAGGCCTAATTAAAAGCGAACTAAAGGAAGAAACGTTTATAATCCCCTGCGTGAGTGAAGATTTGGGAAAAGAAACAGAGATTCCATGTTCAGTGGAATAACTAATGGAATATTGTTAAATTCTCTGCTAATCGGGTGACCAGATCGCGATTCGCAAAACAGAATACAAAGCTTGAATGTATGGCGTACCTCTGTCATTCTGCATGAACCAAAATGTTTCCATGGCTGCGATGTCACATTTAATTGCTAACCTATTAGCCTATTTCTTCTGTAAACTAAGCTTTGTGCTTCACTCGTGTCATATTCATGTAAAATACTGGCACAGCCCTATCAGTGGGTGCCGAATATACCGGAATATAAAATTTCGGTTTTACCGAATTACACTTTTGGTTATACCGAATGACTATATTTTCAAAAACTGCTACCAGGCTGATATCTAGCTAGCTAGTTAGCTTGCTATCTAGCTAGCAAAAGAACAATCAAACATTTTATATTTAGTACAAGTTTTTAAAATATTCCACTATTTTCCATGTTTTATAGTGGTTATACCGAATGACCTGATGTATCGAGACATGTGTATGAGCAAGTGAAAACATGAATTTTTCAAATAGTTAAGAGAGAGTTAGTTACCTTGCTTCATGACCATTTGGTCCTTTGCAGGTGTCTGAATGATGGCGCATGACTTGATCCAAAATGGTCCCTTTATATTGGTTACTCCGAATGACATCAAAGAAATTCATTTTTCCGGACATTTTCTCATAACAAAGCAACGACTTCTACACATAATGATATAATGATAATGATATGTTATAAAATCATGCCAGAATAAAAATATATATACATCTATTACATTTTAAGCTATTTTAATCACAAATGAAGTTGCTGTATTGGCCTTTGGATGGTTAAACCGAATGACCTTTTGATACTTCAAAATCTTTAAAATCCCTTTATATGTAGCAAAATATAATTAAAACCTTTTGGATTTGATAAAAGAGATCTAGTTGCACAACCTTACATACTTTGGATCATGTCATATCTTTTTTATTATTATTAAGGCCTTTGGACAAAAAAATGACCCGTCACATCATTGACCCAAAAACAAAATTGTACCGACCCAGATCTTTTGAACTGTAGTGTATATTTTCTATCCTTATGACAGTGGTATTCTTTAGCTGTTTTTTTCGCATGTCAGTTGCAAAAAGGCATTCCAATGTCTCACTATTCATTAAAACAGCATTTTCACAAAAATGTCAAGACGCCTATAAGTTTTGTACCCTGATCATCCAGAAGCGTGAGTGAATTAGTATGCAGTATGCAGTATGAAGGCAAATAAACAAACTTAACATATTGTAAAGCCTCTGTTTTGGGTCACTCCTCATGTCTTACTCTTTGTTTTTCAGACACTGACTCCTGTCATTGGACCAGCTGGCGTTGGATGGGGTGTTGGACCCTCCCCCTGCACGGCGACAGAATGACACAATAGCTGGGGGTGTTGGATGTCATCCCTCCCCCCTCCTCTTTGTTTCCCCCTCCTACATATCTAAGACACATATACATACATACTCACTATCTTACACCAACACACTACAAAACAGTACCCTGGACCTCTGGGGCCCCCATGCTTTATTTTGTAGGGGCCATGAGACTTTTACAGGGCTGCTGCTGTTGAGAACCCTATGGGAACAAAACAGTCCATTTCCTTCCAGTAAGACAACACGTCCTTCCAGTTCCTACGGCTTTGGTGGAGCTTGATGGAAGCTCAGTAGATCATTGAATCATGAAAACACCAGAGGACCACTGGGAGTTTCCATTTGGAGTTGTACATTAATAGGCTAAAGACTGCCAGTGAGCAAAGCAAATCTAATTCAACCTGCAACAGGTCTGAATGTCTGTTAGAATAAATGATACCTCTTCTTAGCGATTTCATTCATCTGAAGTGCCTTATATTCCATCGAACTGTTGTTTACCTCTACTCCACATATCTGATCCAATCATTGAAAAGATTAATTTGTTTACATCTCCAGGCCTAATAGCTTTCCGAGACATATCTGTTTTATTTGTTTCTTGTGTTTGCATGCATAAGAGTCACAGTCTGAGATACAAGGAATGAGACCACCGTAGAGTTCAGTTCCTCAAACTTATCAAACCTAAATTTATTCAAACTGTTCATCTGACTCTCAAACGTGGTGTACTACTTCCACTGAAAGGTTTCGTCACCATGTACACGCTGCAGTCCAAATGGCGTTACCTGATCATGTTCTTGGGCGTCCAGTTAGTGGTCATGGCTCTTCTGTCCAGAGAGGGCTACCAGAAAAGAGTGTCGTATTTTTTCCGGATTTTCCGTAAGCCGGATTCTATGATGGGACATTCAGTCGGTGGACGCAACCACACGGATGTGTATGCTAACCTCTCCCTTTTAGGCCCTGCTGTTAATAAAGAGGACATGCCCTACTGCCCCAAGCAGTCACCTCTGATTGGTGAGTTTGATGGCTCCTTCAATAGCGTATCAAGTTTCTGATCTCTCTCTATTGTGAATGCATCATATCAGTATGTCATAATAAAATGCCTGGGAGCTTCTTTCCGGTATAACTGAGAATTTAAAAAAAAAAAAAAAAAAATGGAAAGAAAGAAAAAACTCAATGTAAATAAATGAAAAAAGTAATGTAAATATACACACTATTTTATTTATTCAATTTTACTTATTTATTTTCCTTTTTTAGGGGTTCAAGCACGTAGTGCTGAAACCCTATTGTAAGGATTTTTATTATTTTTCTTCCGCCGTAAAACGAATCGTGCAGACCAAACTGTAAGGCCTAGAGACTTGAAACTTGGCCAGATGATAGGTCTCAATTTGGGGAGAGGCTGACAGAGTATGACCCCAATCGGCCAATACAGCAATCAAAAGTTCAAAATCGCTCATAACTCATAGACCGTTTGTCGTAGACTCAAGTGTCTTATATCATTGTAGTCCTTGGCTCAAGATGAACAAAACGTATATCTCCGATTTTATTTCCACCTGAGAAAATTTTCCGCCATTTTGAATTTTGTTCAAAACATACTTTTGCGAACTAGTCCTAGGTTTTTTGCCCGATCGAAACCAAACCAGTGCAGAAATGTGCTCTGGAGTCTGAATATCAAGAATTATCAAAAAAAAGTTGAAATTTCGATTCACGGTCACTAAGGGGCGCCAAAACGTACAATGTGGGCGGAGCCACTTTTATTAAAATTCCTATAACTCGGGAACGAAATGAGATATCTTTACCAAACTCAGAACACGTGTATAGGCTCAATCTTTGGTCACAGTAAAAAAATCGCGACGATTGGACACTTGCTGGCGCTATAACATGAAAAAATACTCAAAAACAGCTGTAACTACGCAACCGTTAGTCCGATCGACTTGAATTTTGGCATGCAGTGTCTTGGTCTAAGGGTGCATGATAGTCTATGAACACATTGGCGTATCTCGAAAAAAATGGCCGCCATCGGCCAATGAATTTTGGGCACCTATTAGACAAGGTTAACGGAGGCCGATCAGAATGGAACTCGGTTCGACTGTTCGACTCATGGTCCTAGAGGTCTGTAAGAATTTTGAAAGAAATCGGCCACTAGTTGGCACTAATGAGTTTTACGCCTCTGTAATCATGTGGTGTTTCACACATACACACAATATTCATATCATTTGATAGATCTCCTCATGCTGAACAACTTTACCTCAAGAACCAATACTGTCAATCAAATCGTTCATTAATTATTCGCAAATATGTAAAAAACCTACTTTTGCGAACTAGTCCTAGGTTTTTCGCCTGATCTGAACAAAACAAGTGCAGGACAATTCTCTGGATGCTCTAGATAAATAATTATCAAAAATAATAATAATAAAATAATAAAATCGCTATAACAGGGTCATTTAGAAAATAGGCGTGGGAAAATATACTCAAAAGCCTATAAATCGTAGACGAAAACTCAGAACTTAATGAAATTAATTGAGCACATGCAGCATATGACACTAAAGAAGCATGACAACTTTTATGGAGATCGGACCATAGGTGGCGCTATAACTGTTAAAAAGCTTTAAAAAACATATATTTTTAATGGTTTTGGCTGAAAATGTATATAACTTTGGGTGTGGTTGTCTTATTTTCATGTGAGTCATGTCCTTAGACTCCTGAAACCTTGCAGAGTCCAACGATACCAGACTTGCCAGGTTTTGGCTTATGGTTTTTGTAATTGAGGGGAAAAAAACATAGAACTGCTATTCAATAAATATATAAATAAATTAATGAAAATAAAATAAAGTATCCCCCCCCCCCCATCACAAAAAAACAAAACAAAGAAAAAAACTGGAAGAAAAAAAAATTAGATGGTCAAAAGATATGGGAACCCTGTAAATAAATAAATATATCATCATGGATATCATGGCAAATCTAGGTTTAGTCCACTTTTACAATATCACCATTACCATATTAATAAGATACTATAAATACTGTCATCCATAAACCATAGTAATTTTTGCAAATACACATTCCAGTCATGCCACAGTTTTTCGGTGTAACTGGTAAAGTCACTTTGCAGTCTATTAGCTTGGGGCTCAGTATATAATTGTGTAAATCTACTATACGCGTTTCCTCCTTTTTTAGAAATTATTAAAGGGTTAGTTCACCCAAAAATGAAATTTCTGTCATTAATTACTCACCCTCATGTCGTTCCACACCCGTAAAACCTTTGTTCATCTTTGGAAAACAAATTAAGATATTTTTGATGAAATCCGTGGTTTTTTTAACTCCCATAGAAAGCAACATAATATAACAAAAACTTTGTTAAAATAGTCAACGTGATTACAGTGGTTCAACCTTAATGTTATGAAGCCACGAGAATACTTTTTGTGTGCAAAAACAAAACAAAAATAACGACTTGATTCAACAATAGCTTCTCTCCCCTGCCTTACTGCTACGCTGTTTACGTTCAGCGCTTCCAAGTTCTACGTCAGAACGCCAGTTTAGTATTGGCCGATGCTTTAACGTGAGCATGTGTGTGTGCTGCTGATGCAGGAGCCGGCCAATAATGAGCCGGCGTTCTGATGTAGAACCTCGAAGCGCTGGATGTAAACAGTGTAGCAGAACCAATGGGTGTGGAACGACATCAGGGTGAGTAATTAATGACAGAAATTTCATTTTTGGGTGAAGTAACCCTTTAAAGTGAAGTCAATCTTTCTTGTTCACACTCCTTTCTTATGTCCAGGTGGACCAATTCATGTCACTTTCCCCTCTCGGCTTAAGCTTGCCGAGGTTGAGAGGAAGAATCCGCTTGTTATCCGTGGGGGGCGCTACAGGCCACCAAACTGTGAGGCACGCCATCGCACTGCAGTCATCATTCCCCACAGAAATAGGGAGCACCACCTCAAGTTCCTCCTCTACTATCTGCATCCCTTCCTACAGCGACAGCAGCTCAGCTATGGCATCTATGTCATTCACCAGGTGTGTCTGCAGTCTGTGATTATAGTTGTGATTTTATTTGGTGATGCAGAAAACACTTAAAGCAGAGGTGTCCAGCCCCGCTCCTGGAGGGCTACCGTCCTGCAGATTTCAGTTCCAACCGTGCTCCAACACACCTGTCTGTAATTATCGAGCAGCCCTGAACAAAGCCCCTGGAAGGCAAGCCTGCAACCTTTAGCCAAAAAAGCGTAACGGCTAATGCTAACGCTCCGGCTGTGGCGGTATGCACGGGCGGTACTGGTGGTACACAGGAAAGGAGATCAGAGGCCATTACACGATAGGCTGAGAGGTGCCGCACGTGATTAAGTTAGCCGTTACGCTTTCTCCAATGGTAAGAGATACAGACCCTCTCATCTCCCTATAAAATACAATCTCTGCCCTGAACACCATGATTAGCTGGTTCAGTTGTGTTTGATTTGGGTTGGAGCTAAAATCTGCAGGGCGGTAGCCCTTCAGGACCAGGGTTGGCCACCCCTCACTTAAAGGGATAGTTCACCCAAAAATGAAAATTCTGTCATCATTTACTCACCCTCAAGTAGTTCCAAACCTGTATGAATTTCTTTATTTTGCTGAACACAAAGGAAGATATTTGGAAGAATGTCAGTAATCAAACAGATCCTGCCTCCCCCATTGATTGCCATATTTATTTTTCCTACTATGGAAGTAAATGGGGGACAAGATCTGTTCGGTTACTGACATTCTTCCAAATATCTTTGTGCTCAGCAGAACAAAAAAATTCATACAGGTTTGGAACCACTTCAGGGTGAGTAAATGATGACAGAATTGTCCCTTTAAACTTAATTGTTTTCCACAAAAAAAAGTACTGCTCGTAAATATTCAAAATACAGTTCCATGACCAGCAAGAAATATTTACGGTCAATGGGTCATTGTGTCACTTTTAGCATTACATAATCTCTCAGTGAATTGACAAATTTGCAAGTTTGTTCCTCATATTCATTTTGTTATTCAGGAAGTACGACAATGTTCAGGAAATACGAAAATGAAATGAAAAACTTCAGGCTTCATAGCTAAGTTGCTAATGGTAAATTTTCCAGAAAATGTTAATCACACTCTTCTGAAAAATGTCTGATCTTTTCTGTAGTAGACCATTTGTATCTTTCTGATTTGATTCCCCTAGTAAAAAAGTAATATATTTAAAATACATTTATATCATACTAAGTATAGTTTAAATCTATTAACATATTTACTGACAAATTGCTTGAGACTTACTGATAAAAATTATAATTAAACTTTATTTGGAGCATTTCTTTATTGCACAATGCGCATTTCTTAATATTAAGCCTAAAATGTGTTTTAATGTCACTATTGGTAAGTACTGTATGATTTTTGAATAAAATCTGTCTTTAAATGCAAGATATTTAAAGTGTACCTAAAGTATACTTGCAATAGTTCCACTTTAGCACAAACAAATATACTTGGACATAAGCACTACTTACACAAAATTAAAGCGCATCAAGTACAAAATTAGTTGTTCTAATTTAGTAGACTTTAAGTATACCAGTTTAGTATACCAAAAGTGCTACCAAAAGGTATTTTTATTAAGTACATAATATGTAAATGTATTTGTAGTATACTTAGCATGAAATGTATTTCAAATACATTTTAGTATATTTATTTTTCACTAGGGTCCTTCACATCAACAAAGGTCAGACCTTAATTTAAGCCATACATTGTTTACAATGGGTTAGGGTTAGGGTTTACATTTTTATTCTCATTTGGCACCTGCCGAGTGTTAATTTTAGACCATGCTCTCACAGTTTTACATGTTATACAAAGATGTATGTGTTGCTTGGTTACATGTCAGATATGCAGCTCTATTATAATACAACTCAACTGTGCCTCCTGCAATTTCCTGTAAGAGCCAGTTGTAAACACTTTATCCTGTTATAGCTGTCAATCTAGATGCAAACCTGTACAACTCACTCTGACGGGTCAATCGCTGGTCATCTTTTGCTCTCCCCCTGCTGATCTCCCATTTCAGTGAACAACAATGATCCTAATACAACAGTGTGCCAGATTCAGACCTGTTTCCCTGGGCTACATTGTCTGGATTTATTATTGTTGGGTTCCTAGGTTAATACAGTTTTATGTAGGATTATAGATGTACGGCATGAAATGTTTGCAGAGTTTTGAATTAAATTGTTTTTGCTCCCGACCTGAGAGGCTCGATGAGATTGAAATCCCATTTGCACTAGTTCAGTTGAACTTTTACTTAGTCACATGTTTTGTGCTGTTGTAGACTTTTTTTTTTTTTAATTAAATAAAGAAATTAATACTTTTATTCAGAAAGGATGCATTCAATTGATCAAAAGTGACAGAAAAGACTTTCACATTAATAAAAAAAATCTATTTCAAATAATTACTGTTCATAGACTATAAAACGATGGATTACCATCAGAAGAAAATAATCTTGCGTATGTTTCTGACTTTGATATTCCCACCTCACATCAAGAGGCCAAGGATTAGACCATAATCCTTATTAATCTCTTCTCTGAAAATCCTGACCACATTCAGTCCATTTTTTTTCTGCTGCGTCTGTATATCTTATCATTATAATTTGTTCAAAAACAATGACGCTCTTTGTGTGTAGGCTGGTAATTATACCTTTAACCGAGCAAAGCTGATGAACGTGGGATTTCGTGAGGCCATGAGGGAGGAGGATTGGGACTGTCTCTTCTTTCATGACGTGGACCTTATTCCTGAAGACGACCGTAACACCTACGTCTGCGACGCTCACCCCAAACACGCCGCCATTGCCATGGACAAATTTGGCTACAAGTCAGTGTTCAGCTGCTCTCTATCTGCATTTCATTTGACTTCATTTGCCTGTATTCTGCTTCGACACCTACACATATAGATTATGTACATGTATATGATTTACTATCAGATCAATTTACAACACATGTATTTGTGGAATAAATAAGAATTTGTGGAATATAATGACTCTTACCATTTTATGTACATTAAAATTAAATATTTAAATAATAATAAATAAATAATATATTTTATTGGATTCTCACACAAAATGTATATATTAAAAGCAGCAAAAATAATTGATATAGTTTTACTGTGACTTTCAAACAACAACAACAAAAAAAAACCCTAAAATAATAATAAACACTCATAAAACACTAATCAATATGTCACTTTACTAAACCGAATAAATACATTTATAGTGTCCATTTCTCCTTCCTGTTATCACTCAGACTGCCTTATAAGATGTATTTTGGAGGAGTGTCAGCTCTGACCCCTGATCAGTACCTCAAGATGAATGGTTTTCCAAACAATTACTGGGGCTGGGGTGGTGAGGACGACGATATCGGCATCAGGTGAGTGTTCGAGTGTGTTTATTTGCTTTGGTGGGTTGAGTGTGTGCACAGATGCTTTGTGTGTATGTGTGTACATTAATGGAGAGGTCTGTGTGGGAGGAGATCTATCCTTGTGATGCAGCTGGCCGTGAACCACCTGTCTTTCCTAGCTTTGTCAAGTTCAAAGCTTGAGTGTCCACATCTGATGATGTGTTGCTGTCTGCTTTATAGGGGTGGATTGTGTGATCTGATGTTTTTTTAAAACTTATGAGTCATGGCTCACCAGCTCAGCCACTTTGCAAACGAACAAATATTATTAAGCTGTACATTTAAAATCAGTTAAGATACAAAGAAATTAATTTGGGCTGCACAATATATCGTTTCAGCATTGACATGAGCGATGTGTGCATCCACGATAGTCACATCGCAGGATGTGTGATGTCAAAAGGAATCGTAGTTGATCCATGATCTGTACGGACCAGACCCCATGGTTTGATTCCCAGATTAATTGCAAAGTTTAACCATCACAGAGTGAAAGTTTTTAAGTCCTCTCAGTTCAAATATTTAAGCGAGTTTAAAGCATTCAAGCACAAGAAGATGCAAAAGAGAACTTAATTCAGAACACTCGCACTGTTTTCTGTGTGCGCACCAGAGCCACGCAAACACCAAATTCAGTTCTCTTTCTTGTCTTTTTGTGCCTGAATGGATACATACGCCACAAAATTGTCAAAATGCCCATCTCGGCAAGTATCCTCATCGCTTATGTTTTAAGTGAATGTAAACAGTTGAGAAAGAAAACTGATACATATTATATTGGATACGTGCATTAGCTCTTAAAGTGACAGCAGCTTAGCATTCCTGCTGCCGTGAGGGTTAGGGTTAGTGTCAACAGCAAAAGACAAAGAAAAATCACTCTTTTGTGCTTTAACAAAGATTATTCATATTTAATTCATCCAGTTATATTATATTTTTATATTTATTAATTAATATTAATTATATTTAATTTATGCAGTGTTATTTTACATTTGGCTGTTTCTGTACCTGAATACTGTTAGACTTACCTGAAAAACATAAAGAAAGCCCTGTTTATTTCATTTGTATCTTTGCTCTATTCTATTGTATTTATCCATGCTTGTAATATGTTTATTATTTTCTGTGCAGAAGCACTCAAATCACCAGTCATTCTAGAATTAATAATTCTTTCCAAATACAGCTATTCAAGTCATCTGGTGAATTGTTTTCATATCACAGCATATATCGTAGAAAAACAAAATATAACAATGTCCATTTTTTCCAATATCGTGCAGCCCTAAAAGTCATATAACCATAGTTTTTAACTCGAAAAGCAAAGTCTGACTTAGAATGTTGGCTTGAAAAAAGTTTTTAAAAAGTTTTGGAAAAAAGTTTAAAAAGCTTTAAAGTTTAGATGTTTTAAATGCCACTTATAGAATTTTAGTTTATATACACTACTGTTCCAAAGTTTGGGATCAGTAAAATTTTTTTAATGTTTTTGAAATAAGTCTCTTCACCAAGGGTCTATTTGTTCAAAATACAGTAAAAATAGTGAAATAGTATTACAGTTTAAACTACTGTTTTCTATTTTAATATATTTTAAAAATGTAATTTATTCCTGTTAAATTTTCAGAATTTCTTCAGTGTCACATGATCCTTCAGAAATCATTCTAATATGCTGATTTGGTGCTCAAGAAACATTTCTAATTATTATGTTGAACACACTTGTGCTGCTTAATATTTTTGGGGAAACTGTTATATATTTTGTCAGGATTAAAAAGAACAATGTTTATTTGAAATAAAAATCTTTTTTTTTAACATTATAAATGTCTTTACTGTCACTTTTGATAAATTCAGTGCACCCTTGCTGAACAAAAGTATTCATTCCTTTCAAAAAGAAATCTTACTGACCCTAAGCTTTTGAACGGTAGTGTATTTCATCACATTTAGTAAATTAACTTTTGTGGACCAGAGTGGAAGAACTCCTCTTTTCCCAGAATGCATTATCTGTGTTGAATTTCTTTGAATAAAATTCAGTAAAGTCCTCTTCCTGCCATTCTGATTCAAATTGCAAATGCAGATTCCTGAGGGAACGAGTTACTCAATCCTGAGTGTCTCCTGCTTTTTTGCACACTGTCTAACATTCTTCATCTTCTCAGGGTCTCACTTGGAGGAATGCTGATCAGTCGTCCGTCTCTAAAAGTGGGCCGATATAAAATGATCAAACACAAGCATGACAAAGGCAATGAAGAGAATCCAAAAAGGTAAAATCACATTACAACCACCTGATAAATGCACAACAACCATTGACAAGATGCCTTTCAACATCTTTCTGTAGTCCTCCATTGCAAAATTTGCACATTCTAAAGGTGTGGTCACATTAATGAAATTTCGATCAACAATGCTTCATTGGCTGTCGTTAATAGTGTGATATAAAGCAACCAGCTTCAAGCAGCTTTCTATTGGTCAACGTTGAAGTCTTTTTTTGGAAATATTTCGCCCTCACGCGAAATTCCCATTCGCATGAATTCCTATTGAAATGACTGCATTTCGCTCACAAAAAAATGTGACCGCACCTTAATACATTTTCGCTTTAAAACGATGACATCATCTCCTAGTACTTCCTCTGTTCAAGCTGTTTGCTCTCATGCAGGTTTAACATGTTGGCTAAGACCCGGCACACATGGAAAAATGACGGTATGAATACGGTGGAATATGAGATTGTGTCCCGGGATTATCAACCGCTTTACACCAACATTACGGTCAACATCGGCACCGAGGCAGGGCTGCACCCGACCAAAAAAAAGAGGCACAAGTCCTAGCGCCAATGCCCCACTGCCTGCAGACCACTCGCCCACATGCACATGGCCAGTGAATTCACGGGACATCATGCCTTTACTGCACCACAGACTTTTCTGCTGTAATGGTGGACCCATCTAGTGGTACCATGATTCTCTGCCCTTTCTCTCTCTCTCTCTCTCTCTCTCTCTCTCTCTCTATTTCTTTCTCCAAAGTTTGACATTTTGATCCTGTGCTCACTGGTTCACGTTATCAGTCAGGATGCTGCAGAAACTTCATTAACTGGTCCATATACTGACCGCTTCGCAGAATCCGTAACGAACCACTCTGCAGGAAGGATGTGTTTCCTGATGGACAGACTGTTCATACATCCTCTGTGCCAATAGGCACCATTTTAAAAACCTCTGTTGCCTTAGAGTCAAGCTGCACTCTCTCTTTACATTTCTTTCATGACGATTGAAACGTAGGTTCGGCCTCTTGTAGTAGGGTGAGGACGAGGGTAAAATTTGTTTAATGCCATGTGATGGAAATAGTGAAGCAGGCCGATATACTGCATAAGCAACATTGTTTGCCGCACTACTCTGTGAGTCTGGTGCATTTCCTGTTCAGTAAATTAGTACTTAACAACTTGATTATGTACTGTATTGTTATCCAGGCAGGTGGAGTGATATTTTGTTATATCTTTCATTTCAAGTAACGCACTCAGAACTGGCCTCTTTTGTAGTAATAACCACTCTACATATACTGATGTTCTCCTTTTTGCCTTTGGTTGTCTTAGTAATAACGTTGGCTTTTATAATCAACGCGCTGCCTCTCATTTTCATGAATTACTCAACACATTGTATTTTATCTGCATGAGAATTTTTATTTTTTATGATTGGTTGGCTGTGTCCGGTTTTGTCATTTGCTTTGGATTAGTAATAGGGTTATTGAATGTAGCTGTATTCCTCTTCTTGGTGAGAGAATGTCACGTCATTGCAGAGTGCATCATGTTGTTTCCGTTCGGGTTGGCCTCGTGAAGAGTGCATGCTTCTTCAACCCATGTTTCCATTTCAGTCCAACATTTATTCAAAGAATTTGCCTAGAAATGCCTAGAATCCTTGTTACTCGAAAGGTTTTAGAAAGTCTCATTTATGAAACACAAGTGTAAATTATTCGTACAACCATTCGTAAGTAAATTGTCCCATTGAATAAAATGCGCTAATTTTTGTAAAAAAACATTCTAATGTAAATTGGTGTAATGAATCGAATGCGTTAACAACTGTAAAATCATTGTTAATTGTTGCATTGAATTGAATGCGCTAATGTTCGTAAAACCATTTTTACATAAATTGTTTCTTGAATCAATTGCACTAATTTTTGTAAAACCATTCTTACCTAAACTGCTGCGTTAAATTAAATGCGCAAATGTCCGTAACTATTCTTGTGTAAATTTGTAAAACTATTCTACGGAGCCCCGCACATGACATGCAGGAAAAAAATAGTAGGCTAAATCGTGCGCACGATTTACTAATTCGTTTCCTTGGTTTACTAAATCGTGTGCACGATTTAATATTTAGTTCCCTCGATTTATAAATCATGCGCATGATTTATAAATCTAGGGAACGAAACAGCAAATTGTGTGCGCGATTTAGCAAATCGGGTGAAAGAAAAAGTAAATTGTGCACATAATTCAGCAAATTGCGGGAACGAATTAGAATTATTGTGCGCATGATTTACTATTTTCTTGATGTCATGTGCGGGGCTCCATACTATTCATATGTAAATTGGTGTAACGAATTGAATGCGCCAACAATCGTGAAATCATTGTAAATTTTTGCATTAAATGTGTTAAAATTCATAAACCATTCTTTTGTTACATTGAATTGAATGCGTGAAAACCATTGTTGTGTAAATTATCGCATTCAATCAAATGCGTTAATATTTGTTAAACCATTCTTACATAAATTGTTGCATTTAAAATTCAATACATAAATGTTTGTAAAACCATTTTTACATAAATTGTTGCATTGAATCGTATGCGCTATCAATCATAAAACCATTCCTATGTGAACTAGCCCCTTGAATTGCATGTGCTAATGTTCACAACACATTTAATGCAACCGAACAATTTACACATTGGTTGTTCTGCTTGTTCACGAATGAGACCCATTATTGGCATAATCTGAAAAAAGAAAAAAGTTTTTGTGCGTTTCCCATATTTCATATTTAAAGACTGAATCCTGGCCTTCATAGGCAAATGTTAACCTTGTTTTTGCCATGCCTTGTCTTTGTCTAAACGTCTTCTGCATTGTTCAGTCTCACGGTGAAACCAGACACTGTGATGGTCCAAACACAGATGTTTCAGACTGAAGGCACACTAGCATTTCAAATGTGTGTTTGTGAGACTGAGAGAACTTGATCATACATTGTTTTCCGATTGCTGCTGTTCTCTGTGTGAATGTGAATGGTGGAGGTATTGCTCCTTTCTTTACCAATGTGTATGCTGTTGGAAGCTTGTGATGGGGCATTTGAAAAAAAATATGGTGTTGGGTCATTGAAAGAAGTCATTGAGGCAGAGATACCAAAAAATCATATCATCATTTTTTTTTTTTTTTGTAACAAGCATGTTTTATTTTATTTTTTTGTTGAACAGTAATAGTCTTTTTCTTAATTACAAAAGGTTAAGGTGGCCATTAATGGTCAGGTTAATTAAATCTGTCCCTTACCCAAGTCTGTTGGCTCACGTAGAAAATCACCTGAGTGTAATGACTGTAAACTCTTTTGATTTGAGTTATTTTGGGATGTAATGGGTAACTCAAGATATTTATTCTTCACATTGAGAATTTATATTTTATAGCTATTCAGATCATCCTCATAGAAGGTACTTTGAAAATCCTCATCCATAAATGATAGTTTGATATGTACAGATGACAGGCTGCACACTTCTCAGGTGGGGTGATGGATCAGATGTTTCTAAATGTGCCTTACTTGGGCGTCAGTAATCTTGAGTTCTTCAGTGGGCAGTGCTCTGAGCGCGGGGCATTTGTTTCTCTTTAAGAAGTCTGCACACTACTCAGCGGCCTTATGATGATTTAATAAAACAAATGTTAATGTACTAAATGTCTCATGTGTTTTGTGACTGGTGTGTTTTAGAGATTTGTGCAGTTCTTAAAGGGTCTAATTCATGTTTTTAATGAGACTTTTTTAAAAGATTGATTAAACTGCTGCCATAAACTCTTTACAACCCTCATAAAAAGAATAGTGTTAGATGATGATCTTAAAGGGTTAGTTCACCCAAAAATGAAAATTCTGTCATTAATTACTCACCCTCATGTCTTTCCAAACCCTTAAGACCTTCGTTCATCTTCGGAACACAAATTAAGATATCGCATGCGTCGGCCAATAATGAGCCGGATGTAGAATGAGTTCTGACGTAGAACCTGGAAGTGCTGCACTGTTTACTACGTCAACAGCATAGGAGACCGACAGGGAAGAGAAGAAATTGTTGAATAAAGTTTTTTTGTTTTGTTTTTGCACACAAAAAGTATTCTCGTTGCTTCATAACATTAAGGTTGAACCACTGTAGTCACATGGACTATTTTAATGATGTCTTTACTACCTTTCTGGGCCTTTACACATCTCGGAATTTACACATTGTTGTGTATAGGGAGATCAGAAACCTCTCGCATTTCATCAAAATATATTGATTTGTGTTCCGAAGATGAATGAAGGTCTTACGGGTTTAGAACGACATGAGGGTGAGTAATCTTGGGTTAACCTTCTTATTTGCTTATTTATGAGATCAGTAGCATTGAATGGACAAGTACCACATGTGATTTGTGGAAATGTTGCCACAGATCCAAATATGAAAGGCTTCAGTAAACACTTGCCATAATTGTTAAACAGCTTTTTACTGCAGACACAAATTATTCTTTAATTAAGAGGTGTCTTCCAATTTTTATCAATTGTAGTTTGACAGCTTTGTGAATGCATGTATGTTAAATGTATGTTATTGTGAGATTCACCCATCTGTTCGTTTTTTTTATGTGTTCGTAATATTTAAACAAAATGCCTGATGAATAAAACCAAGCCCCCATCCTAATATTTTTTCTTTTTTGATAATCACAGTATTAAAGATTTTCTTTAGCTACTTCTGTTTCATCATGTCTTTGTTAATTTCTACATTTACGAATACATTTTTAAAACTAAAGTTTAATCTGTTAATGTAACACGAACAATTGAATTTTTAT
Source organism: Mylopharyngodon piceus (assembly GCA_039654765.1). Lineage (NCBI taxonomy): Eukaryota > Metazoa > Chordata > Actinopteri > Cypriniformes > Xenocyprididae > Mylopharyngodon > Mylopharyngodon piceus. The sequence goes on from CM077445.1 coordinate 21,586,770, forward strand.
TAACTAACATTAACAAAGATTAATAAGTGCTGTAAAAAATATATTGCTCATTGTTAAATGGTTAGTTCACCCAAAAATGAAAACTGTCATTTATTATTCACCCTCATGGCGTTCCACACCTCTAAGACCTTCGTTCATCTTCGGAACACAAATTAAGATATTTTTGATGAAATCTAATGGCTCAGTGAGGCCTGCATCGCCAGCAATAACACTCCCTTTTTCAATGCCCAGAAAGCTACTAAAAACATATTTAAAACAGTTCATGTGACTACAGTGGTTCAACCTTAATGTTATGAAGCGACGAGAATACTTTGTGCGCCGAAAATAACAAAATAGCGACTTTATTCCACAATATCTAGTGATGGGCGATTTCAAAACACTGCTTCATGAAGCTTCGAAGCTATACGAATCTTTTGTTTCGAATCAGTGGTTCGGAGCGCGTATCAAAGTCATGTGAACTATTGAAGTTTCAAAACACTTGTGATGTAACGAAGCCTCGTTTACTGAAATCATGTGATTTTGGCACTCTGAATCGACACAAATGATTTGTAAAGCTTCTAAGCTTCATGAAGCATCATTTTGAAATCGCCCATCACTAGATATTGTGGAATAAAGTCGCTATTTTGTTATTTTTGGCGCACAAAAAGTATTCTCGTCACTTTATAATATTAAGGTTGAACCACTGTAGTCACGAACTGTTTTAAATATGTTTTTAGTAGCTTTCTGGGGATTGAAAAAGGGGGTGTTATTGCTGGCGATGCAGGCCTCACTGAGCCATCGGATTTTATCAAAAATATCTTAATTTGTGTTCTGAAGATGAACAAAGGTCTTACGGGTGTGGATTCACTAAGGGTGAATAATTAAAGACAATTTTCATTTTTGGGTGAACTAACCCTTTAATGCGTGTTAATGTATTAACTTGTATTAACAAATGACACCTTATTGTGAAGTTACCCATATTTTAAATGTTTTTATTGTTTTTATCCATACAGTTGAAGTCAGTGGTGCACAATAGAACATTCGAGTCTCTAGAACCCATCAACCCAAAAACAAACCTAGGAAATTTTTTAAAAATATCTTCTTGTGTGTTCCACAGAAGTTTGGAATGACAATTTTCATTTTTGAGTGAAAATGCCAAAACTTAGAATAATCAGACACCAACACAGCTGTGCAAAGAAAATCTTTAATCTTTATTACTCGTTAAACATGACTTATATTAACCAATAAATACGAAAGAGGAAACCGCATGCAGCTGACAGATCGATGCTGCCATCTTGCACAACACAAGTTAAGGCATTGAAATTTTCCTGACACTGCTGTACCTGGTGTAACATTGATCACAAAAACCCAGCCGACGTCACTACTACTTCACCAAAGCGTACGGTAAGAAGTGGTTTGTCTGATAATAGCGTCATCTACTCATGCTCACCAGCAGCAAGTCTCTCAGAGTTCGGTACGGTTTTCACATATGGCTTGATTTGTTGCTTTTCCTCCTAACGACAGTAAAACAAACCGGCTAAGTTTGTGCACTCTAAACCGCCTCAGTGTTTCATGAATGAAAGATGAGACAACGCTCTCATGTAACAGCTCAATGATCTATAGGCTCCTGTGCGTTTATCTTAAGTGTTCTTGATACGTCCCTAGTGCTTCATGAGGATCACCAGGATCTTCTTACAAAAACATTTTGCTGCAAATACAAATCATATCAAATTGACTGCATAATTAGCAATTAACATACATAAAAAAAGAAACTAATCTGATTGAAGTGTCCCTTAATGTGACGTGTAATGTTACAGTACATTGTCTAGATATAGCTAATGGGATGTGGACACTAGGATGGGATTCACAACACAGTGGATTAAGGGTATCAAAAAATGAGTCACTCAGGAAGTATGAAATTCTGTACAACCCCAAGATTGCATATGTTGTCATCTCTTCCGTACTCTTCATGTCTCTCTTCTAGCCTTCTTCTTTTTGACTGGTGGTTTTGGGGACTCCCAGCTGTCATCTGTTTTTTCTGGTGGAGATGAGATAAAAAGTGTTTTGCAAACCTTTAAAGGTATAGTTCACCCAAAAATGAAAATTCTGTCATTTACTCGCCCTCATGTCGTTCCAAACCCGAAAGACTTCAGTTCATCTTCAGAACACAAATGAAGATCTTTTTGATGAAATCTGAGAGACTTCTCTCCCTCTGTTGACAGCTACACAACTACCACTTTGACAATTCAAAAAGTTCATAAAGAGATCATAAAACTAATCCATATGAATTGAGCAGTTTAGTCCAAATTTTCTGAAGAGACTCAATTGCTTTAAATGATGAACAGATTTAATTTTGCTGGACGTGTGAGAACCAATGAGGCTCTTTCTCGCGCGCCAAGCAGGTTCGGTTAAGCTTGTTTATGTTCGCTGATGAATGTTTATACGTGAATAAAAGCCTAAACTCAATCTGTTCATCATTTAAAACAATCGTGTCTCTTCAGAAAATCTGGACTAAACCACTCGATTTCAAAAGGGTAGTCACGTAGCTGTCAACAGAGGGAGAAAAAGCTCTCAGATTTCATCAAAAACATCTACATTTGTGTTCCAAAGATGAAAAGTCTTATGGATTTGGAACGACATGAGGGTGAGTAAATGAAGACAGAATTTTCATTTTTGGGTGAACTAACCCTTTAAAAGGGCCCCAGTTACGTTTTTTGAAATTATAAGTTGTGTGTAATATAGCTGTTTGTGAATGTAAAAGGTCTGCAAAGTACATAATGGAATTATTGTCTCCCAAAAGAAAGAACCGATTCTGATCTGCCAGAAATGAGTCGTCAGTAATTCCAGTCTTACTTTCTGCACAAACCAACATAGCTTCTAATTTGCATAATGCCAGACTGTGTTCTTTATTGGCTGCCACCATCAATGTCTACTTTGACCTGCCCTCAAACACTGTAGTTTTAGCTGAGGCCTGGAAGAGTTTGGTTTAACATGTCGAGAAGATGCTGTTTTAAGCAAAAGCAAATTTATTTTGCATGCACTTCCAAAGGATGAGGAGGGTCGAAGTGATACGGTAAAACCGACACCATCATTACTGTTCAAATTAACTTGTTGTATACAAGTGCTGAGGAAGCCTCCAGAGATGAAATTCAGATATGGTAATGGGTTTTTCGTTTCCAACACGCGCTGTAAGTGGTAGACCAATCACAACAGACTGGGCCATCTGACCAATCATAGCAGAGAAGGCTCTCAGAATTTAAAGAGACTGGATCCTTTTATTGAACCGTTTCAGACACTGACAAAAGAGGTGATGCTACTATGTGGATTATAAGAAAATGTAAATGTTTTTTGACCTTGGATTCATGTAAATGAGGGATGGGCAACTTCGGTCCTGGAGGGCCAGTGTCCTGCAGAGTTCAGCTTCAACCCTAATTAAAACTCACCTGCTTGTAGCTTTCTTGTAATCTTGAAGACATTGATTAGCTTGTTCAGGTGTGTTTGATTAGGGTTGGAGCTAAACTGCAGGACACTAGCCCTCCAGGACCGAAGTTGCCCATCCCTGATGTAAACCTATTGTGGAAGACCTCCAAAACAAAATTAGGAACCTTTAAAATAGCATAATAGGGGCACTTTAGACTTAAATGCTTTTATATATATATTTTATATATATATGGTGGTTGAACGTACTTTGTGTTGGTACAGGAGTAGATTTGTCAGTCAGCTCAGGTCCACTTGTTCTCTGTTGTGTCTGTACTGGAGCTGGTGGTGGCTGTGAAGATGATGACAACTTTAGGATCTAGTTGTGTTACTAATAGCCAGAGGAAGGTTGAAAAACAGTTCTCACCCCTGCTGTGGCAGCGGAGACATTTCCCGTCATGTTCTGTGCCGGTGTCGCAACACTCGTGTCTCTCTCTGCCTTCCCCTGCGGCTGAATATGATGCAGATTTTCTGCATTAGTTTTGAAGTAACAGATCAGTTCTTTGTGAATAATATTTGGAAATATTCTCACCTGAGCAGAAGGTCCAGCATCCTCTACCTTCTTCTTCTTCTTTTTCTTCTTCTTAGCTTTTCCGCTACCAGGGGCGCCGGTTTCGTCTTTATCTTTCTCGTTATCAGACTCCTGTAGAATGAAGAGAAATAAGGCAGTTTTCAGCCTGTGTTCAACTGCTTGGTTATAGGGAAGCGAATTGTCAGGATTTAGTTAATTCTGATTCCATTAATAATTCTTTAGCCATACTACCATTTTTTCGTACTATTTATTACAACAAAACTGGGCAACATTTTACAATAAGGTCATTAGTTAACATTAGCAATACATTTGTTACAGTATTTACTATTTTTTGTTAAAAATTGTCCATTGTTAAGTTAGTTCAGGTCTATTTTAGAGATACGGAATTATAGAGATGCATGAGTCATTTTGACTGATTCATTAAAAGAACCGACTGATAAGAGTCATATGTTCTTTAATGGGACAACATTAGTTGTGCCAAGGATTTTTTGTCAGCCGAGCCCCTTTGATCTAAAATATTTATCACCCCCAGAGATTTCAGTTTAATATTTTAACCTGTTTGCATGCTCACTGTTCTTTGATGTCAGTTCATGGTCACATGACATGCAGGTAAACAAATACAATCTTTTTTTACTAGGTTTTATTTTTATTGTTTTTATTTTAAAATTATTTATTTTAATTTTTACATTTTTGTGATATAATTATTAGCTTTATCAACTCACAAACCCCCTGCAGTTTGTAAACAAACTATGTTTGTTTGTTGTGTTGTTCTGTATTATTTGCAACACCAATCTTTCTCTCTCATCACATCAATATTTCCAAATATAGAAACAGATTCTGGATTCTCAACCCAGATCAGAAACTGATTTCAATTCCTTCTCGTTATTAATTCAGTGAGGTAAAAATGAAGTTTGTATCCACAGGCCTACAGTTGCACAACGAACTGACCTGTGCCACTTCCAGGACTGACCTGTGCCACTTCCGGGACTGGCGGCTCCAGCGGCAGTGTGCTCGTGGGCTGTTGCTCAACATAGTTCCCCCACTCCTCTGATGGAGCGTTCCAATCACATGATGGATCTGCAGATGTGCTGTCTTAGGAACACAACAGCAACTCTTAGTAAGTCTGTGAATCGGTTTGTGTGAATGAAATCAGATTCTGGGCATGTATAGATTCTTACTTATTCCAGACCACTCGTCATCCACTGGTACAGGAGGCGGAGCACTCCAACTCAGGTCAGGGACTGTAAACACAGAGTAAACATGTTTTTTGTTTATGGATCTAGTTATTTTTATACGACAGATCATGGTGGAACTGGAGATGCTGTACATGATTAAGTGGTACAGAGAAACAGCTCTTGGCTGAATATGAGCAGAGCTACAGTTTAGTTATGCATTTATTTCATGAATTTGTAATTACCAGCAGTCAATCCACTGAATGAAACTGGAATATGAGATCCATCCACAATGGTCCAGGAGCCTGTATTAAGAATAATAATAAAAAAAGTATCTACTTGTATTTATATACATACAATGTATATACAAAGAAGTCTTATGCTCACCAAGACTCCATTTATTTGATCAAAAATACAGTAACAATTGTAATATTGTGAAATATTACATATTAAAATAACTGTTAATGTTTTAAAATGTATTTTATTACTGTGTTGGCAAAGCTGAATTTTTAATTAATCCAGTCTTCAAGTGTCACATGATCCTTCAGAAATCATTCTAATATGCTGATTTGCTTCTCAAAAAACATTTCTTGTTATTATCAACTTTGAAAACAGTTGTGCTGCTTAATATTTTTGTGGAAACCATGATACATTTTTTCAGGATTCATTCTTGAATGGAAAGTTCAAAAGCACAGCATTTATTTGAAATCGATTTCTTTTGTAACATTTTAAATGTTTGTATTGTCACTTTTGATCAGTTTAATCAGACCTGCAAACTCTGATATGTACTGAATAGTACACAAAGAGTTGATTATGACCACTATTATAAGTTTTTATTGACTGAGGCGATAGAGAAGACATTAAGAAAGAATAAATGTGATTGACCAGTAACCAGTTGCAAGTCAGATTTCAAACCATGCATCTCCTGCATGAGCACCAAGGTTCAACCAGTCCATCATTTTAATAAAGACATGTATAATAAGAGATATAATAAGACAAAATATGCTGAAGAAATTGTGATTACTGAAACTTTTTTCTCAGTACCTTCCATATCTTGGGGCCAGGCAGAGGGTTCACTAGTCTGACGCTCAGTAGGGACAGTCACTCTGGTCCAGCTCTCTGCCTGAACACTGGCCATCTGAGGAGGAAGCTGCAGGCCCAGATCACTCCAGCCAGGACCATTAACAGCCAGCACTTCCTCCCAACATGGTGTCACTACAAGAACATAGCAGGCATGATCAATATAAGCATAAACACAGAAATAAGTAAATAAGCCTATCTATATTTCACATTGTAATCTGTTAACATTTGATTAATTACCTTGAGGAACGACATTGTCTCGTACAAAACTTGCTTCAATTTCAGGTGGGTCAACTAAAAAGTTAAGGGAGAAAAGAATTTAATTCTTTTTGACTGAAAGATTTTGATTCCCCCATTATTTATATATATATATATATATATATATATATATATATATATATATACATATTTATATATATATATATATATATATATATATATATATATATATATATATATATATTCACAATTGTGATGTACCACAGCACATTATAAACAGTGATCATATGAGCATTTTCAAACTTATTCCAGCTGTAAACATACCCTCCACTTCTCTTTGGACTGGAGGTGTAGAAACAGTGGTGGTGATGGTGGTTTCTGGTTCTTCTGGGGTGGTTTGGACCTGCTCCATGGTACTAAAGGCAGTCAAAGCTCCTGTTGCTACAGGGCTGCCTGACCCATCACCTGGAGGCTTGTCCTTCCGCCGCAGTTGTCGTTTCTCACGGTTACTGACCTTGGTCTCCCAGGTACCTGACAGATACAATTACCATTACAATCATGTTCCAACCACTGTATGCAAATAAAATTCAAATGCTGAGCCACAGGTATTTTTTGGGCAAATAACTTCTGTGGACTATTTTTATTATATATAAATACACTACTGTGCAAAAGTCTTAGTATTTTCATAAGCTGGTAATTTATATCTTTTGCTGTAGTGTCAGTAGGAAATATCAGTTCACATTTCTAAACATTAATTTTGCCATTAATTGTAATAATCCAGTGAGATTTTTGTATGCACAAGGAGTCTGACAACAGCCGGTGCTCCACACTGAGATCAAAGCTACCTGAAAAACGATGCGCAAGTGTACCTGGACAAAAGCTGTTTTAAACGCAAAGGGTGGTCACACCAAATATTGATTTGATTTGGTTAATAGAAGTTAATTGATAAATAAAATCTATTTATGGCAGTATTTTTGAAAGCATCCTCACTTTGCAGTATTTTTACACAAGTGCCTAAAACTTCTCACAGTACTGTAGCTTTGCAGGTTGGTTTCTTCAAGCGTCTTGGAGACACGGCCACAGTTCTTCTGGATTCAGACTCCTTGTGCATACAAAAATCTCACTGAATTATTACAATTAATGGCAAAATGAATGTTTGGACTGATAGTGTGTCAGTAGGAAACTGATATTTCCTACTGACACACTACAGCAAAAGATATAAATAACCAGCTTAAAACCCTTTTTAGGGGTGAAAATACTGACGTGCCTAAGACTTTTGCACAGTAGTGTGTGTGTGTGTGTATATATTTTATATTATATATATATATATATATATATATATACACACAGTCAAACCAAAAATTATTCAGACATTTTTGATATATTTTTACTAGTGGGTGCAGGACACTATAGTTCATTTATTTAGGTGAGGATAGCAAAATAAAGTAAACTGTGACATATTATATCCAAAAATTCTTCATACAGTGGACTACCAGTAAAATTGATAAAAATTTGGATCCAAAAATTATTCAGACACTTTGACCTGACCATGTTTTGCTTAACTCTGAGATCTTGTCATATTTTATTACCATTTTTTTAAACTATAGTGAATAATAATGAATGAAATGTTCAAGGTGTCTGAATAAATTTTGGTTTGACTGTATATATTATATATAATTCGTCATCTATGTATCTAATAAATCACTTACTAAGTTCTTTGTACTAATTCTGTGTACCATTTATAAAGTACAGGATTCATATTAACCTTCATCAGGTTCTTTGCCGTCAACAGATACAGAGGATTTCTTCTCTTTTGCAGGAGGCTTTGGCTTTTTCTTATTCTTCTTTGCCTAAAACCATAAGGAACATCAGGATGAACAAATTACAGTATTTTCATTTTTGTGCAAAATATCCCTTTAAACCCAAATGTCAAAGTGAATGAAACAATGCATATCATTATGACCTTATCAGTCTTTCCTTCTGGTAGTTCTTGACCGTCCAACACTTTGGCATCTTCCTGTGGTTCAACAGCAAGTCCATTCCTCTGGGCCTTCTGTGAAACATTAAGAAAATGGCTGACTTTTAAAACAAAAGACAATGGGATAGTAATACATGTTAAAGTTACTACTGATATTTTTATTAAGAGTGGCGATTTCATTCAAATTATGCCATTTGACAGCTGTTTTGAATAGAATTTGGATGCCTGAATGTCAGTTAGTGGTGTTTTGATCGTAAACGACTCCGTATTTCTAAGGAATCATTTGAGTAAACAATTCAATGACTCGCTCATTAAACACTCGCTTGTCTCCACCTACAGGCGTAACGATGCAACCTGCAGTAAAACGAATCTGATAGAATCTTTTTGGTGAACTGATTCAAAAGAATCGAGTCAGTAACCCCCCCTCAACCGAAGCTAACCTTCTCAGCATTCTTCTTTCTGTTCCTTCTCTTGGGCTCCTCTGCCTTCTTCACCGGTTGCGCTGGACCGGTGTTTTCGACGGTGTCTCCTTTCTCTGTCCCTGAAAGTCTTTTTGAGAAACCACGACAGACCGAGACCCATAAAATTAGCATGAAAACTAGACCGACCCAGGCCGTTAAAAGGAGCAGCCATGGAGCGCAGAGATCAGGATTCAATCCCAAGTCTATTCCCAGCTCAGACTTCAGATAGACGAGGCCGGTCGACAGGGTTTCTCTGACATATCCCGTTATCTGCTCCACATGCTGTGAAGCGATCTCTTGCCAGCCCGGTGCCATTGCAATCTATTGTGCGGGCACCGGCATGCAATCATTCACAAAATCAATACTTTGTAATAATTGTACGGGAATAGACGTTGCTTTGCCAGTTTACCTCCAGCGTGCCACCGATTACGGCTGCTATTGCTGCTTCTGTTCAATCATTGGTTGAAGGTGCATGAACTGACTTGCAGACAAGCTCCCCTTATTGGGCTGGAGTGCAATTGAGTTTACTTGCAGTCTTTTGAAATGGACTAGGTCAGTGTCTCCCAACCATGGTTAAGCTATGTGTACCCAAGAGTAGGGGTTTCCAAACGTTTTTGATGCCAGGGACCCCCAAATATGTCGTATTATTACTAGGAAGGAACCCCCTTCCTAAAATATAAACACAACTCTACTGTAGGTTTTCATGAATATATATGACCCAATTTATTCTGTGAACAATAAGAATATTTTATATATTGTCTCCAGTACAGGACATGTAAAGTTTTTCTGTCAAATGGGCCCCTTTAAGCTGAGCTGTTAGCTATAAATGCTATGACAGAATAACGCACATGTATGCTAGTGGGAGTTATTTTGTATAAAATTTAATAGAGCCGTGGAATATAATATTTTAATATGGCATTGTCTCGCGAGCAACTCAAATTTTTAAATTCATAATAATAATAAAAGTAGGTGTGGGTCTGGTTTGCGTGCCTGCAGCTCACGACGCAAGCTGCAGGGGGCGCTTGCGGTCTCAACCTGGCCCGCGAGCCAAACGCAGAGGAAGAACTAGAATAACGGTTGAAAAAAAGAGTCCAGAGTTTCAGTGACGCTGCGGCGGGTATTTGAAGCTCGAGGCCGCTTTTAGTTTGACTGCTTTGTGTCCTTGTTGTTGATATTAGCATCCAATCAGTGTGTTTCATGTGATGAAGCACATTATTGTTCCTCTGGGCTGTGTTCGCTTCATTGTTAACTTTAGTAAAGACCCTTTCAGCCCGTGAGTCAAGGTACGTGGAGTTGTTTACTTTTTACCGACCTTTTAAACTCTTTACGTTAGCTAACTTGGTTATCTGTGAGATGTGTAAATGTGTTTGTTTGAAGTAGCAACATATGGAGAGCTAGTTTTCAAAGTTAAGAACATTTAAATGGGTTTAATGCCCTAATAATCTGGGTCTCTTGATAACATTTATCCAGTTTCTTTGTTGACTTTTTGGTTGCACTTAATATAACGTGCTATGGAGCTCTAGAAATAGTTTTTGTGAATGAAGAAAAGAAAATTACGCAAAATCTGGCCAAAAAAATAGCACGACGACTATAACGTAGTTAACTTTGACAACTATTCTTGCTCTAAGTTTTGGAAAATTATTTTCTGCTGTAAGTGTCGCAAATAAGATATTTTTAAAGAATTAATCAATGAATGATTTTGATTCCTTTTTAAATTTATATGTAAATAAACAGTAGTTCTGGAAAACTACTATTACTACTGAAAATTATATTATGTAATAATATTATGATAATATATAGTTTTATATATATATAATTATAACATTATTTTGTTTATTATTTTGTTTCCAGCTGCTTTGCTCTTTTGGCTATTTTTATATTTATATTTTTATATTATATCTTTTCATTTTTTATTGGCTAATTTCACAGTTCTGCAGCACAGTGAAATGATTTACTGTTTTTAGATTTAATGTGTCCTCCTTATCTGCCTCCAAAAACTTTTTTGTGTTTGACGGTGTTGTTTTTTTTGTCTATAAATTAACTAATGGATATGTTCCACAGGTGACTGCCACAGGAATGACCACTTCACAGAAATACCAGAACCCCAAACTCACAGGTACAGATCCAGGATGAACTGAAGTTATGTTATGTACCTCATAACCATGATAGATTGTCATATAGTGTGGTTATTGTCTGCTCCAGCAGGACACACCAACACGGAATGGCTGACACCTGCTGTGTCTGAGAAGTTCCAGAGCCGTTTTGGATGGCGGCCCAGCACACTGGACAATGGGGACACGGGACTGGGTACCTCTGACCACACTGAAGGTGAGAACTCTGCGGGTGTTCAGATATTGTCATGTCCATTTGCTTGCCTGTTGTGTAATTGACCGTTCTCATCAGCCACTTCATCTTAACATTTGTCAAGTAATAAAAAATAAAAATTTGTTTTCCAGGCATTGAACAATGCTTGCGTACCCATGTGCAAGATTTGAAGTGAATGGAACACAAAATCTAGTTTGACTGCCCCTTTAGTCACTTTAAGAATTAAAATTAATCTTCCGACATCATGGATATAAATTGAATTCATTTATGACCCTTTTTAACTTACAACAGACATCTTGCTGGCTGTTTTTAGACTAAGCTGTAATATTCTTAGTCATGAAGTCATGAACTCTTATGAGATTTGGAGGAGGATATGATATTCCATACCATAGATTCCTCCAGGCGGTGTTGCACTTCCACTGATGGGGGTCTCATTAGGAGGGCCTGACCTGGAGGGCCGAATGGAAACTCTGATCCTGGTCTTGTTTCCTTCTCTCTGCCTTGTTAAGCATGTAATACACAAAGATTAGCTGTACTGAAGAGCTGGTGTATGTCGATTACCACAGATCTGTACTGAATGTGCAGTTCTTTTAAAAACATTTCTGTGTTAATGTATAGCTTATGTTTGCATTATTGTATTGTTTGGGCTGGTGTGGTTGTTTATTTTTAGTGATAGGCTGACAAGTCAGATAGGCTGATTATTGGCATAACCATGCCCGGTTTTTATACCCTCTTATGTGACTTCCAAAACATAATGATGGCCTTGTCGGGGGTCAAATCATTTTATGTTTTCACTTATTTTTAGTAATGTTCTGAAAAATATTATTTACGACTCACTTGCTATAATTTAGCATTTTATACAGGATTACCGTTTCCATTTCCCACGGCCATGGGGAAACCTGAAAATATCATGGAATTTTAAAATAATTTTTTTTCCAGGTCTGGAAAAGTCATGGAATTTTCTATAGTAGTTATAGACACTTATGTTCATGTTTTTTTTTTGTTTGTTTTTTTTTTAAGAAATTTGTTATGCTCACTGAGGCTGCATTTATTTGATCAAAGAGATACAGTAAAAATGCTGATTTGGTGCGCAAAAAACATTTCTTTATTTATTAATGAATTATTATCAGTGTTGAAAACAGTTGTGCTGCTTAATATTTTTGTGAAAACCATGATACATTTTTATTGAGGATTATTTGACGAATAGAAAGTTCAAAAGAACAGCATTTATTTAAAAAAAAAAAATTTGTAACCATGTAAAAGTCTGTACATTAAGATGAATTTCATGCAGACTTAATGAATAAAAATATCAATTTCTTTTAAAAATTAAAATCTCACTGACCCCAAGCTTTTAAACAGTAGTGTATATAAATATTTTATTAGTGCCTCGGTCTGAATCAAAATGATTTAAACAATCATTATCCAGTAATCATAAATGACTGAAAAGGTCATGAAAATTCATTTGTCCAATTAGATTCTGTTTTTATCTGAACAGCCTGTTATCTAAATATTGATATCAGCTACTGAAAAGTAGAAATGCACCGATTACGATTTTTTTCCTAAGCACTATAATTGACAGCATATACAAACAAAAATTTCCTTTTCAACGCAAAGTTTTATTTTCATAAAAAATAGTAAAGTAAAAAGTCAGTAATGAAATAAGAACAAATAAACAAATTGCAAACAACAGCACAAATAAATGCAATAAAATAGAGCTATGAAACTTTTAAGTTTTTCAGGTTGAGTAGGTTTTTATTCAGGTAAGAAATACTACAGAAATTAAAGAGAGAGAGGAGGCGCCCGCGCGGGTGTGCGTCACTTCACCGTCGGAGAGAAGAGAGCGAGAACGCGCAGCTGACGTTATTGCCTGTGCCGCCGGCAACAAAACGGATCGTATCGGAATGGGAAGTGAGACTGACCGGCCAGTCACCAATCCAGGCCGATCATGAGGGAAATCGGCCGATTCCGATCCCTAGCCGGTCGATCGGTGCATCTCTACTGAAAAGCATATATCTGTCTTTTTTGTTGTCATTATCCTGAAACAGCTCTCAGATATTTCCCATAGTAACAGTAATGACTAACTGCTAAATCTGTCGAGTTTTCATACATACAATTGTGGCACCTAGCAACTAAATGTAACTACCTCTAGCACACTAATAAGACTGCTTTTCTTTGTTTTTAAAACAGCCAAAACGGTGGCAGCACAAAACTTCTTGGCAGCCGTTTCACTTCTAAATATATGGTTGACTGTCTGTGGGCTTCTGGGTTGTGATGGTGACGGCTTTGTTTTGCTCTGGGTGTTTCTTGTAATGGCAGAAAGCCTCCAAGAATCTTTCGTCAACCCAAAGAATTGTTTAAACCTGTCCACAGCAGATGTTCATAAGAGACACCTGTAGGGCAGACCCTCCTACTGCTGCCTGCCTCTTGACATCTCCACTTGATTTGTGTGTGTTAATTTAATTGTTGTATTGAGGAGCTTGTTTAAAGGCACTTCAGAAGTATTACAGTATTATGGACCATTAGGCATGAATGTGTGTGAGGTGAGCTGTATGGTTGAAGCAGGAGGCCCACACATAGACACCTCACAGCGTAACATGAGAGTGCTCTATAAATACCCCTAACCTTTCTGTGTGTACGCACTCCTGCACCAACAGAGCTGTAGGAGACCGAACAAACTCTCATAGCAGGTACACTCACCTTGCCTGAGCTTGACATTCATTTTTTGAAGGACGAGTTCTGGCAGACGGAGTGGGCGTGTTTTAAGATCTGTAGTTTGTCTAAATCACTTACTGAAGATGCACTGGGAGGAGTGTTTTTTAATGCCTCTGTGTTCTTCGGTGTATGAAAATGTTATTATTTGTTGGTATCGCTTTTACTGCTAGCAAGGTGAGTACCATTTTTTGCAATGGTTTGTTGTTTGTTAGATGTCAAAACTAGCTAGCATTAATTTGTTCTTGTTGCCAGAATAGAAAGATTGAAATATTTAGCAACATCCTTTTTGCAGTTATATAATGTCTGTATAATTTGTTTAGGATTTATGACTTAACTCTGGGGCAAAATGGAAGAGCTGCCTTCTTTTATTATTATTATTATTTTTATTTTCTTTTAATATTTTATTATTCTTTTTTATTTACTTACTTTTTTGCCCTTGTGCCAGAATCCATTATCACTGATGCATATTTGGATGGATTGTGTTTTTCTGTTGACTTTTATGAAAATATTTTTAATGAAGTAAGGCCTGATTTAGTTTTAGAATTTTTATCTAAGATCAAATTTTAAAAGCCTAATTAAATTTTTTTTTCTCTTTAAAAAAAAAAAAAAAAAAATCTTGTTCTCGCCATGAATATAGCCGAGGTAGCTCGCATGGCATTAAATCACAAACAAACTTACTTTTTTACTTAATTTTATTTTAATTGATTTTACTTCCTTTAAATTTATTTTCCCAGGGCATAACTTGATATAGAGTTCAAATATTACTGACTTTAAGAAATATTCCAGGCTTTCTCCAATTGAAAGCGTGACAATGTCTATCAGTGAATAACGCAAATTATTTAGAAAATAAACATTGAAAATGTCATTACTATTCAACTGTATAATTATCATAAACATTTGGTTGAAGATAAAAAGTTTTTTCCTTAAGTCTCTGATGCTCTTCAGTCATTTTTGACCAAAAAATTTTACATTTTGGTTTTTTAGAAATTTTTTATTTCATCGGAATGTTATGAAACTTGGCTATGAACTTGGTATGAAGGTTTTGGCACTTGCTATGTGAACACAAATAAAAATCATGGACATGATTTGAAAAGGTTAAATAGTCCTGAAAAAAACTTGTACTCCTTTGACTGCATTGGAAATGACTGGGAAACTAATTTCATCTAGTGGAAATGTTTGGTACTGCGCCTAAACAAAATCTTACTGAAGGCACTTTTTTTTTTGAGATGTCAACCTCAAATTTGGAACACAACTTGTTTAAATTTATGGCTTTGATTTTCTCACAGTTTTAGAGTAAATCATGTTTTGGACAATATATATTTCATAAAAAAATAGAAAATAGTATTTTTGTGTATTTTTCCGTAACAATAAACTTAAACTTCTATAACTTCTATAACTTTAAAAAAATTTCACTTAAGCAACAATTTGCCAAGTGTTGTCTTGTCTGTGCTCCAAAGCATTCGAGATTTATGACAGTTTAAGTTGGAAATTTCATTTTCAGATCTATGCTCAAAAAGCGAATGGATTATAACTACTGCATAAATCTAATTCTAAATCTAATCCCCTAAAAATACTAAATATTAAATAAAAAAATAAAAAAATTATTGAACTAAAATATAGCTTATTAATTGAATTGAAACGAAAAAAAAAAATCTGTCATTTTTGACTGATATGCAAGGAGCACCAAAGACAGACCCTTTTTTTTTTTCCCCTTCAAAGCTTGTCTTTGGTTTCATTTGTCTCACTCCATTTTCTGTTCTAGACATCTGCAGCACTAGCAGCAGTCCATCCTTCCAGCCCATCCGCAGTCAGATCCCCATCCCCACCGCCCATGTCATGCCTTCCACGGCCGGAACTCTGGCCTCTAAGATCAAGCCACATGCTTCTGATGAGACCCGGGCATCCTCCAGCTCTTCCAGTTCCAAGTCATCACTCCCCAAATCTGCATCCTCCCCCAACCTGGATGCTCAGCACGATGGAAATTTAGACTTGTCTGCGGTCAAGCCTGATTGCCTAAGCCGATATCGCAGCCTAGTGAACGGTCTCGACCACTCGCTCTTCCCCTCTGGAGATCAGACGCGGCTGGATGAAGCCCAGAAGTTTGATGTACCTGCCATGGAGCCAACACTTAATCAGTCAGCTCTGCTTGGGGGCCTTTGCTCTGATGTACGGCAGCAGCTGCAAATGACTGGGCTTGGGGACAATACAGGCTTGATGGAACAGACCTATAAAGTCCTACCGGAGGCTAGGGCAGGTCTCGCTTGTCCTGTAGACCCATACAGCCAAAGGAACATTCATCCAGGGTCTGGTGCCTCTGGCAGGTTGTACTCCGTACCTCAGGGCCTGCAGACTCAGGCTCTCCTGAGGGACCAGGCCAACACAGGAGCTTATGAACCGTTACTGCAGGAACGCTGTTGTGAGCTGGCCAGCTGGCAGAAGCAGAAACTCGAGAGTCTGCGGCTGCAGGTGGAACAAATGCAGGTTAGAGTTGAGCTTGTGTCCTGCTGCATACAAGAAAGGAAAAGGGAACAGTTATGTAATCATGAATCATCTATCTAAAGTCAGCAGGAAATCAAAATTAAAGGGTTAGTTCGCCCAAAAATTAAATTTCTTTCATTAATTACACACCCTCATGTCGTTCCACACCCGTGAGACCTTCGTTCATCTTCGGAACACGAATGAAGATCTTTTTGATGACATCCGAGAGTTTTTATTTAAGTTTTTTTTTTTTTTTTTTTAATCCTCCACAGAAAGCAACGAAATTACCCCATTCAAAGTCCAGAAAAGTAGTAAAAACATGGTTAAAATAGTCCATGTGACTACAGTGGTTCAATCTTAATGTTATGAAGCGACGAGAATACTTTTTGTGCGCAAAAACAAACAAAAAATAACTTACTTTATTTAACAATTTCTTCTCTTCTGTGTCATTCTCCTACTAGACTATTTACATTGCAGGCTTCCAGGTTCTACGTCAGAACGCCAGCTCAGTATTGGCCGGCTCAGCATCACACGCATGCGTCGTGCTGCTCACTTGAACAGCGTCGGCAAATACTGAGCCAGCGTTTTAACATAGAGCCTGGAAGCGCTGCAGTGTAAATTAGCACAGGAGAATGACGGGAGAGATGAGTTTGTTGAATAAAGTCGTTATTTTTGTTTTGTTTTTGCACATAAAAAGTATTCTCGTTGCTTCATAACATTAAGGTTGAACCACTGCAGTCACGTTGACTATTTCAACGTCTTTACTACCTTTCTGGACCTTGAAAGGGGTAATTTTGTTGCTTTCTATGGAAGATTAAAAAAAACCTCTTGATTTCATCAAAAATATCTTAATTTGTGTTACGAAGATGAACGAAGGTATTACGGGTTTGGAACGGCATGAGGGTGAGTAATTAATGATAGAAATTTCATTTTTGGGTGAACTAACCCTTTAACTCTATTCAGTTCAACACATGTTCCTAGTCTTATTGTGAATAATGATTCTTCATTGCATTCTGTTCCGAAAATAGACAATGTTTGTCTTTATCTTTCATCAATCAATAAGTGTTATTTTAGTATTATTTGTATACGTTAGTATTTATTCATTTTGAATTGGCTATTTATTTATAGATTTTTAGCTTTCATTTTAATTTTAGTTTAAGTTTTAGTCATTTTGGTATGTGCTTTTGTCATCATTATTTCTATTTTGCTTTAATTTTTTATTTCAGTTTCAATCATTTTAATACTTATTTTATTTTAGTTGCTAAGGCATTTCTAATTTTCAAGTTTTCATCTAATATTGATATTTTATTTTAGCTTCTTTAAAGTGTTTATTTATTTTTTTAGTTAACAAACACAATGTGATATGTAACATGTAAAATACTCTGCCTCTAAAACAACTTTACTTTGTGTTATTTACGTAGGCCATACAGCCAGGGAAAACGTTAATCAGTAGCAATTTAGGCTAATTTTGCAACAGTAACAACTAATAACTTGAGATAAACCGATGCAAAATTAGTGTCAAGTCAGTCAAGTCACCTTTATTTATATAGCGCTTTTTACAATGTAGATTGTGTCAAAGCAGCTTTACATTGATAACTGGTACATTATTTGGCTGCACAGCAGCTCTTAAAGAATAGTGTCAATGCAGGTAGATCAAAGCACTGTTGAATATCAAATGTCAAGTCAAATGTCAAGTGTCCCCAACTAAGCAAGCCAAAGGCGACAGCGGCAAGGAACCCAAACTCCATCAGGTGACATCAGGTGGCAGACAAGTGGCAAATAGGTGTTTAAATGGAGAAAAAAACCTTGGGAGAAACCAGGCTTAGTCGGGGGGCCAGTTCTCCTCTGGCCAACAGTGCTTTGTTACGATTCAGGTTGCCATCATAAGTCCAATAGGATCGCAGCATTCAAAGTATTTATTCCAGTTCCATCCAATTGAGGATCGTATTCATCACGCCGGTATGGACGGTTGTTGAGGAACTATGTCGTGGCTGTCGTGTCGATGAGGCCCTCACAGTGGATGATCTAGTTGACTCAATCTCTGCTGATACTTCAGGGCTGCGTTGTGGTCGTGTCAAGGCGCAGGTCCTCGGTCTCACCTGGATACGGCCCGGATCCGGTTGACTACGGTGAACCTCAGGATAACCAGAAAGACTAATGTTAGCGTAGATGCCATTCTTCTTCTGATGTAACGAGTACATCATGTGTTATAGGAAGTGTTCCCGGTTCCGGCTGACCTAATTTATGCAGCCTAATAATCCTTTAACGGATTTGAAAATATAAATTGGTAATGTGTTATGTGTATGCCAGGTTAAAGAAATGCGTTTTTAGTCTAGATTTAAACTGACAGAGTGTGTCTGCTTCCCGAACAATGCTAGGAAGATTGTTCCAGAGTTTAGGTGCCAAATAGGAGAAGGATCTACCGCCTGCGGTTGATTTTGATATTCTAGGTATTATCAGCTGGCCTGAATTCTGAGATCGCAATAGACGTGAAGGACTATAATGAATTAAGAGCTCGCTCAGGTACTGGGGAGCTAAACCATTTAGTGCTTTGTAAGTAATTAGCAAGATTTTAAAATCTATACGATGTTTAACAGGAAGCCAATGCAGTGTTGACAGAACCGGGCTAATATGATCATACTTCCTAGTTCTAGTAAGAACTCTAGCTGCTGCATTTTGTACGAGCTGTAGTTTATTTATCAGGCGAGCAGAACAACCACCCAGTAAAGCGTTACAGTAATCTAGCCTTGAGGTCATGAACGCATGAACTAACTGTTCTGCATTTTTCATTGAGAGCATATGTCGTAGTTTAGATATATTTTTAAGATGGAAGAATGCGGTTTTACAGATGCTAGTAACATGGCCTTCAAATGAAAGATTGGTATCAAAGAGCACACCCAGGTTCCTAACTGACGACGAAGACCTAACAGAGCAGCCATCAAGTGTTAGACAGTATTCTAGGTTATTACATGAAGTTTTTGGCCCAAAAATTAGAATCTCTGTTTTTTCTGAATTTAGTAGTAGGAAATTACTGGTCATCCAATTTTTTATATCAGCTATGCATTCCGTTAATTTTGTGAATTGGTAAGTTTCGTCAGGGCGCGAAGAAATATAGAGCTGAGTATCATCAGCGTAACAGTGAAAACTAACGCCATGCTTCCTAATGATATCTCCCAAGGGTAGCATGTACAGAGTGAACAGCAACGGTCCTAGTACTGAGCCTTGCGGTACTCCATATTGAACTTGTGATCGATATGACATCTCTTCGTTTACTACTACAAACTGATAACGGTCAGATAAGTATGATTTGAACCATGACAATGCAATTCCACTAATGCCAACATAATTTTCGAGTCTATTTAAAAGAATATTGTGATCAATAGTGTCAAATGCAGCACTAAGATCCAGTAACACTAATAGAGAGATACAACCACGATCTGATGATAAGAGCAAATCATTAGTAACTCTAATGAGAGCAGTCTCAGTACTATGGTACGGTCTAAATCCTGACTGGAAATCCTCACAGATACTATTTCTTTCTAAAAAGGAACATAGTGTGCCTGATACCAGTATCAAATTATTTAGAACAATATCTGATAGTTTGGTGTTCCTGCTTTTTTTTCCTGCTGTCTTGGTTTTAAAATACTGATATTTATTTTGAATTTTTACTGATATTAACTTTGAAAGAAAATTAAATAATTATCTATAGCATGTTTTCGGTGTTTATTTAGCTAACTAGATAACTTGCTTTATAACAATTTCTCAATATGGAATTATAGCAGAGATGGAAAAATTCAAACTGCTATTAACAAATGCTGAAGAAAAAAGCAGCACATATTATGACTGAATTGCCCTGTTTTTCATGCTGCAAATTGCAACTGTGCTGTCAACTTCATGCCAGAGACATTTTCTTCACTGCAGTTTGTAATGGCCCAACAAATTGTTCCACCCTCATTTGATTGACAGGAAGTCCAACCCTACAGTTTTCTTCTTGTTTAATATTCAGTGTCATTTGGACACATCATACTATAGTATGTTTACTTTAAAGTTAACCTACGTATCAGTCTAGGGCTGTGTTTTTATGCCTGTTTTAAACAAGAGTTCCTCCTTCATCTACTATTTTTTTATTATTATTATTATTATTTTGTATTATTGCAGTTAATGACAGGAGGAAGTGGACAGTATGCATCTCTGTATCCGTCATCCCCTCATATGGAGAACAGCAAGTGGGATGCTGTCATTAAAGCCAACGAGAACTTGCTGAAAGAGAAAGAACTTACCATTGAAAGGTAATACCAAGTTTTCAGTAGTGTCTTATGTCTTCCAAAGATTCTGAATATTAACTTATGCTAAACATAGTAACTTATGCATTGCAGGCAGAAGCAGCAAATGTCTCAGCTGGAACAGCGCCTCAGAGAGAGTGAGCTGCAGGTGCACAGTGCCCTCATGGGACGTGGAGCCCCTTACACTGATGTGTGTCTGTTGAGACTACAGGTCGGCACACATGCATGCACATAGCCTTTTCCTCACTCTGTATCAAAACATCTCCGTGAATCATCTTTCTGTGTGTATGATAGGAAGCCCAGCGGGAAAACGCCTTTTTGCGAGCCCAGTTTGCAGAGCGCAATGACTGCTTTACCAAGGAGAAGCTAGAAGCAGACCGGAGACTGGGTGCTGTGGAAGCAGAGACGCAACGTCTGAACGAGGTCTTGAAAGAGAGCAGTGAAAAACATGCAGAGGAGTTAAAGAAACAAGAGGAGAGGGTGAGCATATCCAAGCTTCATCATGTGACCTACCACATATGACCAGAATCTCACTGAACTCATGTTTGAATTTATATCGTGTTGTTGCTCTTTACTACAAAGATCCGCAGTCGGGACAAGCACATCAACAGCTTGAAAAAGAAGTGCCAGAAGGAGTCGGAGCAGAACAGAGAAAAACAGCAGCGGATTGAGACGCTCGAGCGATATCTGGCTGACCTCCCCACCATGGAAGACTATCAGGCCCAGCAGAAAAAGGTACTGCACTCTCTGATGTCCAGCCAACAAAACAAAAGCCTTTTTTTCCTGTGGTTTCAGAACAATTGCTCATAATGCTCAGCTTGAGATGCTGTGTTGTGTTGCCAGACACCATTATAGCATCCACTGCACCCATATATCACACATCTGGTCCTATTGTATTCTTTATCTTAAAGTAACACTCTCCTTACCCTGCTGGCTCACAAAATCCCAGGCTCACTCTGCCTTTTCTCCAGGACATTTTTGTTTTTGACTGTGCTTTGTTTGCAAAAGTATTTTTAATCTCAAATGCACCTAAATATCTTAGATTTTATTTTTCTGTATGTAAATTATTTAACGTGTTTGTCTATGCCTTTTAAATATGTTTATCAACTTGTTTGCTTGGTGATTTTTAGCTGATTATACCCTGTTCTTGCCATTTAAAATAGCCTTAGAAAAAACAAATAAATTAATCTGTTGTTTGCATTAAACAGCATTCGAAGTGAAAATAGTTGGCAAGGATGAGATCTTATTTTAGTGAGACTAGCATCCAGTTTCAGAATCTCAACCAGAACATTACTGATTGTGGACGTCAGTCAGTCTCATTTCATATTTCATATATATATATATATATATATAATAAAAATAAAATACCATTCAAAAGTTTGGGGTCTATAAGATTGTAAGATTTTTTTTTAAAGAAATTAATACTTTTACTCCGCATTCATTTGATCAAAAGTGACAGTAAAGACTTTTTTAATGTTACAAAACATTTCTAATCATTTATTTAAAATAAATGCATTTCTTAATTCTTAATTACAGAATCCAGAAAAAAAAACCCACAAAAATATTAAGCGGCACAACTGTTTTCAACATTGATAATAAAACAAAATGTTTCTTGAGCAGCAAATCAGCATATTAGAATGATTTCTGAAGGATCATGCATTTCAAAGTGACTCTGAAGACTGGAGTAATAGCTGCTGAAAATTCAGCTTTGCTATAACAGGAATAAATGATATTTTAAAATAGAAAACAGTTATTTTAAATTGTAATGTTTCACAATATTATTGTTTTTACTGTATTTTTGATCAGATAAATGCAGATTTTGTAAGCTTAGGAGACTTCTTTTTATAAACATTAAATATGAGTGCCTCCTCCACTATGTAGCCTTCAAATAAAATAGTTGCCATCCCAACTTGCTACTGTAAACAAGCTCACAACGCTTGCCCCGCCTCCGGGGTCATCTGATTGGTCCACTGTTATGGAACTGACATTGATGAGCGGCATTGCATGTAAAAGTTAATTCTTTTAACTTGATGCGGCGTCTTAAAAATGCAGCGCTCGTGCGAGACGCTGCAAAAGTTGCGAGACGAGCACAACGGTCGTACATGTCAGTCTAGCGTGTGTTTACATAGAAAAACAATGGAAAAATAGCACATTGGAATGGAAAAATGCTTTCTGTGTGAAAAGCCCCTTAGTGAGCATAAGAGATTTCTTTGAACAAAACATTAAAAATTCTTACAGACCCCAAACTTTTGAACAGTATTTTATATATATATATATATATATATATATAATCTGTTATATATATTGCTCATTTGACTCTTTAGATATTGGTATTGCATTGGCTGTTAATGAAAGACCCATATCGGTTGAACACTATTTTGAACAACTGTTTCTCATTCTAAGTCCTCAGTTATTACAGTTATGGATGTTGTGTTGCAGTTGGAGGAGGTAGAGGAGAGGGCAGCTCAGTTGCAGGCCACCATCAGAGATCTGGAAGTCCAACTGGAGGGGGCCCGCAGTGCTGTGCGCAACAAAGAGACCCAACTGGAAGAACAGAGACGCAAGGAGAGAGAACTACTTTCAACAGTCACCAGGTAGGAAATGCAAGCCCATGCACAAAAGACACAATGGATGTTTCAAAACTGGGAGTCTACTGATTAGGTTTTGGGGAATTGCCATGCATGTGGCATCTAATATTGTTTGATTTGCTTGTGTTTTTTTTTAAGTCTCCAGAACAGAGTGCAGGAGAGCCTTGAGGATGGAGTGAGATTGCCCTCTCTTGACATAGAGAAGCTACGAGAAGAAAACACTACCTTGAAAGATGAGCAGCAGCGACTCAAAAAGGTTTTTATGCACATTAGTTTCTTAACGGACTTAAACAACTGCAGTAAAACTTAATTCAGCAAAGAGATTTGATTAATATGAATGTATGTTCTGTACAAATAGATTAAGGTACTATCTTAATGAATCTTTCTTTTTAGGTCATTGAAAAGCAACTCAGGATAATGGAGCAGCTTGGCTCACAGATCAGGGTAAAGACTCCATTCAGTTTTATTTTGTTTAACAGGTGCATAACCTACATTTACATTACATTTGGCAGACACTTTTATCAAACGCGACTTGCAGTGCACTGAAGGTATACATTTGATCATGCATTCCCTGGTAAATGAACCTCTGACCTTGGAATTGCTAGCGCCATGCTCTACTGTTTGTACTACAGTTTAGGTTTGATGGAAAGAAACTTTAGGGTAAACTAAGATTCAGCAGGGGATAGAAAGATAAAACAAATTGTATCCAAGCCAAAATATAAGCTAGATTCAGTGAGTCGGAAGAATGATTCAAAAATATCACATGAGTTTCATTAAAAATAAAGAACTTTTTAAAAGTAATTTGTTTGGAAATTGGACTACACTGATGGGGATATATGCTTGTTGATTCATGCAATCAGAGATTGCAACACAATAGAAAGTTGAGTTGTCTTTTTATTGTTTTTTTTGTATTATTTCCAGCACTCATTATTTCTTTCTCATCTCAATTCAAACTGCAAGCTCACAAATGAGATAACATTTCATTTGCCATGGCACTGCTGATGATTACTGGCTCAGGAAACGCTGTTCAGAGTATTTCATTAGTGTTCTGTCTGCATACACTACTGTTCAAAAGTTTGTGGTCAGTGGGATTTCTTAATGTTTTTGAAAGAGTTTGTTTTCTATTTTGATTTATTGTAGAATGTTATTTATTCCTTTGGTGAAGCTTAATTTGGACCATTACTCCAGTCTTCAGTGTCACGTGATCCTTCAGAAAGCATTCTAATATGCTGATTTCTGGTGCTCAAGAAACATTTCTTATCAATGTTGAATGTTGTGCTGCTTAATATTTTTGTGTGAACTTTTTTTTTTTTTCTTTTTTTTTCTTCAGGATAGAAAGTTTAAAAGAACAACATTTATTCGTAATGGAAATCATTTGTAACATTATAAAAGTCTTTCACTGTCACTTTTGATCAATTTAATGCATCCTTCCTGAATAAAAGTATTAATTTCTTTAAAAAATTCTTGCTGACCCCAGACTTTTGAAATGGTAGTGTAGGTGGAAAAATGATATTCAAGAACTGTTAATGGAAAACAAGCATAATTCTGTTCAAGATTTTTTTTTTTTTTTTTTTTTTAAATGGAACCGGTTATGAATAAGAAAAGGTCTTTTGAATTTCAGCTCAAAGACTGTAATTAGCTGTAATTTAAGTAAATCCTCAGCCAGGCATCATATTCTATTATGAAGTCCTCAGCATTGTACTGACAATAGTAACTAGGAGGTGAGGGATCTTTACAAACACCGTCTGCAAAATAGTAGGCTTCTTTAGATATATTTTTAGGATACAAAAAAAGTCTATATATTTGACACTTTAGAGCATTTCCCCCCCTAAGTCCATTTGCAATCTTAGGCAAAGTATCTTGCACCAAAATCAGTCACAGTTTAGTTTATATTAGCAAAATGTTTAGTTTAAAACCTTAATATTGTGTGTGTTGACTTAGACTCTGGAGGAGCAGCTCTCTCAGGAGGAGTGCAGTAGTCAGGCCCTGCGAGAGGAGGTGGCAGAGAAAGAGGAGAGTCTGCTACAGTTACGCACCGCTATGAAGGAGGTTAGTAGTTGACCATAATGCATACTCGGCTATTTGCCTTTGTGTTTTCATAGCACACAGGAGAACTGAGGTGTGCATGTGTTTGTATTTCAGCTCTCAGTGCAGAACCAGGAGCTGATGGAACACAATCTGACACTGCAAGAGCGTCTTCAGGGCGAGGAGCCACCGAGTGGCCGTGGTTTGCTCCCTGTGGGAGCCCGGCTCACCCAGAGGCTGTATGGAGAGATGGCCGCCTGTTTGTGTGACCTCCGCTCCCTCTGCAACGTCCTCACCCAGCGGGCTCAGGGCCACGACCCAAACCTCTCCATGCTGCTCGGCATTGCCTGTAAGTGTGCCCTCTGCTGTCTACATGCTATAGAGAAGAGTAGGACTCCATTAGATAATGCCTAGATATAATTGATTATATACAGCTGCTTTTTAATCTTTTTTTATTTATTTATTTTTTTAAATGGAATAATCTATTTTTATATCAGTGTTTGTGCTCTACAACTTTTGTGTGTCTTCCTTTTTTTTTTTTTTTTTTTTTTTTTCAACAAACCATTTTTAATTCAACAAAACAGCCATTGTGGTCAATATTAAAGCTACACAATGTAACATATGTCCCTCTAGTGGTTAAAAATAAAACTGCATGCTCCTTGTGGAACAATTGTTTTGCTTGTGCTCTGCTCCTCTGCGGATGAATGTGGTTTGAAGCACAGGTGTACACATGAATACAGGACATCTTATAAGAGTGGATGGGCAAATAAAAAACGTTTTTTGGATTTTTACAGCTGGTGATTCCCAGAGGCACACTGTTTTTGAATGATCCATGGTCAATTCTTTTTTTTTTTTTTTTTTTTTTTTTAGTTCGTCTCAATTTCATTATTATAGGTTATATTATATTATATTTATCAAGTGTATCTGGGTAAAGACATGGTTTGGAGTTTTTTTGTTTTGTTTTGTTTTTGTTATATAGTGTAGCTATAAAGATTGAAATGTTTAATACAAGAGGTAAAACAATTATATTTTCATTATTAGGGGTCGACCGATATGTGTTTTTCAGGGCCGATACCGATTATTACAGATCAAGTAGACCGAGAACCGATATATATGTCTGGTGTAAAAATGAAAATTAATGTCAAAATTAAGAATAACAAGGGCTCTGACAAAAACTTTCTTTAAATGCTTTTAAATATATCTTTAATTCTGAGAACTGTTAATAATAACATTAATATTAATAATAATAATAACAACATTAAAAGGGCACTTTGAGCAGAAATTAATCAAAATTACCAACATCTGTCTTAACACACTCATACAGAGCCATTGCAAATTTTTAATGTTTCGTCCATGCCTAGTACAGATTGGCGTCCTTGGCTTGTAGTGGTTGTAGTGATTAAGGTTCAACAGTTTTCTCCATGCAGTCATGGAAATTCGGTATGTCAGCTTTGAGTTATCTGTGTTGTGGCTGTTATCAGCTGTGACTGACGCCATGTCTGTCTGTTTGTTTGCAGCGGCTCCCCCTCCAGTAGGAGAGCAGTGGGAGGACTGGCTGAGCCCCGAGGGGCTGCAGAAGAAGCTGCTTGAAGCTCAGCAGCTCCGTCGAGACGTCGAGGAACTGAGAACCACAGTCTCTGACCGCTATGCTCAGGATATGGGAGAAAACTGCATCACTCAGTGAGCTTGTGCTTAATGAGGGTAACTCCACATCACGAGTGCCTTTAAAAACACTACAATTTCTATCAAAACAAATCTTCTTCACGAAGGACTAACGACACTAAGGACATTATAATCTCGCAAAACAGAGAGCTATTTTTATACAGAGGTTTCATAAGATATTTTTCTAAGATTCTGGTGACTTTGTGTGCAGCGGAAAGAGAATGATTTAATATAAACCTTTCCATGTATTTGGGAACGCCTGTGATGAAGTTGACAATCAACTGAAAATATCTAATCTCAAATATGCCGTGTGTTTTTTACAATGGCAAAACCTGTAGTATCAAGTGACGTTCGGCCGTGTGTAATGACAGGTAATTAACTGGCATCCATTATCTTACAGTAAACAGAACGTACCACATCTAATACAAATCTAAGGCTGAGGAAATATTTGCCTCTTTGAGATCACAAATAGATGATCTGTAAAACTTCTGGTGGTGTTAAGTTGGTGAATAGACATTCACTAATATTATATAACAACCAAAGTTCAATATGATCAAAGGCTGACGTGTCAAAACCGTTTCAGTGTCTAGATGCACACCGCATCATGCAGACCAATAAATAGGGACATTTTAAAGCAAGACGGGTTTGTAAACATAATATGCAGAGTAAATATTCAGTATTTTTAAAGCTGTCCTGAAAACCTCTGAAAATTGCGTTATTAGGTTCTTTACTGCTGCAACATTAACACACTAAAAAATATATTAGAATATATATTTTTTTGGTCATATAATTTGAACAGGTAACATTTTCGTATGTATGTATGTTGAGAGGCAGGACCATCTTGCCAATAAAAGTAATGGGATATATGATGTGCTCTGTTATAATCCATGTTTGCTGTCTGGTTTATAATTTGTTTAGTCAACTATTAAAACAGCCACGCCATTGAATCAATACATCAGAGGAAACAAACTGGTGAAGCAAATATTGTATTAGTGAATGTCAAACATAACAGGTGCCTTGCGTTCAGTGTCGCAATCTGTATTTGCTGAAGTTTAACAAGAAAACATATCAATGTAGACACTAACTGTCTTTCTCTACTGTAATGTGCGACTGCCAAGGTATTGGGATTCTTTTACAAAAAGGGACCATATATTGTGGGAAGTATTGCATGGTAAATAGTTGTCTTTGGTCCAGAAACATCACTAACAAGTGTGAATGTAATTAGACGATGCACCATGTGTTTTCTATTGTAAGATCTCTTTAAGGTTTAACACAAAACCATATGGCATATTTGGCATATATAGGCAAGCCTTGTATGCCAAAAACTTTATAACAACACACTAAATGTCTGTTTATAATATATATATATATATATAAATATATATATATATATATATATATATATATATATATATATATATATATATATATATATATATATATATATAAATATTTCCTAATTGTTTCAGTTTTTAGAAATAAAGATTTGTATTTCATATGTAACATGTTGAATGTTTGTTTCCAGTATGTATAATGATATTTCGCGAATGTCCTAATCTTGAGTATCTGAGCAGTGTCATCTATCATTTAACATCATGTTCTCTTTTGGTAATATAGAAATTATTAGAGCTTGGAATAATTAGAATTTGGTAATCCTGAAATGATAAAATTTACATGGTCATTAAAACAGAAAAAAGTAGTAGTAGTAGTACACTCCATTCTACTAAAAATTGTAATTATTTGGCTGTATGTTTGATTTTATGCACCTATTAGCAATGGGAGTAGCTAAAACAACCCAACCTGTTAATAAGATGGATGTTTCAGTGTATTTGACCTCACGCAAAAGACGATTTTTAAGTTAATACATTTCCCAGGAAATTTCTGCAAAAAAACACTTCCTGGTTAATTTACAAAGAATAGAAAAATAACTTAAATATTGTAATTTGAGTTGTTTTTATTTATTAATAATTTAATGATCAAACTGATTTTTCTATTTATTGATGTTTGTACATTTTACTACTGATTTATCAATTTCCAAAATTCATACTTGTTGATGCATGATGAGTGAGACATTTGGAGTCAGCAATGCTGTGAAAGTGTGCTAATGATAAAGCTCGCTCGTTATTTAACATCACATGAGAATGGTTGGGGTTGTTCTGTATGTGTCTCCACACTGTCTGTGAGTTAAAGCTTGTGGACGCAGGAGCAGCGCTGCATTTGGAGTCAGACCACAGGACAGTAGCGTCTGGGTGTCATCACTGTAGCACCGCTGTGGAAATGCGCTAATGATGTCATATGGCGCCGCACCCAGTCCTCTGTCAAAAGAGATTGGCTCAAATTATTGTCTGTAACCTTAGAGGAAAAGCACCATTGACTTCCATAGTATTTATTTTTTTTTTTTCTTCATACTATGGAAGTCAATGGTGCTCCACAACTGTTTGGTTACATACATTCTTCAAAATATCTTGTGTGTTCAGCAGAAGAAAGAAATTCATACAAGTTTGGAACAACTTGAGGGTGACCGAATTTTCATTTTTGGGTGAACTATCCCTTTAAAATTTGGCCTTAAAGTCAGCATGAAATGGAAGTTGTGATTGTCTTTTATTTCGTATTATGATGCATATTCAAGTGAAATGGCTTCTCGAACAAGAAAAAAATGTAGGACAGGACTCTTTTCCATCTGGAATTAATTGGATCGTTGGATAGTTGTGTTTTGCTACTGTTGTGATTTCATGTGAGTGATAGGTTGTCCCGCCCTTGCACCAGTAAACAGACAATATAATTAAGTTGCGTACATCTGGAGAATGTTTATGATAATTTAGAAATGCTAGTAGTTTCTCAAACCTTTTCATGTCCAGGTAGTGACGGAGATCTCCAATAGTCTCAGTCAAGTACATTTTCATGATAAATGTCTCCATACCATCCTCCGACTTCACTCGTAGTGTGGTGACGTCTTTTGCAGATAGTGTAAAATCTGTCTCACTGAATCAGACCACATGGGTTGGAAAAGTGAATCATTCAAGTCAGCAACTCTAATCAACTTTTATGCTATCAAAGCTCTTCTGTTTGGTCACAACTTTAAGATAAGGTTTTTTTTTTTTTTTTATACCGTTCTCTCAAAGCCCGCAGTGCAGATGTTTCCACAGTGGTTGCTGAATGACTCTTGGCACCATCAGGGAAGCCCTTAACAAAACAAAAATTCAGTTCAATGGGAAATGTGACTGATCGACCCTAAACGGATCAGACTGAAACATGACCATACTGACCTGTAGATGAGCCTTCACTGAGTCTCGTATACTGATCACTTTGCCTGCCTTCACCACAGACTCTGGAAGCTTTCGCAGAAACTGTTCCATAGACAGTTTTCTGCCTAAATGCCACACAAGAAGGATTCAAATCCAAGATGTAAAGTACAATAATACAGTAGCAGTAAATTTGCAAGTCATGTCATACCAATAACATGTTCAAACCTGGTATCTGACTCTGTTTTGGTGCTGTGGAGATGGTCTGCTCAGATCTGTCCACCGACTGCCTTCTTGCTCCATCTATAGTTTGTCCTCTTCCAGGAAACTCAGTCCATGGTCGCCTAACTAAAAACTCCTCGTCCCGTTTGTCATGAACCTGTTTGTGTGGTTCAGGAACAATATAACTAAATATAGGGTCCTTCCACTAATTTAAGTCTATGGGATTTTTCACATGCCACGTAAATGTCTTCTCAGCAGGTCACAAGAATTAAGGTATTAATGCATGACTACGTCACTTGGCAAAGTTGAAAACCTACCCTACTGTTCAAAAGTTTAAAAGGTCAGTAAGATTTTTTATTTTATTTATTTTTTTTTTTTAAAGAAATTCAGCACGCATGCATTAAATAAATCAAAAGTGTATATTGTTACAAAAGATTTCTATTTCAAGTAAATGCTGTTCTTTTGAACTTTCTATTCATGAAAGAATCCTGAAAAAAAGGTTCCACAAAAATATTATGCTGCAGTTTTTTTAACATTGATAATAAGAAACGTTTCTTGAGCACCAAATCAGCATATTAGAATGATTTCTGAAGGATCATGTGACACTTAAAGGGATAGTTCACCCAAAAATTAAACTTCTGTCATCATTTACTTACCCTCAAGTTGTTCCGAACCTGTATGAGTTTCTTTCTACTGTTGAACATAAAAGAAGATATTTTAAAGAATGTTGGTTCTTTAAAATAAAATGACTGTAGATATTGAGTTCCATAGTGTTTTTTTCCTACTATGGACATCAGGGTGTTGATTACCAACATTCTTTAAAATACCTTTTTTTTGTGTGTGTGTGTGTGTTCAACCGAAGAACGAAACTCATACAGGTTTGGAACAACCTGAGGGTGAGTAAGTGATGACACAATTTTTGGGTGAACTAACCCTTTAAGACTGGAGTAATGATCGTGAAAAATAGACTTTGTCATCACAGGAATAAATTACATTTTAAAATTATATCAAAATAGAAAACTGATATCACTTTTTTTTTTTTTCTTTTTTTTTTTTTATACTGTATTTTTTTTTTTTTAAATAAATGCAGCCTTGGTGAGCATAAGAGACTTTCAAAAACATTTAAAAATCTTACCGACCCCAAACCTTTGAACGTTAGGTTTAGGGGTTTGGTAAATGTTTAACCCTAAATATGAGCAATAGTAATTGTAGTAATGATGCTAATAATGAAAACTGCATAAATTCACAGTACACACCTGGAAGGGCACACCATTAGGAAACTTTTCCTGAAGCTCAGAAGGAAAAAACCCATCCATCAAGTCCTGCATGCATACCTACAACAAGAAGGTAAATCTTACAAGGAACCATACATTTGATTATTCATTTAAAGTAAACCGAAGCAGGCAGCAGGAAATGTACAATATTTATGTAATCAAACTTGGTGATAAAAGTCGAAAGCAGGAAAACAACTGAACCTGTGTGGTTGGGTCTTGATAGGAGCGGAATGGACCACTGAACATGACGATGCCATTTTTGTAGAGCCAAAGAGGTATGGAAGACTTCTGGGTAAGTTTGGCCCCACCAGGAATGGCAGTCACATGAGACTCCCCTTCCCCTGCTTCAATGTTCAGTTCTTGGATGTTCTGCATGACAAGGTCATAGTTCATTTCGAAACTCTTGCGTATGCAAGTTACTGCTGGAAGTTGGCTGTTAGCTTGCTCGTTGTGTTCTTCATAACCTCCAACCCAGATCATTCCATAATCATTCAGAAACTTCTGTGTGGGTGGAAAAATGCCATTCTGTTGAGTCACTAATACCTATTTTGGTGCGATTATACAGGAATGACCTCTGTATTATTGTTTTCTGCATACCGTAACATATATTAGTTACAGGTTGAAGGAAACGTCATTATAAACCTCACAACAATCATTCAAAGCACCTCACCTCCATTTCCCACACTTGATTTTGAAGCTTGAGGCACAGTTGAACCAATTCTTCATCTTGGTTCTCATTACTTGCAGATTTCTCTAAAGCCAAAGACAAACACATTTGTTTACACAAGCTTTTATATGACTGGCAAAGTGGTTGAAAGTATTAGCAAAAACTAGTATTTTTTTTTAATGTAAACCCAAAATCATCTATTAACCCCTGTGATCATGTCCAAATGTTTTACTCTAGGGTTTGTTTGTACATCTCATTATTTTACGTGATGCGTCTCATTAGATTCTTTCATTCAATTCTTTCAGATTCATTAGATACAAAAATAGTAAAACGATGAGAATCATACGGTCTGGACATGGCTATTTTTTTATTATTATTAAAATCAGCATAAATTAAATAAATACTTAATTATGTTAAGGATTAGTTCACTACAGAAATTTCCTGATAATTTACTCACCCCCATGTCATCCAAAATGTTCATGTCTTTCTTTCTTCAGTTGAAAAGAAATTAAGGTTTTTGAGGAAAACATTCCAGGATTTTTCTCCATGTAGTGGATTTAAACAAGGACCAACGGGTTGAAGGTCCAAATTGCAGTTTCAATGCAGCTTCAAAGGGCTCTACATGATCCCAGCTGAGGAATAAGGGTCTTATATACTTAAGGGTCTTTATATACTTTTTAAACACAAATGTTCATCTTTCACCAGCTCTGCGATGCACATCCACAACTTCACGCATTATGTAATCACGTTGGAAAGGTCATGCGTGACGTAGGCGGAAAAACGGAAAACTCCATCTCATTGTTTTGACTTTAGTCTTTGCACATTTTGTAAGCACTGGGTCGGTATTTCCGCCTACGTCACACGTGACCTTTCTATCATGATTACGTAATGCGTTAAGTCGTGGACGCGCATCGCAGAGCTAGTGCAAGATGAGCATTTGTGGTTAAAAAGTACATAAATTGTCATTTTTTTTTTTTTTTTTTTTTTTTTTTTTTTAAAAATGGCCGATCGTTTCGCTAGATAAGACCCTTATTCCTCAGCTGGGATCATGTAGAGCCCTTTGAAGCTGCATTGAAACTGCAATTTGGACCTTCATCCTGTTGGTAACTGTTGAAGTCCACTATATGGAGAATCCTGGAATGTTTTCCTCGAAAATCCTAATTTCTTTTCGACTGAAGAAAGAAAGACATGAACACCTTGGATGACATGGGGGTGAGTAAATTATCAGGAAATTTTAATTCTGGAGTGAACTAATCCTTTAATACAATTTTATTTTATTATTTATTAAAATCAGCATAGATTGAAACAAATTTTTAAAAAATAAATACTTAATTTAAATTA
Organism: Mylopharyngodon piceus; assembly: GCA_039654765.1. NCBI lineage: Eukaryota > Metazoa > Chordata > Actinopteri > Cypriniformes > Xenocyprididae > Mylopharyngodon > Mylopharyngodon piceus. The sequence continues at coordinate 21,620,487 of CM077445.1, forward strand.
TATTATTATAAATCGTAATTTCAAATAATATATGATTATATTTTTCTCATTACTGTAAGGTGAACTGGGGGATTTAAAAGGGATTTAAATCCAGTATTTTCCTTATGGGTTCTTACTGTAATTTGATATTATTGATTTTGTTGTAGTTTCTATCGTGCTAACTTAATCTTGCTGCAATTTTAACTCCTGTTTGTGTAACACATATTGATTACCTTTCGCCTCTTGCAGAATATTCAGTTTCTCTTCCAGAACTGCTATTCTTCTTGCCTTGAGCAGGAAGCGTAAGAAAAATAAGTGCTAATACAACATGACACCTGAAAAATGATATCACTTGTCCACACAGAGACATCTGACATAACACGGATGATTATACAACACACAAACTTGAACACTTTAAATGTACAGCAAAGCAGATGTACGTGTTAAGTCTGTAAGACAGTGAGATCGTAAGAATAAAGGAAGTGTCTTACTTTATGCTCTATATCCACAGCCTGAGTTTTCACCTTTCTCTCAAGCTGACTGATCTTCTGCATCATACTTGACATCAGTTCGAAATCAGTCGGCGGAGCTGTTGACACATTTAGAGAAGACTTAAAAGACACCATATTTAAAGTTGTGATAAAAACTAATTTCGTTTAATTGGTTGATTCAGTCATGGTACCTTCTTTTGCCTTCTTCTTTGGCATGCTCTTTGATCTTACAGTGGAAAGATTGTCCATAATGTGTGGCACTTGCTGGTTTTGTGGGAAAATGTCTCGGAATAATGTAGCCTCGTAGTCTGAAACATCAAAATTGATCCATTTAAGTGATTTATATGATCAGATGTCCCATTTCTTGTATTGATGTATTGTGTTCTCTCTCTGTGCATTTTGTATATTCTAATTTTATTTCCCATTTGTATTTATATTCAGGAACTGGCATGGATGGAAACCTGCCATTTATATAATCTGCAAAGCATGGCATTAGAAAAGCAGTTCAAATTGTTCTGACTCTTGACATTTATCTTGCCATTTAATTTGCTTGTTAGGACAGATGGGGAAACTGTAAAATGTCTGTAAGTCTTACCAGTGTCTGACCTTTCTTTGTAAGGCTTTCTTTCCCTAGATCACAAAAACAGATACCACATCTGATTATTTCAAAGATTGTCTGGGTCATTCTTGTAACGCAGTAGCTTTGAGCTTAGTAACTTTAAAAAAATCAATATGATTGTGTTGACATTTAAGGAAGTATTTTGGTAAAAGGCTACAGCAGACTTTCACAGATTTGCTTGGAACCTAATTATAACTTGATTATTTACTCAATTTAAAGAACAGGAACCTAGCACAATTGTCTAATTAAAGTTAATTTAAAATGGTAAACATCTTTTGATAAAATTTTGATAATATCATGCAGATTATATATATATATATATATATATATATATATATATATATATATATATATATATATATATATATATATATATATATATATATATATATATATAATTTTGTATCGGTATGTATATATGTACAGTTGCAAGAAAAAGTATGTGAACCACTTGCAGAATCTGTGAAAATGTTAATAATTTTAACAAAACAAGGGAGATAATACAAAATGCATGTTATTTTTTTATTTAGTACTGTCCTGAGTAAGATATTTTACATATAATCCATAAGACAAAAAAATAGCTGAGTTTATTAAAATGACCCAGTTCAAAAGTTTGTGAACCATTGATTCTTAATACTGTGTGGTTACCTGGATGATCTACGACTGTTTTTTTGGCTTTGTGATGGTTGTTCATGAGTCCCTTGTTTGTTCTGAGCAGTTAAACTGAGCTCTGTTCTTCAAAAAAAATCTCCAGGTCCCAAAAATTCTTCAGTTTTCCACTATCTTTTGCAAATTTGAACCCTTTACAGCAGTGACTGAATGATTCTGAGATCCATCTTTTCACATGGAGGACAACTGAGGGACTCAAACACAACTATTAAAAAAGGTTCAAACATTCACTGATGCTTCAGAAGGAAACACGATGCATTAAGAGCCGGGGGGTGAAAACTTTTGAACAGGATGAAGAGGTCCAAACTTTTCTTATTTCGCTTGAATATCATTTTTTTTCATTTAGTACTGCCCTTCGGAAGCAACAGAAAATACTTGCATGTTTCCCGGAAGACAAATTAAATACAATTTACCTTGATCTTCAAATTCCAAATGTCTTCACCCCCCATCTATTAATGCATCATGTTTTTTTCTGGAGCATCAGTGAATGTTTGAACCTTTTTTAAAAGTTGTGTTTGAGTCCCTCAGTTGTCCTCAGTGTGAAAAGATGGATCTCAAAATCATTCAGTCACTGCTGTTCAAATATGCAAAAAATGCTGGAAAACTGAAGAATCTGCAGGACCTGGAGATTTTTTCTGAAGAACAGAGCTCAGTTTAACTGCTCAGAACAAACAAGGGACTCATGAACAACCATCACAAAACAAAAAAACAGTCGTAGATCATCCAGGTAACCACAAACAGTATTAAGAATCAATGGTTCACATACTTATGAATGGGGTTATTTTAATAAATTCAGCTATTTTTTTTGTCTTGTGGATTATATGTAAACATCTTTTATGTAAAATATCTTACTCAGGACAGTACTAAATAAAAAATAACATGCATTTTGTATTATCTCCCTTATTTTGTTAAAATTATTAACATTTTCACAGATTCTGCAAGTGGTTCACATACATATTATATATATATATATTTAATATGGATTTGCACCAGACATAAACAGACAATAATATGTGTGGCACTGTATGTGATATTCAGAAAAAGGTGTGAGCAGCACGTGGCTAGAGTGACATTTCTAGCATAGTTGGATTTTCTGTAAAATAATTTCATCTTTTCAAGTGTCAGTGTTTACAGCTTTTCATAAAAGATACACGTGCTTATGATTAAGAATTTGTCAGTATTTCACATTCACTAGGGCTAGAGCATTTTGTTGGAACTTACCCATCATCACTCTGTATCTCTGGTAGAGGAGCTCGTTTGTTCTTCCTCAGGGTGGACAGCGGTGAGCTCATGTTTCCAAAAACAGGAGTTAACTGGAACTAAATATTGATGATCGTGTCATCTACAATACAGAAAAGTAGCAAAAAACTATTTAAAACAATGATACAACCCTACCTAATTCCCAAGAACACGATATTTAGAAAAGCAACGTCTTTAACCTATTTGTTTGGTTTTTTTAGTTACTCACGGATTTCTGTGTTAAAGTTTGTTTTCAGTGCTGGGATGTTTGTTTGAAGAGTTGTCATTGGTAACGAGAAAGCTCCACTTATTCAAAACTCCACTGTGTGGCGCTGCGGATGTGGGTATGATATGAAGCAGAGCTCAATCAGTGAAGTACCACCATCAGTTTAACCAACTAGATTAATTTGAAGAAAATAAATGGGAATGAATCCATATATATCAAAGTTTGAAACGCATAGCAAAAAACAAAACAAAAACGGTGCATGGTTTATCAAAAAATATTTTAAATATAAAATTTGTTTCATTATTGTATTTTTTTTTCTTTGTCTTCTTTACACTGATAGAAAGTCATTTTCAGATGTGTTGTTTATAGCGCATTATTTAACTAAAACTGTTTTTTAAAAAGAGATAACTGTATTATATTCAAAATGTAGAGACAAAGAAGCTGTCATGTCCTTGTTATATCCTACTTTGTTATATAATTGGCAGAGGTTTACGCCTAGTGCAAACAGTCACTCTATATATGATTATAATTTATTTCTAAGAAAGCATCAACGCCATTGTATCCAACGGCTTATCTTTCCTGGAAATTATTTGACTTGCGATGTAAATGCTTGCGATCAGCGTGTTAAGTTTGTTGACAGTTCCCAAGTCTCTTTCCGTCGCCCCGCCCCCTTTTTGCGTGCCCTGCGCAATGACGCCATCAGCGGCCGTCAGACAGATTCGACGAAAGCTCACGGAAGATGCAAAAGAAAAAGGACCCGCTGGTAAGTTTCAAGAAAAGGCATTTTTCCTTTATCCGAGATCCATTGCCGGCTTTATAGCGCTCTAAAATACCCACTGAGAGGCTCAGACAAAGCCTCGTTTGTTTAGACGTTGTTCCACACTATGTTCTGTGTAAATGTATGTTATGAAACACAGCTAAAACATAATTAGAAGCCCGCTGGTGTGATTTAAACATTAGCGGAAAGCTTGTTGTCGCCGCTCGCGCTCGGCGAGCGACCGTCATTCAAATTAACGGCTTCAACGGAAAGCAACGTGATAAGGTTTAAGGTCAGCCGTCATGTGCTGTGCTGTCAGTGTCCAACCAAAATAACCAGTTAACTGTGTCTCGCGTGACATGTATTAGTGTTAAAAATGAATTCAGTAGGTTTTTCTTAAGCGCATTTGCGGTTGAGGACGCTTGAAACTTTAGTTGAGAGTGAGATTAAGTGATACAGCCACACTTTGTAGTGGGTATGGATTGAATTGGTTTATTTTGATCGTATATAACGCGTATATCTTGAAGTAGAGCATTAAAAAATATAGATTTGATCATACCATCCGGTTTGATCTGACGTACATGCGCGCACACTTTATAGTTCCACCCTGCCAAACGTGTCTTTGTTATTTCAGCTGTTATCTACAGCTATATCTGTTATCTGCAGCTAAACAAACGGAACAGGGCAGGAACTATTGTATTCTTTCGCGAAATAGGCCTCAGAGTAACCACATAAGCATCACATGAGTAGTAAACTGCACCCCTGCCAACCTGCTGTCGTTCTCTGGCTAATGCAGTGTTTAAAGTTCATTGCCACTGTGTGGTGTGCTTGACTAGAGCTTTTTGCAAGCACGGGTGCGCCAGTGACAACAAACCTGGAGTAACTGGGGTGACAGAGTCCAGTTCATCGTGCCCTGACAGAGGGAATGCATACATGTATGCTGATGCCCACCTAGACTGCACGTTTGGGCATTGTAGTCAAGTTCAAGATTTTGAAACACTTGATCAGATAAAATAACGGAAGTCAAAGAGGTTTATCTCGCTGTCATTGCTTGCCATACGTGTCGATGTAATTTGCAGACAATGACATGCATGTTGCAATAGTATGAATATACTGATCTATATCATTGTTGCCACAGACACGTCAGCTTAGACTGTCAACCTATGTCTGTCCTTTGGTATTCTGATGTGCCTGTAGTGAAACAGAAAATCAGTGGAGCGTCAAGTGACTAGTTAATGCGAGCCACTAGTTATAATAATAGGCAATAATCATTTTCTTTATATCCATAGAGAGATTGTTTTTTGACAATAACAAAATAAACAGACCTCGTGCAGTATGAGATGTGATTTCATTGTGATTTTGACTTCAATTTTAGGCCTGTGCAGATACAATGATATATTGCAATTTTTGTTCTCAAATTGCATCAGTGCTTTGTGGTGTTAAAAAAAAAAAATCTTTTGTTTTTAATTTAATTTCCTATAGTTAAGAAATGTATAAGTAAGCACAAATTCTTAAAACCGTTGTTTCTCAGTGTGGTTAGAGACGATTCTATTAAACGCGTATTGAGCTAAAGTGAATCAGGTTTGTTTGAAGTTCATTCTCTCTGTTTGGCACAGTTTTAATCACAAATATCGCTGGTTAATTGTGACAAATCATATTAATGCTTGTTGCAGTGTGTATCGCATTGTTTTTGATTTAAATCAGGTTTAATTTTGTGATTCATCGCAGAGCTGGTTAGTTTGTTTTTTTTTTTTTTTTTTTTTTTAAGTCCATGTGGAGACACTGAATAGGACGAGTATTTCTGTAATCATGTTTTCTGAAAAGCAGCCAGTCAGTGTTGCGATCTACAGGCTGAAGTATTACCCAATAGTACTGTGCAATGCTGATCATTACAGAAAGATATGTTTGTGTATAATTGAGGAGTTGAGGGAGAGTTTAGTAGGTGTCTGACTGTTCACCCCTTGGATGATGAGAAGGGTATATTTGCTCTTTCCATGTGTGTGTTATGGGATTTGCGTGTGTGAAGAGGAGTGCCTCATTCAACTGGATTTCCCTCTCTACCGCTGCCCTGTCCTCTGTTTTTCGCAGTACTTGTGGACTGACATCTCTATGCTATCTAATAGTTCCAGAGAGCCTCCGCCTGCAGGCACTGTCAGGACAGCCAGGAGGAAGATTATAAACTGCTCTCTGTCCCAGCAGCCCCTGCTCCATCTATATATAACTATGCAGTGCATTTAACTTCCTGTGAAGCTCCCATTAGCTTTAGGAAACAGACTGAAGATTGAGAAGTATCTGGAAGTGTGAGATGTGGTCACTGTTTTTTGTTTTTTTTTGTCACTGGTTGTTTTATACCCTAACCCAGTCTTCAGAAATGCAGAATTTTAAGGAAATTCGACAATACGTTCAAATTCTGTACAAAATTTTTTGTGAAATTAATTAGGGAGTAAGACAGTTGGTATAGCATGTGTTTCAGTCTAACATTGTGATGCAATCCTGAAAGTTTTCACAAGTGGAATCAATCTTTCGATTTTCCCACCACTGCGCAGCCAGTGCTTGGATATTTGGTCCCTTGTTTACCTTGGTTTTGGAGAAAAAAAGATTTTCTTTCTCTGTGGGAAGCTCTGTTCTTGTTTCAACAACACTCTTCTCAGAGAACACTTTCAAAGTTAACAATAGTGCTTTTTGTTTTCGCTGAACTGTATGATCTCTCAGCCTGGACTTATTCCATTGTAAATGATAATCTTCTATTCATTCTTATCCTGAATTCAACTCCCGCTTTGTAAACATTGAATTGAGGTATTACTCCTTTTAATTTGGTCACTAACACCCCAAATAGACCTCTTTCTCAGGATATGTTTTATTTTCATTAGTTGTGCTTACTAAGGCATTAACACCATTGTTCATACTTATTAGTAGGGGTGTGTTGGTACTATCATATATCACATTTCTTTTTCTCATAATATTCCATCAATACTTAAAGGGATAGCTCACTCAAAATGTCTTTCCAAATCTTTGATGACTTTTTTTTTTCTTCAGTGAAACAAAATAAAATATTTTTGATGACAACTGAGCTCTATTATATGAATGAAAAACACAGAGACATTTCTCAAAATATCTTTATTTATGTTCCACTGAAGAAAGAAAGTCATACAGGTAAGAATGACATGAGGGTGAGTAAATGACAATTTCATTTTCAAAAATGAAATTTCTGTCATTAATTACTCACCCTTATGTAGTTCCAAACCCGTAAGACCTTCGTTCATCAAGATATTTTTGATGAAATCAGAGTTTTTTTTTTATTTTTATCTCCCATATAAAGCAACGAAATTACCACATTCAAGGTCCAGAAAAATAGTAAAGACATCGTTAAAATAGTCAACGTGACTACAGTGGTTCAATGTTAATGTTATGAAGCGAAGAGTATATTTTTTGTGTGTGCAAAAACAAAACAAAAATAATGACTTTATTCAACAATTTCTTCTCTACTCTGTCATTCTCTTACGCAGTTTACGTTGAAGCCACATTGCAGAGCTTCCATATTCTACGTCAGAACGGCGACTCCATATTGGCCGCCTCCTGTGTCAGCATCACACGCATGCGTCGTGGTGTTTACGTGAACAGCGTCGGCCAATGCTAAGTCAGCGTTCTGACGTAGAACCTGGAAGCGCTGCACTGTGTTAACTACGTCAACAGCATAGGAGACTGACAGGGAAGAGAAGAAATTGTTGAATAAAGTCATTACTTTTGTTTTGTTTTTGTGCACAAAAAGTATTCTCGTCGCTTCATAACATTAAGGTTGAACCACTGTAGTCACATGGACTATTTTAACGTTGTCTTTACAACCTTTCTGGGCCTTGAATGTGGTAATTTCATCGCTTTCTATGGGAGATAAAAATCCTCTTGGATTTCATCAAAAATTTCTTAATTTGTGTTCTGAAGATGAACGAAGGTCTTGCGGGTTTGGAACAACATGAAGGTGAGTAATTAATGACAGAAATTTCATTTTTGGGTGAACTAACCCTATAAGATCTTTGTTTGGCCCTTTTAAGCCACTTCGGAGCAAATACAAATAAAATGGATCAAATAGTGATTTTCTTTTTTTTTACCAATTAGAAAAATCATCATCATGATCATTTCTAAACAATATTTAGCTACATATAGGCTATTTTTGTAAAATGCCACACATGAAATTTTTTGAGTGATTTATATTTTATTGGATTATAATGTTTATTTCTACATCTAAAATAATTGTTGTATTGTATTGACACCAATCCAAATTTAGAATTTTTAGGGAAAAATATCTTAAATATCTTATTTTAAATTTTAAAATGTTATAACTTAAAAGTTGCTGGCATGGTGTTAAAAAAACAAACAAATATACATAAAGAACAGCGCAGAACATGTCTATATGGTATAGTCTATAGGTATTCACAGTGTTGGTTTATTTTTTTTAATTATTTTTATTCATAGTATTCAATATATTTTAAATGTTCCATGTATCGCCCACGCCAAACCCGACTTCTGTCCAGTTTTGTACATGGCAAGAGAGAAACGAATTCTGCGCACTCTCTCTCTCATAGAAGTGTACAACACTTTCACAAACTGAAGGACTCAGATTATTGAAATGTGTTGAAGGTCATTCCGCATTGTTCCTCAGTACAACGCAAAGGATAAAGGTCTCTCCTCCCCTTGACTTTTGACTATCAAAAGTCCAAGAATTTCCATAGACAAAGATGAAAATCGAAGAAATAGAGGTGTGACCATTTAAAGACATTTTAGTGCGTATTTGTGTTCTGGTTTGTTTAGGAGCATTGTGTAAGGCTCAGCTTGTCAGATGGAGGATGGAAAATGAGGTTTGTTAAGGGCATGGCTGGGGCTTTTATCAGTGTTTTTAGTGAACAGCATTTTTCCTTCTCCTTTTTGTGTACTAAGCATTTCTTAACACATTCTTTTCATACCACATACGTAAGCTCCTACCCTAGAACTGTTAAAAAGGTGAAGAGAGGTTGATGGGAGAGAGTGCGGTTTCAACTCCGTGGAGGCTCTGCTAGAGTGAACGTGCCCTTGTGCCTCTCGGCAGACTGCAGACGATCAGTCTCGATCATCTAATGGAGAACGCTGAGAGAGCGGTTTGTTCTGTGTCTGTATGGCCTTGAACCTGCGCTTGGCCCAATTCTGTCAGAGGGAGAAACCAGGCGCAGTTTGTAATTGAGACCCAGATAGGGGGCCCGGGAGACACAAAAACAATTAAAGCTTGATTTATTTATTTATTTTCAATTTGTGTCGCCAGCTGAGTGAGAAGATAAATGGCTTATCTTGCTTTCGATATCACACTTGTTAGTAACTGATTTAGAGTTTTACTATTAAAACATGATGTAATTGTAGAGAAAAACTGTCAGTCAAATAGCACATCTCGGTTATAATAGAGCCACGTTATATTCCTGCAACAGGTTAGACTATAGGACACTGAGATATGTTGAGCTATTATTAGATCTCTAAAAATGTTAAAGTTTGTTCCAACCCTTTTTTCGACACACAAGAGGATTTTTTCAGTAGAATGTCACAGCTTTTGTTTTTCATACAGCGAAAGTAGATGGACAAAATGTACCAGAAAAGCAGTCTATACCACTTGTGTATGTGTATTTCTAGTCTTCTAAAACTATACATTGCTGTGTGCAAGGAACCAGTTTGCATTTGTTTTCAGACTCGCCTACATTACAAATTACAAAACATGCAAGAATCAATGGTGTTTAATGACGTCAAAACTGGCATGTTTCTTACTGGTCTAATTTTTTTAAAAGTTAGGGGTCAGTAAGATTTATTTATTTATTTTTTTTAAAGAAATTAATTCTTTTATTCAGCAAGGACACATTAAATTGATCAAAGTTGACAAACTGATATTTCAAAGATATATAATACATTTCAAATAAATGCTGTTCTTTTGAACTTTCTATTCATCAAAGAATCCTACAAAAATATTTTAAGTATTAACCACAAAAATATTAAGCCACACAACTTTATCATTGATAATAATAATAAGAAATGTTTCTTGAGCACCAAATCAGCATATTGGCTATATATATTTAAAATATATATTTAAGTAGCAAACAGTTCTTTTAAATTGGAATAATATTTCACAATATTATTACTGTTTTACTGTATTTTTTATTAAATAAATGCAGCCTTGGTGAGCATAAGAGACTTCTTTTTTTAAAAAATATTAAAAAATCTTACCGATCCTAAACTTTTTGTTTTGTTTTTGTGACAGGTTAGACAAATATTTATTTTACATGTAAAATGCATTTTCATTATGCATGAACTTGATTTTGAAATAAATTATAAATCAAACTGCTTTCCCAAAAGTAATTCACAATCGCCAGTGACAACAGACTATGATCAAGTTTCGGGGTGTTTCTGAGAAGGGATGCATTTTATACAAGTAGCCTGTTTGCACGGTACAAAAATCTATCACGGTACAGTACTATCAAGAGCTGTCACTAACGATTATTTTGGAATCGATTAATCGGTCGATTATTTTAACGATTAATCGAGTAATCAGATAAAAAAAAAAAATGTGGTAATAAAAATAGACCTAAGTGAACAATAACCATTACAATGACTTAAAATACATGGGTATAAAAGGGTCAGTGACAAATATGGTGTGGCAAGATGAGAAATTCAAAAATCTTTTAAAAACCTGTTTTAAAAGCATGCATCAGGTACGTTAAAATGTATATAGTGTATTTATGTTGATTTTATGTTAATAAAAATGACATTTGAACAATTTTTTACTAAAGTTAAGAATGAATGTACCTGAAAATGTCAAATGGTGTGACCGCCAAATGAGAAATATTAAATATTTTATCCACCTAGATGGCATGTAAGCGTACTTATAGAAATAAGTACTTCAATTTAAAATATCAAATGAAAAATAATTTTATTAGAGTTATCTCTAAATGTAAATTTTAATGTGTTTTGGCAATATTTGGTGGGACATATGCTGAAAACACATCTGTTTTCTAAATAATCTTTGACAAATTATGTAAAAATTGTTAAAAACCATGTTATTACACTAAACTAGATGATTACATTTTATTCCACATTAATTTTTCTGTATATAATTATATTTTTATGAAAAATACTGGTTACACCAATTGACACAAACCAATTACACCACCTGACCATGTTGCTTCTACAGCCAAAGGCCATTGTTTGTTGAACAAATTGACACTGAAAATCAAGCATGACAGTCAACAAGTTAAGTGGTTTCAGTGATGAAAAACAACATCTGTCAACAAGAAATAATCATAGTAATGAAAAGTGAAATCATGTCTCATATATTTTACAGTTAAAGGGTTAGTTCACCCAAAAAATGAAATTTCTTTAATTAATTACTCACCCTCATGTCGTTCCACACCCATAAGACCTTCGTTCATCTTCAGAACACAAATTAAGATATTTTTGATGAAATCTGAAAGCTTTTTTTATCTCCCATAGAAAGCAAAGAAATTACCCCTTTCAAGGTCCAGAGAGGTACTAAAGACATCGTTAAAACAGTTGACGTGACTGCAATGGTTCAACCTTAATGTTACGAAGAGACGAGAATACTTTTTGTGTGCAAAAACAAAACAAAAATAGCAACTTTATTAAACTATTTTGTCTCTTTCCTGTCATTCTCCTATGCTGTTGACGTGGTAAACACAGTGCAGCAACTCCAGGTTTTACGTCAGAACGGCGACTCATTATTGTCTGGATCCTGCGTCAGTATCACACGCATGCGCTGTGCTGATCACGTGATCAGCTTTGGCCAATACTGAGCCGGCATTCGGACATAAACAAGGAAGCCTTCACTGTGCTTACTGCGTCACCTGCGTGAAGATAATGACAGGGAAGAGAAGAGATTGTTGAATAAAGTCGTTATTTTTTTTTTTTTTTCTTTTTTACGCACAAAAAGTATTCTTGTCTCTTCATAACATTAAGGTTGAAACACTGCAGTCACGTTGACTGTTTTAACAATGGCTCTACAACCTTTCTGGACCTTGAATGTGGTCATTTCGTTGCTTTCTATGGGAGATAAAAAAAAAAAAAAAAAAAGCTCTCAGATTTCATCAAAAATATCTTAATTTGTGTTCTGAAGATGAACGAAGGTCTCACATGTTTGGAACGACATGAGGGTGAGGAATAAATGACAGAAATTTCATTTTTGGGTGAACTAACCCTTTAAGGAACAATATCTGATAACAAGAAATCATCAAAGTGATGAACAGTGAACTCATGTCTCGTATTGTAATTACAATTAAGAAAAAAATATCTGATAGCAGGATCAGAATTCACTTGTGCTCTGTGATGAGCCACTGTTTCCTTGCTTGAAACTGTATCAATTTATCTATTGGGGGAAAAGGGGCTCTGTTATGTCGTTTTAATTATAAAATATTAGAAATTTAATGAATTGTATTTTATAGATGTAAATTGTAGTCTTTGGTTAAGTGCACAACATGTAAGACTTTTGGATTAAAATATCCAAAAACCACTTGAACAATGTTATATATTTTGTTGACTCCTATGATTCCCCAAATTATTTATAATATTTAGAACAATGGTGTTAAATTTATTTTTATTTACTATTAAATTGTTCTAATGTAAGATTATGCCAAACTAGCTGATATGGTGTTTTATTGAGAATTTCACCTTTTTTAAACAAGATCAATTATTTGGTACTAAGTTTTTACGGTTACACCACATTGACATTTTTGCAATCAATCCCCAAATATTCTCTCAAAATTAATTTTAGACTTGGTCCTCAAAAAAGAGAATGTATGCAAGTAATTTGCTAATTTATTTAGCAATTTTTACCCTTTTAAATTTAATTAAACTATATGGACACAAAAAAATGAGCGTCACGTCATTGACCCAAAAACAATGAGGCAATAATAATTGGTTCAAATAAAGTATCAAAAGCAAGTAATCATATGGTTTTATTGAACAACACTCTTAAAATACATAATGTATATAATATACATAATATAAACAAATAACTTATGTACATTACATATTTTAACAAATGCCTGCAGAGGGTGCCAACGGCCTGTGATTGTTGTTGTTGCACTTTACAGTATGATAAAATCCTTGTTTGCTATTGGCCAAACAACATTTAATTTAAATGTCCACTTAATCGTTAATATTCAATATTTGGCCACTTCTTTAAGATAGAAATGCTACAGCCGCTGTAATTTATTGTACAAGATCATGTAGACATCAAAACATGCAAACTCAGAGCAAGGGTTTAAACTTTTATATTGAAATCGCGATGAACAACAGTTTGCATATCTAAAAATGTATAGATATATTTTCCTGTGTTGGCTTAGGTGTATAAATAATTTACGTTACAAATCCGGTGAAATGGCGCATGTTGCGTATCCAGTTGAATGGCATAAGCAACACAAACTCGCAGAATATTATGCAGAAATGGAGTGTCGCGCTTCACCCTCAGCACATATATTTATTTAACTGAATCGCAGCCTTTGTGATTTCACAATAACACTATGCTATATTATGATTTTTAAATGGTTTTATATTGTGCAGCCTTTGAAAACAGCCTAATAATGCAGTTCATGGATTCTCATCTGTGGAATGCGCCACTTCCAGTATTTTGCCGGTTAATCGACACAGGCAAATTGCAATCGGGGATTTTTTAGAATCGAGTAATCGAATTTAATCAAAGAATCATGACAGCCCTAGTACCATCAATTCTCAAATTGACCCGGATAGCTCAGATAGCAAATCATTCATTAGTATAAAGCATCTGTTCAGAGAGAGGTGAGAACGAGGGATTGGTTCATCCAGGTTTAAGCTGTTGCCACTCTTAATTATGGGAATCCGCTCAGGCTCAGACTCACTAGATCTTCAGTAAGATACTTTTATCTTTATGCTGGACCTGCCGAGTGAAAGTGTAGGAAGAATGATGTGTAACACTTCAAGATGCTAAGCTGATGTATAAGGCGCTGTAAGATTCATGCTGGATCTGATGCTTAACGTGATACGGACTATAAAAGGTAGCCCTGATTTTCTATTTCTCTTCTGATTTCTATTTCTCTTTCTCTTCTCTCTGTCGTCCTTTAGAAGGGTTTCACTCTGAATGATACCTGCCAATGACATTTACATTTTTTCATTTAGCAGATGCTTTTATCTAAAGTGACTTACAATGACATCCATCCTGAGGGGAACTCTCTTAAAAGTTCACTCTCAGAGAGTGTTTAGAATACGCTCTGAGCATATTGTCTGTCTGGTCTGTTTTGCAGTCATGTCCTGAAATCTAGTCACAACAGGATTTTGTTTCTATTTGCATTTTGTGCTTAAAAATGTAAACAACCATCTGGGGTGTTTTGTTCTTTCCATTGTTACCTAGTTTGTTTAAAGCATAGCACTGTGGTGTAAAGTAAAGTAATTCCGAATGACCCAAGAATATTTCTACATTTCATTAACTTTACCTCTGTTCATTTACCAATCACAAGTTATAGTGAATGTAAATAATTGGTCATAGGGAAGTTGAAACTTCCTAAAATTAGACAACAAGAATGTAGTTTGACCCTGGCCAGTGGCCACTGTTAAAATTACCAATGCTCATACTTAAGAAGAAGTGTGTTGTTTTATGAGCAATCCACAAATGCCACCGACTTGCACTACCATTCAAAATGTTGGGGTTGGTAAGATATTTTTAACGTTTTTGAAAGTAGTCTGCTCACCAAGGGTGCATATATTTCAATATATTTAAATATTTAAAAGTATTATTAATAATAAAAGAACATACTGATCTCAAACTTATGAACTAGTGTACATTGAACAAGGAATGATGGTACTGTCTTTTGACTCGAGTCACTAAGTAACCACCCAGAACACCTTAGCAACCAACTGCGACCACAAGTGTTGCATACGCAAGCATTGCTTGCTCGTGTTTTCGTCAGAGTATTTGAAAATCTACTATATGTAGCCTGTGTGGTTTACATTTGTCTGTTTGTTGTGTACTGAATCACCCTTTTTATGTTTGTTTGTGATATAGAGGTATATAGGTTTTTTTTTTTTTTTTAATCGATTCTCATTTTGATGAACCGATGTCAATTGTAAAACCCCAATAACTGATATTTTAGTCTAGTCAGTTTAGTCATTTAGTCAGTTGATGAATAACAAAACTTTGTAGCGCAGCTCTCATCCAATAAATCACAATAAGCTCTTTGCGTGTTTTCATCAGAATATTTTAAAATCTATTATATTTAGCCTGTGTGGTTTACCTCTGTTTTTTTGTGTACTGAATCACCCTCTGTATGTTTGTTTGTGAGTTTGAGTGGCAGATGGTGTTGGAAAAAGATTTCTGGTTAGCTGACCAGATCAATATGCAGCAAAGCAAATGTAGGATAGGATATTGCAAGGATGTTCATCTAGTGCTCTTTGTGAGGCTGAACCTGATGTTCATGGCCATCTAGATTTTAATGTCATTCTCTTCCCTAATGCGCTCCAATCCATCTGTTGGGCTCCATTATTGCTGTCGGACGATCTTCCTCCAGTCAGACTGAGGCACATCTGTGGCTTGCTCTAATGGTGCTTTTGTAGCTGAAAGTATGCAATTTGAGAACGTATCAGATGATTTTAAGGAAGTTACTTCCGTACGACTGGTTGGTCTGGTCAGAATGGTCCATGTGTTTTGCCTAGATTTGTTTATTGTTTCCATGTGCAGCACTGAAGGGGTCAAGGTTTCTTCTGGGCCTGTAATCCTTTTGTACATTGCACTCACGTTTTTTTTGAGAAGAGATTAGTTTATGATGGCATTAGCTTTGATAATGCTTTGATGTGGATTACCTCTAAAGTTTAAACCTTTTTAAGTATTTTCTCTGTGAGATCACATGGGTTATCAATTTTAGATGCTAACATCCTCCTCTGTTGATGTTGAGTTTTAATCTGTTTAAAATAAATTTCTTTGTTTTTGTTTATTTTTTCAGCTTGCCGAGTATCAACCCCCCTGTGAAAATGAGACCATGGTTCCAGTACTGACTTCAAAAAAAGCCAGTGAATTACCTGTGAATGAGGTTGCCTGTGCACTGCAGGTATATTTATTTTACACATTATTTTATCTTTCCTTAAAAAGGAACTTTAAGGGAAAAATTGCAAAAATTATTTGCAATTAGATATTTATTTAATTCACAGCCCTAATAGCTGCACAAGTTAACAAAAAGCAACTCATTGCAATTATGCTATTCATACAACATTATTTAATTATATAATTATCAGAGCATGTAATTTTGCTACAGAAATGTTGAATTGTATTTTTTGACTTGTTGATTATAAGTCAGGTTGTTGATTACGAAAGAGGCTGTAAAAAAAGGTTTGTTGACCATATTACAGCTGCATATCTCTTCCATGCCACATTGTTTTGAACTATTAACGGTGGCTTGGACTGTTTCTATGCAATTTAATCAGATGCACATGGGAGTAGTTCTACACACACAGTGTGAGATTAGAGATTAAAACCTGAAAGATAAACATGCACATGTGGTAACTGTTGCATAAACTGAATAATTGACTAAAATTGAACATTTTGGCTATTTCATCCCAAATTTTGCATGCTTCATTCTTGATCGCAGTTGTAACCGGTGGGAAACAAACAAACAAAAAATGCTCAATTGTTTTTTTTTTGTTTGTTTTTTTTTTACGGATTTTTGGGGGATGAAAGAAATGTCAAATTTGAAAGAAAAAAAAGAGTATGTTTTTATTGTTATTATTATTATTATTAAACTTTTTAAATGTGATGTTATATTTTTTAATAATGTGAATCAATTACTTATTAAAAATGGGTTTCGTGTTTCCCCACTGGTCACAAGTGTTACTAATGACTTGTTTACCTAGCATGTTTACCTAGTATTTTTCATCTTGATTTACATGAGCCATGTAAAAGGGTTCACATGAAACCAAGACAGTCTGAACTTTCATTTATAGTTGGCAACTGAGTAAAATATACGGGGTTTTTTTATTGATTTTAGTCAATTCTCATTCTGATGAACCAATTTCGATTGTAAAATACCAAGAATTGATTTTTTTTTTTTTTTTTTAGTCTAGTCAGTTGATGAGTAACAAAACATTGTAGTACACCTCCATTCCAGTAAATCGCAATAAGCTCTGTGCTTTGTTACTTTTGATATGAAACAAAGTCTCAGCTTTCAAATTCTGTCAATTTTATTCTGAAATTCAAGCAATAAATACCATTTTGGTGCTCTTTAATGTGGAAACAGATCGCTATTGCCGCCTCAGATTAATCGAAGCGTCAGCACGGAGCACACATGAACTGATCATCTCTTCCGATTTACTACTAGTTTCAGCACAAAATAAACATGAATGAACATCAGAAGGTATGTTAAAAGATACAGTACAACTTACCGAAATGTAATCATTCAGTGAGTGTTTCAACCAGGAAAGACGTCAGGAAAGACGTCAATAAAACAGCTTGTAAACAATGTCTCATAATGTTACATTTACCACAAAAAAGTTATTCAATCACTATACACTTGTTATTCAGCTAGATAATAAACTCTAGAGAGGAGGATTTTGCTAAATATATGCACTATATACATATTCATTGTATTTTACTTAACCTATTCTTAAATATTTAATGTATGTTTGAATAAATCTATCATGTTTTTATGACAGCTACCATTTAAATGTTTCAAAAAACAAGTAGAAACATAATTGTCATTAAAATGTTATTATAATAAAGTTATTATTATTATTAAACCTTGCTTATGTGTAATTTAAGTGTAGGTAGCCCTATGCAAATCAGATAATTTTAAGAGATAATAATTTTAAAAGATATCTTTTTCCTTGAGAAAATCTGCCATGTACTGTACCTAATAAATCCCAATTAATGAATATCTAATTGAATCAAATCGTAAGCTTGTGAATTGAAATTGAATTGAATCGTTAAATTTGTGCCAGTACCCAGCCCTAGTAAAATACATCAGCAACTTTTTCTAGTCCCTTCAAATTTAAAAGTACACAAATGTGACCAGTGGGATAAGGGATAGTCCATCATTATTGCAAAATTACTCAGACAGGAAACTCAGGATAACAGTGTGAAGTAGTTATTATACTAATACTAATAAATAAATATTTGACTGCAGAATACCACCATTGACCAATAAGAATCAGGTATTCTAGAAAGCAACCACTAAGAACTTCTAGGAACGGAAGGAATTCAAAGAACAATATTGAGTGATGACTTTTAATAAGTCAACATCCTTTGTTGTTCTTGGATCGACACTCCCTTCAAACATTATTGCCATATGATTTTAATGCAAGGGATAGGACTATGACCGTTTGATAGGAATTATGTTTCAGGAACAAAACAGGATGTTGGATACTTGTTTAAATCACATTGTGTCAAGCCACAGCCTATAAAAACAGCAGCAGTGGAAGTCCAATTGAATTTTGTTATGCAGTCAAACATGCACCAAAAGCACAGACTGCATGCCTTGACACTGGGGAATTCAAAGCCCATCCCTGCAGATATCACACAGTGTCCCTTAATGAATCACACCAGGAAGATTAGAGAGTGCTGGGATGTTCTTGCAGTCTCAGCGTGGATGATAGAGCTCCCAGTGCCATGTCCATCACCACACTGACATGACCATCTGCTTTCAGAAGACCTTTATTCATCTACTGTTATCAACATTCAATCACAGTTTCTAGGAAGCACTTAAGCCATGAATAATATACCTTGGTTATTATTATTTCAATAGAAAATAAAACAGAACATGATTTTCATTATGTACCAACAGAAACAAAGGAGAGCTTCCCAGTTTGTTGTAAAACGATACAAAGCGGTCAGATTTGGTTGATCTCAGCACCGTTTTGACCCCCATTGCTAATATTGCACACACAGCAGGTCTTTAGGTGCAGCAAATTAGCTTTTATACTTTCTCATGTTCATGATGCAGCGCTCTGGTCTCAAGGTCTTTCTCCACACAGGGAGCAGAAATGCATTGTTGGTGACAGCTGTCTAACTGTAGACTTGTTAAAGCTAAAGTTCCAGGACACTGGCTTTATTAGTCGTTTCCATGGCTCCAGCATTCTTATCTGTTAGTGGTTAATGTCAGTTGTCATGGTTACACATCTGATGAGTGTTATTTTGGGAAGGCTGCATTTTTCTGACTTAATTCCCTCCCTCTCTCCCTCTGTTAGGCTGACCTCCAGTTCGGTCTCACCCAGGAGGAGGTTGAACGACGTCGCGCCTACCATGGATGGAACGAGTTTGACATCAGCGAAGATGAGCCACTCTGGAAAAAATACATCTCACAGGTTGGGTGGCTAAAAAAAATTAACAAAAGCAAAAAAAAAAAAACTTGATCCTTAAAGGTATAGTTCACCCAAAAATGAAAATTATCCCATGATTTACTCACCCTCAAGCCATCCTAGGTGTATATGACTATCTTCTTTCAGACAAACACAGTCGGAGATATATTTAAAAATATCCTTGCTCCTCCAAGCTTTATAATGGTAGTGAAGGGGGGGGGGCCAGATTTTGAAGCCCAAAAAAATTCATCCATCCATTATAAAAAGTAATCCATACGACTCCAGTGGGTTAATAAAGCCTTTTGAAGTGAAGTGAAGCGATGCGTTTTTGTAAGAAAAATATCCGTTTTTAAAACTTCATAAATTCAAATAACTTGCTTCCGGCGGACGACCGCACTCATACTGCGCAAGTCGACTTGTGCCACGAGTAACCCCTGAAGCGACGTACGATGCAGGATGTAGGAGTATCGTAAGCTTTGACACCTCAACCAAACAAATAGTGGTGTGCAACAAACTCAAGCTCCTCTTCTCTTATATCAAAATCCTCCAACATTTCTCTTTAAAAATTATTGTTAGGCTTCTAATTCATGACCAGTGTTTTGTTTTGCTCTATCCTCTGCGCTTCCGCATTCGTCATTACGTCACGCGTACGGCCATTGCCGGAAGCCAGTTATTATAGTTTATAAAGTTTTAAATATGGATATTTGCCTTACAAAAACCCATCGCTTTGCTTCAGAAGGCCTTTATTAACCCTCTGGAGCCAAATGGATTAGTTTTATAATGGATGAATGCAATTGTTTGGCTTCAAATTGTGGCCCCCCCTTCAAAAACATTATAAAGTTTGGAGGAGCAAGCATATTTTTAAATATATCTCTGATTGTGTTCGTCTGAAAGAAGACAGTCATATACACCTAGGATGGCTTGAGGGTGAGTAAATCATGGGATAATTTTCATTTTTGGTTAACCTATCCTTTTAACTTGCTACAATGATACCAGAATTTTAGGTGATACCAATGCTAGTAAATTTTGATACCACAATTAACACAATAAAACAGTCCTTTAAGTTAGATTTCAATATATCTAATTGATTTAAAACAATCATTTATCAACTCTGTAAGCATTACTTAATAATAGTGGTTCAACGGATCACAAAACTCACGGTTCGGATCATATCACGGTTATTAAGTCACGGATCGGATCATTTTTCGGATCAGCACAAAAAAAATTTGGGGGGTGGGGGATAACTTTGCATTTATTACTTAGCCCACTTTAACTACTCTGATACCACAGCAGAAACTACTAGCCTAACTAATACATTATTAAAGGCAAGTGAACAGACTGTAAAAAGAACAAATACTGTACACCAATTGCAAGCATAGATAAATACAACATAAAGTTACAAATAAAGTATAAGGTCTAACTGAAGTATTAATTTTTGTGTACAGAAATGTAATAATTTCTGTGCGCACCGATAACAGCATGGTGTGCGATACCGAATTAAATCCTCTTTTGCCTCTTCTAGCACTGGCATGGTTTTATATCTATTTAATGTGTAAACTAACAAGACAAAACACGTGCAAATGATAACCTTTCACTCTATTGCGGTTAAACTTGCAATTGATCCGCGAATCACATGCGTGCCGAACCGTGGGGCTTGGTCCGTACAGATCACGGATCAACAACGATCCGTTTAACCACTACTTAATAATTATTTAAGTAAAGAGTCAGTATTAAAATAATAATAAAAAAATCAATTAGAAGCAATAAAATAAAAACAATTATGAATAAATGGCTCAAAAGCATCTTTGCTTGTAAATCAGGCTGTATGTTTTGGTCACACCTCTGAGGACACCTCAGTACAAAGAAGGGTTTTCTTGGCATTATTTTGCAGTATATGTTATCTCGTTGAGTTCAGACTGAAAACTTCAGACTGTAAAATGTGTCTTCCTTTGCATTGGGGTTGTAGACACAGAATTATAAAAATTATATTTTTTCCCAGCTCTATGAGTTTTCTTAAGACATCGAAGAAAAGTTATTGACCTACACTGTGTAAAAAAATAAATAAAAAAATTCCACTGTGAATTTTCGCACCCGGTTTGAAGGGGTCCATTAACGATTGTTTCTATTTAAAGTCTTGCAACAAAAAATAACAGTATTGTGAATATGCCTTAAAGCTGTAAAACGACCCAGTTCATCCAGTTCCTACTTCTAATATAGAGATGACAGGTCGCTGTCCTCTGTAAAAAATTTCAGTCCACCTTGGTCAGGAGGTTTGTGCTGATTGGCTAAATATAGCATTATAACTGGGAGGAATTGTATTTTTTCCCCACAGTCACCCGGGCCTTCTTTAGAGGTGGCACACTTTGTCGCCTTCATCCTTTTTGGCTTCACCTGCAGAGTGTGATGTTTTACATCCCAATTTCTATAAAATGGCAGAGCATTAGTAAAAAAAAAATCTAACTATAAGTCATAACAAGGGTGAAATTTGTATCACAAATATGTCATGTCACGACTGTCAAGTGCAACTGGGTGGTTCAAGCTGATAATTACTGCATGAAGATGAATTGGCCTTTATTTCTCATTACGCTAATCTTTTTACTCTACAATTACAAAGGCTTCTTCACGTCTTATTTAACACCTGTGATTACACTAATTTTCTGACGCAGCCAAAGCTCAGTTCCCAGTTTTACCTTTGTCTTACATCTGCAGTTCAGAGTAGAAAAGGCTTGAGAGTGAGTCTGTGAATAAGGCTGTCTGAGGTATCACTGCGTCTCAGAGAGTCGCTTTAAGAGCAACAAGCTGTCGTGCCTTTAATCTGTCACTTCACATAGGCTTTTTGCTTTGGGATGTGCCGACCTCCCCCCCCCTTTCTTTCTGTCTTCTAGACTCTCTCCTCATTTACTGCCCCATGCTTCGCAGACCAGAACGTATCATGCAGGATTTTTTTTGTTTTGTCAGGCACGACCACCAGCACTGCTTTAAATAATCTCCCATACCTCTTTCTTTTTTCTCCAGATTTATTCAAATTCTTGACTGTATTTTTATCACATCCCCACCAGCCCTAAGCACAAAAACACGGCGTAAATCCGGATGTGTCACAGACTGAGAGAACGTCAAAGGACTTTCAACAGACAGCAAAGTCAAACCCTATTTGTTTTGCATTCCTGTGTGTAACCTGCCTGCTACTATGTGGCTGTGGTTTGGTTTTGAAAAGGCTGCCGTATTGCTCGCTCAAAAGAAATGATGAGCTCATCTTGTGTGGTGCTGTTAATTGCCAGTTATGCAGACGCGGCGATCCGCGGGTGTCAGATCCTGCCGTAGATTAAAGCTGCATTCTCTGTATGTGGCCAATCAAAGAAAGTAACCCACACTCCCATCGTTTTAATCTTCACTTTCTAGAGCTTTACCAGTGTGTCATTAGTAGTTTCTGGTGCTGTTGGTTATCAGGTGACCTTGGGGGTTTGAAATAAACCAAATAACATAAACATCCTGTCTAAACAGTGTCATTCCACTGCAAGCATTGCATTAGTGGTGAAATTCTTCAGTCGACTATAAAACTGGTGTTTGCAGAACGAGAACTAATGCATGACACACGTCTCTCATAGGGCTGGGTGATGCAGATAAATAATATGCAAATATTTTTCAGCTTTCTGATGATATTCAGTATATCTTATTATGTATTTGCTCAGTAAATTCAGTAAAAATAAAGTAAAAATCTAGTTAAACAAAATAAAGTTTCCACATAATTATACACTAGTGGCTAAAAATGATGTTTGGAGGGATGTTTTTGATAACCCTTCAAGTTCGATTAAACCAACAAAATATGAGGACAATATTTTTATTTATTTATTTATTTATTTATTTATTTTAATATGAGGCAAGAACAAAACTAAATGTTAAGGTATTTATCTGACAAAATTATTTGGCAAAAAAAAGCAGCAACAGGTTTTACTTTATTGTGCAAAAAAAAAAAAGCTCATAGGAAAAAGCATGCATTGACTACAACATAATCTTTTTTTTTTTTACTTCATAATTTTCTACATAATTTCTTTGTATGACAGCCTGGCCAAAAATTATGTCCCCACAGTTTGGCATGTTTCATTGCATTATCAAATAAAACAATTGACTCCAAGCACATCTACGCAATATGTTTACAAAATCTTTAATACATTTTTAATAATATTTGAATAAAGGGTGATGTAGTATATTTTGCACTATTTTCGCTACCACTATTGCAAATCTGGGATTCAAAATCTAATTTTAAAAGATTTAATATTTAAATTAGCAAATGATGAATTTTAACTTCTTTTTTTAACACTAAAACATTTTAAAATATTTTTTTTAGTGATAAAGCAAAAAAAAAAATTAAATCAGTGTTTTGAACTAATTCACTGAAATGTGGTAATAAGTGATTTGCATCAAACGAATAGAAATACCCTCTTCTTTTAGGATTTTTCCAACTAAACTGAATTATTTTACAGCATAGAACATTTTTCTGAGCACTGTAGACCAATACTGCACATCGTTTTGGGCTTTGGATTCTTGCTGTCTGTAAAGATGCGTGTGTGTCTGGAGTATCTGAAAAAGCAGACTATATGACAGACAGAGAGGTCGATAATTGTTGCTGTCATGTATAGCTAACATTGATTATTCTACTTCAAGCCTTGAGGCAGATAAACACAGACCTTCACCTTGAGATGTGGGACACAATGAATTCTGAGAAGCATTGCGCCCCCATGCAGTCTATTTTTCTGAATTTTCCTCTTTCTTTTGGTCTTCAGTTTAAAGACCCACTCATCCTGTTGCTGCTGGCGTCCGCTGTCATCAGCGTGTTGATGCGGCAGTTTGATGATGCCGTCAGTATCACCGTGGTAAGCTCCTGCTCACTCCCCTCTGTCAGACTTTTGATTTCCTTGTTCTGGAAGTTCTGGATCAGTTCATTAACACTCTTGTATCATTCTTTTTGTAGGCCATTATTATCGTTGTTACAGTTGCCTTCGTTCAGGTAAGTCCAACATAAACTGATGACATTACCTCACTTGACATGCCTTCATTCATCTGAAGCTATAGACCTCAGAGCGTTCGTAAATGTCAGAATACTTTTGAGATACTTTGGAAAAACTTGAAGTCTCATAGATTAATGAGGTGTAGTGAGAGTGTAAGTGCGGTAGACATTTACTGTCAGCTCTGTTCTGCTTCATTTCAGGAATACCGCTCAGAAAAATCTCTGGAGGAACTAGGGAAACTTGTGCCTCCAGAATGCCACTGGTGAGCATTACCTACAGAACTCAAAAAGTGCTTTACCTTCTACAGCTTTAATAGATATATGTCAAAAACAAGTTGCTATTAGAATGGGATCAGGCTTAACAAATAAGGATTACAAAATCAATCCTACTTTTGGGAAAGTATTTATACTAATGTTAAATTTTTTTAATGTTTTTGAAGTCTCTTATGCTCATCAAAGCTGCAATTATTCGCTCAAAAATACAGTAAAACAGTAATATTGTGAAATATTATTTCAATTTAAAATTTGTGATGGCAAAGCTGAATATTGAACAGCCATTACTTCAGTCTTCAGTGTCACATGATCCTTCAGAAATCATTCTAATATGCTAATTTGGTGCCCACGAAACATTTCTTTTTATTGCCATTGTTGAAAACAGTTGTGCTGCTTAATATTTTTGAGGAAGCAGTGGTATGCTTTTTTCAGGATCCTTTGAATAGAAAGTTAAATGCTGTTTTTTTTGTTTTTTTTTGTTTTGTTGTTTTTTTTTTTTATGCTGGTTACTACACGTACATTAGTGTCACATCCATTTTTACTATCAGATGACGATCCCAACAAATGTGCCTCATACAGGGTCACTGTCTGTGAAACACATTTTATTGGACTGATATTTATAATCCTCTGAGAAAACCGTTTTTCATTCTACTGACATTGTCAGTTCTTATTAAAATAAATCTGAAACACCTTATATACATTTTTAGTTGTTTTATCTCTTATTTTAACCTGGATTGTACCTTAAAAATAGACTTGAAAGCTTCTTTCTTTCTTTCTTTTTTTTTGTCTTTAATCTTTCTCTCTTTCTGTTTGTCTTTAATCTTTCTCTCTTTCAATCTCTCTCTCTCTCTCTCTCTCTCTTTTTTTTTTTTTTGCTACATTAATGATTTAATACGTGAGGGCTATCTGTGGGTGAGAGCTCTTGATGGCTTAAGTGTATTTTCCAGAGCTTTACACACACCAAATGCATAAAAGACAGCCTTTCAGACAACATATGGAGGGATTGAGAATGGGAGGTGTAATTTCCACTTCAAACACACAAAGTCTCATATTTGCACTTCAAAACCAGGCCACGCCACAGTCTTGAGCCCTGTTCTCAAACACCTGTAGAACACCACTCAGCACGCAGCACAGTGTGTTATCCTCTTTTTCTCCGCCACACTTACATGATTCCTGCAACAAGCATTTTTTTTTTTTTATTGCCAAGACTGTTGGAAGTACATTTACAAAAGTATTTGACCTCCATCTAGCCCGCAGGGCACAAATCTCAAGGTCTGTCCACATGACTTCACTGGCCTAATTTCAAACCGTTCAACAATGTCCCTTTGTCGCCCTCTCCATTTCTCTTTCCAACTCATCTCATCTCTCCCTGTACTCCAGTGTTCGAGAAGGACGTCTGGAGCATCTTCTGGCACGAGAGCTTGTACCTGGAGACACCGTCTGTCTGTCAGTTGGAGAGAGAGTCCCAGCTGACCTTCGTCTTTTCGAGGTGTGAAATGAATATGTCTCTCCTTGTCTCTTTCTCCTTCTCTTCCATTTGTCTCTTTTATGCACTTAGTCACTGTGTGTACATGCAGAACAATATTCTATTATGAATTATAATTTTGTCATATTCTAATTATGTACATGCCAAATATCTTTATTATTGCCATAAGCAGATTAAGCCAATACTACAGTTTGAAGAGATACTCAATTCAGAATATTCACTGTAACAGAATGTCAAAACAAAGGTAATTTTGTGTAATATTAAATTAATTGGACTTAATTGGAACGTGATGCACATGTAAACTGTCACACTCAATCAAACACTTCCCAGAACAATGTGTTTTGAGGTTTTCTGGATTGTGCATTCAAATGGCAGTTAGTGGTAGAAATGCTTGTGCTTGAAATAGCAGCAACGTTCTAATGGCCTGTTAGTGAAGTTGACCCTTCCCTGCCCTGCAGGCGGTGGATCTGACAGTTGACGAGTCCAGTTTGACAGGAGAAACCACCCCCTGCACCAAGACCTCTGCCCCTCAGCCGGCTGCCACCAATGGCGATATCACGTCCCGCAGTAACATTTCCTTCATGGGTACGCTGGTGCGCTGTGGGAAGGCCAAGGTACAGTTACATCTAGACCTGAACTGAATCTACCCCCCACAGAAATCCTCAGAAAACTCATAATTCAAGCTGCCTTCATTCATAAAATTATACATATCCCCCACTGCTTGCATGTTTGTTTTTGTTTTTCTTTAGTATAATTGCATTTTGAAAGAGTAAATGTTTCAATAAGGTAAAATTTCACTGGTGCACTGTGGGAAGGCTAAGGTACTGTTACAACTTTGTAATTGCTATTTGATGCATCAGACCACAAGGTACAGTACCTGTCAAAAGTTTGGAAACATTACCATTTTTTTAATGTTTTTGAAAGAACTCTGTTATGCTCACCAAGGCTACATTTATTTGATCAAAAATACAGTAAAACAGTAATATTGTGAAATATTATTACAATTTAAAATAATTTTCTATTTTAATACATTTAAAAATGTTATTTATTCCTGTGATGACTGCTGAATTTTCAGGATCATTACTTCAGTCTTCAGTGTCACATGATCCTTCAGAAATAATTCTAATATGCTGATTTGCTGCTCTTATTATTATCAATGTTGAAAACAGTTGTGCTGCTTAACATTTTTTTTGTAATCTCCGAACTTTTGACAGGTACTGTACCACCAATAATAACACCAAAACAGTTTGCAAAATGTGTAAAAGGCCCCTTTTAAACATGTTTGTTTATAGTTATCACTGAATTTTGATCTGTGTGAAAAGTTTTGAAGTTCAAAGTCAAGTCACACAGTTATTGTTTTCCTGAACATTCATTGCTGATGTCCAAGTACTCAGATATTAACTTTAGTGGAATAAAAATAAATAGCGAAACATTTTTTTAAAAAATTATATTAGTGTTTGTTTATTTATTTATCTATCCATTCTTCAGATTTCCCCACATAATTAGAAAATGTGAAAAAAGTATGAAAATTATATGTGAGACTCACTAGACATTTCTCTTTTGTTTTTTTTCATCGGATAAGATGAATCATTTGCACACATTTTTAATAATTTTGCTTTTAAATTGTAGGGCATTGTCATAGGCACTGGAGAAAATTCTGAATTTGGCGAAGTTTTTAAGATGATGCAAGCAGAGGAGGTAATCATGCATAAACCAGAGAGATTGATGTTGTAAAAAACACATTTGCTTCATATTTAAATGTTTTCTTTCCTTCTTATTGTTTTTTTAAACAGGCTCCTAAAACCCCATTACAGAAAAGCATGGATTTGCTGGGAAAACAGCTCTCCCTTTATTCCTTTGGGATAATCGGTAGACATCTTGTTAAGATTGTCCAATTAACATTCATTGCACTTTCATGAGCTAGTGATACATACCATCTCATTAAATATGCAAACCCTAATTTCGGTTCTGTCATATCCTGCCTTCACTCTCTGTGACGACTCTAATATATTTCCATTTTCAGGGGTGATCATGATGGTCGGATGGCTTCAGGGGAAGTACATTCTAGACATGTTCACCATAGGCGTCAGGTATGTCCTTAATTACTTCAGCACAGAGACGGATGTTCCCGAGAGGCATGTGACTTGATGTGTAGTGCAGGTTTCGGCCTTTTAAGTGTTGCATCATTGCTCTTCTCTTCAGCCTGGCTGTGGCAGCTATCCCAGAAGGCCTCCCCATCGTGGTGACAGTGACTTTGGCACTGGGAGTGATGAGGATGGTGAAGAAACGAGCAATCGTTAAGAAATTGCCCATAGTGGAGACGCTGAGTATGGCCAACATTGTGACATACCAAAATTGTTTATCATGCAAAAAGTTTTAATGGTTTCTCTCTCAAAGCACATTGTAGTGGGAAAAAACATGTTTATCTTCATTTATCTAAGTATGAGGGCATGGCATGCAACCTACCTGTGTTAGTGTGTTTAATGAAGTGACAATGAATTTTTTTGGGATGCACCAATACCAGTATCGGTATTGGGCCCGATACTACGCTTTTGTACTCGTATTCATTAAAATGCTCCGATACAAACAACTGATACCACGCAGCACGGACAGTACAGTGCTTGTGACAAAGAAACATTGACAGCAGAGCAAACAGAGAGGAGAATGGATATATCAGAGAAGGATGTCTATGAAGTAAATGTATTTTTAGGAGCAATTACTAAGGTTAACTGATGGTAAAGAGAGAGAGTTGCATGCTCTTGATTGCTGATCATTCACTCAGCACACATGCATCATTTGAATTAAAATTAAATCGTATGTGCAATTAAAAACATGAACTGTTACATGATTTATGTATAACAAGTGGTTACCTACATTATTGATAAAAAAATATGATAAAGCAATAATATGAACAGTGAAAATAACAGTAGCTCCTACAATACATTTTAACGGACATAATTAGGCATGAACATAACTGAAGGAAATGTCTTATTTGATTCATATTCTTTTGGTTTCTCTCCCCAATATTTTTAAAAATTAAAAATGCTATGAAAATATTAGGTATCAGTACTCTGTATCGGCAAGTACTAAAAGTATCAGTATTGGACTTGTTCTGGAAAAAGTGGTATCGGTGCATTCCTTGAATTTTTAGCAAAATACCATTGAATTTAATTAGCAGTGTTTTGCATGCTGTCTGTGAAAGGTTGTGAATGTTCACAAAACACTGATCAATTGAGTAAATAGACAGGAGGTAAATTATTTGTATTCTATTGTCAAAGGACCTCTCATCTAATGTTCAGACAAAGACCTTGTGTCAGGAAGTTCCTTCCTGTTGGAGAAAAAAAAATGACTTTGGTGGTTTCTCTCCTTTGTGGCCTTATATAATCATCAGTCATATGAGAATCAGTCAGCCCACAGAGTCAAATGACCAGCCACAGTCACACTGAACATGCACTAATTTAATGCGGAGTAAACACATTAAATCAGACCCAAATGTTCTTGTGGGTGTTAGTAACATTTTAACATTTTTAAGAAATGTTTATTGCTTCGCTTAGAACCATTTTCAACCATGTGATGAACTTAATGGCTCTTTACTAATTATGAAACAACACTTTTGCCCAGTAGCACTTGAAGCTGTGCTATATTGTGAACATACAGTAGTCAGGACTTGGATTGCTTGGCACAGCGTGCAGCGTAATTTATCTCTAAAACTGTATTTGAATGTAAGTTCGGGCTGAACTAATCACAGATGGTAAAATAGGAATACTTAGGGGTTAAAGAGTTAGTTCACCCAAAAATGAAATTTCTGTCGTTAATTACTCACCCTCATGTTATTCCAAACCTGTAAGACCTTCGTTCATCTTCGGAACACCAATTAAGATATTTTTGATTAAGTCCGGGAGTTTTTTTTTATCCCCCATAGAAAGCAACGTAATTACCACATTCAAGGTCCAGAAAAGTAGTAGAGACATTGTTAAAGTGGTCAGCGCGACTACAGTGGTTCAACCTTAACTATTATTATTTCTTTTTTTTATAAAACAAAAAATATGTAATTTATTTATATAAATAAAAGTTATACAATTTTTCAACTCAAATATTATTAGATGAGCCATTTCCCATTTGTAAAGCTGTTACCACTTGCTGCCACACATTTACATTTTACCATAGGGGTGTTGTCACATTTCACAAAAATGTTGTTTGTGTTAATATGTGATAATATCATTGTATGGGTGTCTTGGACAGCATTTTTCGATCTTTTTTTAATACTGGGTCTCATTTGCATTTTCTCTTGCACAGATTTTTAATGGAATTCAGAATATCTTTGTTGTGTGTATTAAACTGAGAAACCTCCGTCTCCTCTCCAGGCTGCTGTAATGTGATCTGCTCAGATAAGACAGGCACTCTCACTAAAAATGAGATGACAGTCACTCACCTGTTCACCTCTGATGGACAGCATGCTGAGGTAAGGGCCCTAAAATTTTCAGGAGGGTAAAATTACACTACATGACCAAAGTATATGGACACCTAAACACTTAAGCCATATGTGTTTGTTGAGCACTTAATTTCAAAATTATTGGCATTAATAGGTAGTTAGTCCTTTCTCATAGCTCCCATTTTAGGAAGATTTTCCATCATTTTTGAACCTGAATGCAGAGATTCAGACACAAGAGCATCATGTCAAACACTGTTGCTGGCTGGCTACACAAGGATATTTGAAAGAATGACTTGTCAAAGTCTTGAGAACATCAGCTAGAATAAGTGTATTTGCACTACAGTTCAAAAGTTTGGGGTCAGTTTTTTTATTTTTTTATTTTTTTAATGAAATTAATACTTTTAATCGGCAAGTACGCATAAAATGTATCAAAAGTTACAGTAAATATTTGTAATTTCTGTTTCAAATAAATGCTTTCCTTTTAAACTTTCAGCTAATGAAATTTAAAGTCCCCCTGAAATCAAAATTTAAGTTTTTTTAGCTTTTAGTATGAATATGTTAGCCTTAATGTTATGAATAAGCTGGTGTGTTCCAAAACAATGACAAAATTCGCATTTAGGAGATATAAGCATTCAAAACTTACAGTCTCTCACTTCCGCTAAAATGGATCACAGATTGTCATGACATCACATCGCACTTCAGCTTCTCATCAAATCTTCTGTCCAATCAAATGCTCTCTAGAATCTGTAGTCCCGCCCCCTCCTACACTATCAACAGACACAGAAGCTGCAGCTGAAATCGGTCATTTGTTCACACATTTACTAGTTTCTACATGGGGAATGGCACATAGTGCACTATATAGAGAATAGGGAACGATTCAGACAGTGTAAATATGCTTTCCATTGACACGAATGAAGTCCGTCGCGTTAGTATCACGTGAACCGCCGCAGTATGCTCTGGCCCAGGGACACGAGAGCACAGAGCGGATCATATCTGCAAGTCGGCTCAGACCACGGAAGGTATCGGACCCATTTTAAAGTGATATAGAGGAGATTATGAGGATAAACGGTTAGATATTAATAGGAAACAGAGGTTTTACTGAGCTTAATGGCTCTGGCCGAGCTGTGATATAAACGAAACACTATTGGTTATTTTAAAAAAGGGGCAGGGTTGTTTGATATATATCGCCCTGTCTTCCTGTTTCAGTTGAAATTACGTCAACACATTGAATAATGCTGCGCGTTCCAAGACACTTCAGTGGGCCTTTAAGCAGCACAAGTGTTTTCAACGTTGATAATAATAGGAAATCTTTCTTGAGCACTAAATCATCATATAATAATAATAATAATGATGTGTTTTATTTATATAGCGCCTTTCAAGGACCCAAGGACGCTTTACATCAAGTTGATAGATAACATGAACACAAATATATTCTAGTATACAGTCAGTATACATCACATGATCAACCAAATGGAGCAGACTGAGATAGTATAATATACAAGATAAGTTACAAAAGCAAACATAGAGCTGAAAAATTGAGGCAAATCAAATATCAGTGATTTCTTAAGGATCATGTGACACTGAAGACTGGAGAAATGGCTGCTGAAAATTCAGCTTTGCCATCACAGGAATAAATTACAATTTAAAATATATTTTAAAAAAAATGTATTGTTGTGCCTTGCTCTGTTGGGTCTCATTTGTCCTGAATCCATTACCATATTAGAAACACGCAATCTTAAGTGTTAATAGCTGCAGTGTTTCATTAGCCTTATGAATCTGAAGAGAAGCCTCTGGTTTTCTCTCCCAGGAACAGAAGCAGTGTCTCAGATGCCTGATGGCATCGGTGCAGAGTCCTGAATTCATTGCCGCGCCATCGGCGTGCTCTAATAAATCTTCAAAGCAGTCGGCTGAGGAGTAGATTGAGTCTCTCACTTTTTAAACTTACTAGGTCGCTTCTCCCAGGTCTATTACATCATGCTTTTTTATTTCCCATCCCTCTGGGCTTCAAACAGAGCACTGTCAAAAGACTGCTAAAAGTCATCTAGCGTCTGTGTTCAAGCCTTGTGTGGCAGTGCATTTGTGTGTATGTTAAAGTTAGAAATCTTTCCTCAAAATGTAATAACTTCCTTGGAAAGAATGTTTCATGATTCCTTCAAATTTCTTTTAAAAATAAAGTTGCTCATATCTCTATAAATCTCCATTCGACATAGTCCCATCCTACATTTTTTTCCCCCCGTTTCGCTTATAAATGCCATACTACTTAAGTTAAAAATGGGTTGCAAACTTCGTTTCATGTTGACATTAAGTTCTTAAGATGTTCTTGACCTGGTTTGGCATCTTTTACAGGTCACCGGCGTCGGGTACAACAATTCTGGTGAGGTATTGCTGGATGGAGAGGTGGTGCATGGTTTCTCCAACACCTCCGTCAGCAAGATCGTGGAGGTGAGGTTGAGAAGAGAATATTATGAATAGCTGAGCTGTTTGGGTACTATAATGTGACATATTTAATTTGGTGTCTGAAATCCTGTAGGCTGGCTGTGTGTGTAATGATGCTGTGATCAGGAGCAACAACCTAATGGGCCGCCCTACAGAAGGCGCCCTCATCGCCCTGGCTATGAAGGTACAGTATGTTGCGTTCTGCATGATATGCTGATAATTATTGTTCTTTTGTGATACCACATGCAACTCTATCATAACTAAATCCAAACAGTGTGGTTGGATTTGCCTACTGGCTCTTCCCACCTGTTCAAACCCTGTGGGAATAATGCCTGCGTGGTACTGTCTGTCACCTTGTGTCACCTTATTTTGGCAAACACAGAGTGTTTGAATCTTTTTCTCTCGCTCATGCTAATTAAGATGAGCAGACACGCTTTCACACCCCATAGAACAGGTTACTGTGGCAACAGCATCTCCCTTGAGGTTCCCGGTTGTGTTAACGTCTGGTACATTAATAACATTGTTTTCACCACAGGGACATTTGCATGGGGTTTAAACAGAGAAATTGATGCAAATCCAAGGATAAAAAGAACTGGATTTTTATGTTTTCTGAAGAAAATGTGGGTGGTTCTTGTCTGCACAAAACTCATAGCCACAATGTTAGGGTGTTCAGGGTCAGGCCCTTAACTATAAGAATTGCCAGTGTGAAAGAGTTTCAGACTTCATTTTTTATATGTTTGAACAGTGTTTTTGTTGAGGCATCCTTTTTTTTCAGCTTTCCACATGGTCGACAAAGACTTTGTCTCGCATGATCTGACCTTGCCTTTCTTTCAGATTCTGATTTTGTATCTATCCATTCTGTTTTTCATGGAACCAGAACTGATCAGTCTCTCTGAGATTATATTGGATTTTCTATATCTTCCTTTAAGGATTCAAGTGAGCAGAGTATGTAACCACATGTCCATTTATTTTCTGTTGTTTATAGATGGGTTTGGAGGGGCTGCAGCAGGAGTTTGTGCGTTTGGAAGAGATCCCCTTCTCCTCAGAGCAGAAGTGGATGGCGGTCCGCGTCGTGCATCGCACCCAGCAGGTAAGCTGGGCCACATGGCAGAAAACACTTTGTAAACTTGAAGGAGTTGATGGTGCTAAGTAATTGGAGCTGAAAATTACTTGGCAACATCACAATAGTGCATGTTAAATTCACATTCACCTTGGTGATCCCATTGATTTACTTGCACTAAACGAATCCCCCCAAAACGCTATGTCTTAAAATGGGTGGACAGTGCCCAAATGTTTGTCCACTTGGCTGGCTATTTATTATTACTCTCAGGCTCAGACTGAGCTCTCTCAAAGAGCTCTCTTGAAATCTTAAGAACCAATCTGAGTGGGCAGATTCATGCAGTTAATGGAAGTCAGGGTACACAAGTGTTTATCAGTCCACTGGGAAATAAAAGTGTGTTTAGGTACCAGGCTGCTGCATAAGAACTATTTGTTAGGTTCACTGCTTTGTTTTCTGTGTTATGTCTTGGAAATAATCGGTACCAAAGACTTTTTATTACACAAAGATTGTGCACTCATATTACATAAGTCTTGCCATAAAGAATGTCTTTTTTATAAAAGAGCCAATTGCAGATTGGTAAAGTCATCGCATCACTGCAGCTGCTGTTAGATGCATCGGTTGCTATTCTGAGACTCGCACTTAGGACTGTACATGTGCATTGGTTGTGTCCATTTCAGCATAAGAAACAACATTTTTGAGACAGTTGTGGTAGGATTTCGTTGGTGATTTCAAATATGAAACTTAATTGTAAGCTTGGTGAACAACTTTGGAGAATTTGATGTTTCCCCATTTAAAGAGATTGGAGCTGTACTTGCATGACTGAAGTAGCTGCCTGAGATTTACCTAAATGTCATGTTAAAAAACACTTTACATATAAATTACACTGCCCTTTCCTTTCTAACTGGGCAGTACTTGGTCAGAATAAGCTGCAAAGTCTGGTTATTCGAGACTAACTAATTATGTCTTTCCTTATATCTGATTTAAATGACAGGATAAGCCTGCCATGTTCTTTGTGAAGGGCGCCTATGAGCAGATCATCCGCTTCTGTACTTCCTACAACAGTAAAGGCGTCACTCTGCCTCTGACCCATCAGCAGAGAGAACTCTACCAGCAGCAGAAGAGCTACATGGGCACTGCGGGTCTCAGAGGTACAGCACTTGTTACACTAGTACCGTTCAAATGTTTGGGGTCAGTAAGATTTTTTTTTTTCTTTAAAAAGAAATTAATACATTTATTCTTTAAGGATGCATTAAAATTGATCAAAAATGACAGTAAAGACTTAAATTGATACAAAAAAATTTAAAGCATTAGATCCCACCCTCCCACAGAAGAACATTTTTTTAATATTTTGACCACTTCTATTATTGATTGCTATCAGGATGTGAAGAGAGTTTCAACCAGGATAACAAAAAGTGTTTAGGAAAACAATTGTGAAAACCTTAGTGTTACCTCTGCCAGTACTTAAGAATGTGGCTTAAACTTTGCTGAAAGTTACTACTAGCTTCTTTATGTAAAGCTCTGATGTCCTACTTTTTACGAATTGTTTGACTCTTCAGTCACGGCTTATATGATTCTTAAGAGCATTTCTGAAAAGTTCTATACATAAAGCTCAGCTCATTTGGTTTCCCAAACTGTGGCTTAATGTCAAACAGCTTTCCTGCCATGATCAAATCACACATAACTTTGAAATGACACACAAATGTTCTTTTGTGTCAGCTCTAATGGTGCCTCCTTAGTTGCACCCTGGCAAGGCTTTCCCAGCTTACAGCTGGCCCGCTTGTCATTTGGCTTGTTTTGATAAGATTAAGTTGTCTCAGAGGACGCAGAAGAAGTGCTTTCACATATTGACATTCCTCTCTATTAGCTTTCTTTAATTAAAGACATTTCATGGAGGACACAGTAATAATATTGACATCAATCAGGTTTTGGCAGCAGCTGATGCTCTTCATTTGTCCTCTGGCAGTGCTGGCATTTGCTTCTGGATCTGAGATGGGCGCTCTCACCTTCCTGGGGCTGGTGGGCATCATCGACCCTCCCAGACCTGGAGTGAAAGAGGCCGTGGCGACGCTCATCGGCTCTGGAGTGGCAGTGAAGATGATCACAGGGGATTCTCAAGAGACTGCAGTGTCAATTGGTATGACATTCAACCATGTTATTCCTTTTCTGTCTCAGCGGTGTGTCTTTCCATCTTTGACAATTGATATAATTTCTAAACTTTTCCAGCACTTGCACATCTCACATTTTAGGGCTGGAAAATATAGCTACCATATTAGATAATTTTCAGCCTTTTAACAATATTCTATATATATAGTACACTCTAAAAAATGCTGGGTTGAAAATAGACAAACCCAGCGATTGGGTTGTTTTAACCCAGCGAATGGGTTAAATGTTTTCCCAACCTGCTGGGTAGTTTTATTTAACTATTGTTTAAAAATTACTGTATTGCTTGCTTAAAATGAACTCAAAATATGTTGGAAATTAATATTTATTAATATGTTTAATTATGTTTTATTAATAAATGTTCACCTTTTGATTATTGTAGCCTCTAGTAATTATGTGTCTGATTTTTAATTTCCAACCTATTTTGGGTTCATTTTAAGCCAGCCATATAGTCATTTTAGTAATTTTTGCCTCCTCCTCGGAGTATATATTTATTTATTTATTTTGCTAGCATATCAAATAATTGTTTTTGCAGCATCAGCAAAGCCATTGTGAATATATCATGAATATTCAACACCCTACTCGCATACATTTATTCTATTGCCTTTCTCCACCACAGCAAGTCGACTGGGTATCTATACCAAAGGTTCTCAATCTCTGTCTGGAGATGAAGTCGACCAGATGGACATCCAGCATCTCTCTCAGATAGTGTCCAGGGTATGAACATGCCTTTATACACTCTAAGCTTCTTCTCAGCACTACGATCCAAAAGACCCACAGCTGAGTTTTGGATAGGTTTCAAATCCACATGAACAGTCTTGAACATTGTTGATTGGCTGATACAAATGAGAAGTGCCGAATAGTTACAAGAATAAGGGCCGGTTCACACAAAACAGCTTTTTCCATTCCACTGCGCTACTTTTCCATTGTTTTTCAAATTAAACACATGCTAGACGAATGTCTTTAACTGTTGTGCTCATGTCTAACTTCTTTTGCAGCATGTCGTGGAATTCTAAAAACATGGTGCTCAAGTTAAAAGATAAAATTTCTAGACCTTGCACTTTTTTCGTTCCACTGACATGCTATCTTGCATTTTTAACAGCAAAAACGTGTTCTGTGTGAAGGGGCCCTAAGATGTGCCATGAAATTAATTTGTAACTTATCTCCACAGATAGTGGTATTCTACAGAGCCAGCCCTAGACACAAGTTAAAGATAGTTAAGGTGAGTGCACCGAGCAGATTGTTTGTGATCGTGCTCCGCATATGGTATTGTTTTTTTAGAATGTTTTTTTCCGGCTTCAGTCCTTACAGAACATCGGTGCAGTTGTCGCTATGACGGGAGACGGTGTTAATGACGCAGTGGCTCTGAAGGCAGCAGACATCGGTGTGGCAATGGGTCAGACCGGCACTGATGTCTGCAAAGAGGCAGCAGACATGATCCTGGTAGACGACGACTTTCAAACTATCTTGTGAGCATACGGTTTCTTGTTCTTCTTTTTTTTTTTTTTTTTTTGGCTTCATCAAACTTGTGCAGATCGTTGATATGACATCTGTTGTGTTTACACATGTCCTCACTCTAGGTCTGCCATTGAAGAAGGGAAAGGGATTTACAACAACATTAAGAACTTTGTGCGCTTTCAGCTGAGCACGTGAGTTGGCATGGTTTCATATCAGAAATTTTTTTATTTTTTTTTCATTTGTATGTGGTGTGCAAGAAGCCAGATGGGTTGTGTTGTTTTTAGTTGCTCTAAAGATTTAGTGTAAATATTGAAAATAATTTTTCTGGTGACCTAGTGTCCTTGTTTTGTTTTTTGTTTTTTGTTTTGTTTTGTTTTGTTTTGTTTTGTTTTATTGTAATTTTTTCTGGTGGATGCTCACGTATAGAGGCAGTGATATTAGCATTCAGAATTAAAACAAACCCAAAGATTTAACAGTGTGATTTTGAAATATTTTAGGGTGCTCCTTTGTCACAAAAACTCATTGTTTTAATTAGTCTAATTAATTGTTTGTCTTGTGTTTAATTAGTCTTGTCTTTAATTAGGCTGTTTATTTGATCAAAAATACAGTAAAAAGGTTATATTGTGAAACATAATATAAATCAAAATGTTTATATTTTAAAAAATGTAAAATAACTGTTTTCTATTGTGATATATTTTAAAATGTAATTTATTCCTGTGATGGAAAAGCTGAATGTTCAGCATCATTACTCCATGATCCTTCAGAAATCATTCTAATATGCTGATTTGGTGCTCAAGAAACATTTATTATTATTATTAATGTTGAAAACACTTGTGCTGCTTATAAAGCTATAGAAATAGAAAGTAAAAAAAAAAAACAATACTTTCTTATTTATATTCTATTATTTATATATGATTATATAAATATTTAAATGTGTATTTTATTTTTTTTTATTAATTTTACTTTTATTACTTTTCTTTATACTATACAATAATATTTTTGGTGTGTGTTTGTGTATATATATTTATAATATTTGAGAAGATCCAGGTTATGAATAATGATAAAATATCTCTGAATCTTTGTGCTCACTTTCGTTAGGAGCATTGCTGCCCTCACCCTCATCTCCCTGGCAACGCTTATGAACTTCCCAAACCCTCTGAATGCCATGCAAATCCTCTGGATCAACATCATCATGGATGGGCCGCCAGCCCAGAGGTAATAAATTGATTACAAACAGATTTATCACCGTCATTGGTCAGGACAACAAGGGTTTAGTGCAAGAACATTGCTTAGGTCAGAATAAGAATGAACTTTAATTCTTCTTCTAGTTTGGGAGTGGAGCCTGTTGATCGGGATGTGATCAGGAAACCCCCACGAAATGTCCGAGACAGCATCATCACACGCAGTCTGATGGTGAAAATTCTAGTGTCGTCCTTCATCATCGTTTGCGGCACTCTGTTTGTGTTCTGGAGAGAGGTAGGCGATATTCATTGCCTTCCTGAACATCATTTGTGTTCTGCTTTGTTTTTCATTTGTGTTCCATTTATATTCAAAACAGGGCATTAGGTAAATGACTAAACTATTTGTTAACACTGTGCCTTGTTAGAGGCATCATGCAATTCTGTTTATATATTAGCTTTGTGGTGTTTTTTGCCTGTCTACTTGAGAATTAATATGGAGCCTTGGTACATGAGTGCCATTACCTTTCCTAGCCTCTAATTGGTTAGAAACACTTTAAACAAGAGCCGTAAAATGATTAAGTGTTGTTTTTCTCTGGGTAAAGTAGCATCGAAACAGTTTTGGAAAATGTAGTATGTAATGGAGTACATTTAAATTTAATGAAATAATTGTCTCCTGAAAGCTATAGGAACGATGCTAAAAGCTTTTCAAGGAACCACAAAAGCATGTCCTAGATTTTTTTTTCCCCACCACTTCCTTCAGTCTAATAAATTGTTTGTTTTTTT
This sequence comes from Mylopharyngodon piceus, assembly GCA_039654765.1. NCBI lineage: Eukaryota > Metazoa > Chordata > Actinopteri > Cypriniformes > Xenocyprididae > Mylopharyngodon > Mylopharyngodon piceus. The sequence goes on from CM077445.1 coordinate 21,660,074, forward strand.
TGTTTTTTCCAGCTGCGGGACAATGAGATCACCCCACGGGACACCACCATGACGTTTACCTGTTTTGTGTTCTTCGATATGTTCAACGCTCTCAGTTCCCGATCACAGGTATAAGCATAATCCAAAATCAACAAAATGTACAAGCATATTTCTTTTCTCATGGAATGTGTTAAGAATGTGGGGTGCTCAGAATCTTAAACACTGCCCCCTGCTGTAGGGATTTTGAGTCGTGTTGTTTGAAAAATGTTCAAAATGGCAAAGTGCGTTTTGCTGTCTTTGATTAGTGTTTAAGGCCTGGATTTTATGCCACTGAATCATCAGAGGTCTCTCTTCACTGTTTTGCAGACACGGATGGTGCACGAGATGGGCTTATGCAGTAACAGGATGTTCTGCTATGCTGTGCTGGGCTCCATCATGGGCCAACTCCTGGTCATATACTTCCCTCCACTACAGAAGGTCTTTCAAACAGAGAGCCTCAGCATTTTAGGTATGCAAACAAAAAAATGCAGGAAACCACAGTACTCCACATTTTTCATATCACGTACAGTGGAGTCCAAAAAAAATGTAAAATGCAAATGTGGTATTTATAGTTCTCTAATAAATAAGTAAATATGTGACATTGATCATGCAAACTCCTTGTATAAACAGTCAAATGTTCTTGCTTCCACTGAAGCTCAAGATACTCATTGGAACATTCTTAAATCATCTTAGAGCAGTGTTCTTTTAGTATTATTTATAGTATTTATTAGCATTTTGAATTAACTTTCATTTTTATATTTTCAGTTCTCATTTTAATTTTAGTTTATAGGGTTAGTTCACCCAAAAATGAAATTTCTGTCATTAAGTACTCACCGTTCCAAACCCGTAAGACCTTCATTCATCCTCAGAACACAAATTAAGATATTTTTGATGAAATCCGAGAGGTTTCTGAATCACCCATAGGCAGCAACGTCATTGTACCTTTCAAGGCCAGAAAGGTACTAAAGACATTGTTAAAATAGTCCACGTGACTACAGTGGTTCAACCTTAATGTTATGAAGTGATGAGAATAATTTTTGTGTGCAAAAACAAAACAAAAATAATGACTTTATTCAACAATTTCGTCTCTTCCCTGTCAGTTTCCTACGCTGTTTACATTGTAGAGACAGTGCAGCGCTTCCGTGTTTTACGTCCGAACGCCGACTCATTATTGGCCGACACTGTACGCATGCGTGTGCTGCTGACGCAGGAGCTGGCCAATAATAATGACAGGGAAGAGATGAAATTGTTGAATAAAGTATTTTTGTTTTGTTTTCTCGTCGCTTCATACCATTAAGGTTGAACCACTGTAGTCACGTGGACAATTTACCAAAGTCTTTACTACCTTTCTTGGCCTTCAAAGGTGCAATGACGTTGCTGCCTATGTATAGTTCAAATACCTCTCAGATTTCATCAAAAATATCTTAATTTGTGTTCCGAAGATGAACGAAGTTTTTGCGGGTTTGGAACGACATGAGGGTGAGTAATTGATGACAGAAATTTCATTTTTGGGTGAACTATACCTTTAAGTTCTAGCCATTTTGTTATGTGATTGTCCATTTTTATTCGTTTTGTAATTTGTAATCTTTATTTTTATTTCAGTTTTAGAAATTTTAGTACTTTTAGTACAGCTTAAACATAATTTATTTCAGTTAGTTGCCAGGACAACAATTCAAATTTTTTATTGAATATTTATATTATTTAATTTCAGCTTTATTTCAATTAACAAGTTTATATAGTTATGGTTTTAGTTATAAATAACCCTTTCCAAGAGAACATGATTATCATGTTTTACATAAACTTGAATTTTTGAATGCTGCTGTCATTAAAGCAAATGATTTAATATCAAATATTAATTCTGAAAATGTTCTTTTTCATATTTTAATTAAATTAAACAAAAAAAAAATTATTGGTTTATCATGTAATTAATTTAAACAAAACATTTCTTTCTATGTGTATTTCATTGTTGATTTAGTTGAGCACCTGCACTTACTGTGTTTAGAATGTGTGTGCTTCACGTGATTTGTTCACTGATATATGCACCGTCCTCTCCGTGCAGATCTGCTGTTCCTGCTGGGCCTCACGTCCTCTGTCTGTGTGGTATCGGAAGTTATAAAGAAATTAGAGCGACTCAGAGGTGGAGAAAAAATGGCAGACACTGACGATTTCCATGACGTATGACACACATTGTGTCCCGTGCAGGAGATGGTGGGCGGGGCTGGGGCGTGTGGTTTAGAATGTCGCTTGGACCGGTCTCATACCGTACGAAACAATCCAGTGTGATCAGTCAGGTCTGACCTGTATGTGCAGTTTCTTTTTTTTTATGGTCAAGACCAGGAGCTGATTGTGGAGCTATGAACTGGTCCTGGCTGAAATGTCGCCTCTTTCCCATGGAGATGCTTTGGTGTGCTGCTTTATGACTGTACTACTTCCCATAGCATCTGGAAGAACTTTATTTATGAGATACTGTATCTGTCCATACAGTGGCTGTGTTGATTTCATGATTTAAGGGATGTATTCTGATTTTTTTATTATTATTATTATTATTATTATTATTATTATTATTAAAAGGATTTTGTGTCTTCTGTTTAAACATTTCTGGTTAGAGGTTTGTGGAACAATATGGATAATGCCTTTCTGCATTCCAGATTCCAAATTATGCTTGAATAATCATTTATTTTGCATTGCAAAATGCTGTAAGCTTTTGTCCTCTTAAACCATGAGCGTTCCAGTGTTTGGTGGAACGGACCACTTAAAATCTGATGTTTTGAGTCACGATGAGACTTGAGGTGTGAATTAATACGTACGTGATGTGCTAAACCATCACATCATTTACTTAAAAAAATTGAACATTTTTCATTGATGCCATATTCATTTTGTAACTGAAGATTATAAGATACAGGATCCCACAATATGATGGCATTACGAGATTACAGGGTCCCACCTTATGATGACCTTCAAGGTACATGCACTAGTAGTTCTATGCCCTTATATTAGACTGATGGTTAATACAACTGGCTTGTACAATTACTTATCAGTTCCTCTGTATTTACATAATATCAGTACGATATTATTACTTTCCTTATGTTAATACACTGGTATCAGGGCCATCTGAAGTAAGATTTTGCCTTTTTTTACCTTACTTTGGCTTTTATCTATAGTGTTATTTATTTTCTCACCAGCTTGGTGCTTGGTTAGGTGAATGATTAGTATTTTAAGGTTTAATGATGTAGTTGGTTAAATGGATGCTCATGTTGGGTGTACAGAAATGTTCAACTAAAGTTTGACTGACACTAACCCCCTCCGCGCCCCCACCCCATGCCAAAAAACCTCAGTGCAGCCCACCAGCATTGTCTTATTTCCATCTGCCTACACTGTATCTTGTTACTGTGGTACAGGTAAAGATGATACTCTTGAGTTTTTACAGTATGTGATCATATTTCTCCTCTGTATTGCAGATAGTGGTTGTTTATGGCCACATTGTGCAATTCTTTTTCTGCCCGTTCTGTTTTCTAGCATCTCTCTTGCTTTGAAAACAAACAATGTAATACACTGATATTGAACAGTATAAAGATTTTAAATGAAGGGTGATAGGTAAAAAGCTTCTTTTTTTTCTTTTTTTTTCTATTTTTGAGATTGTATTTATTTTATTGTGGTTTGCACAGCTGAAACCAGTAATCTGTTGTGGTCATTTCAGAACACAATTGTACAATAAAAATTTTTTACAAATTAAAAAAAAAAACTATTTATTCTGATTATTTAACTATACATTATGTAAATGAATGAAGTGCATGCACTACATGAATTATTTCAAGTCAAGTCCATTTTTATTTGTCCAGCACTTTTCACAATGCACATTGTTTCAAAGCAGTTTTACAGAAATTCATGATGTTAATGTTTATAGTACTTTAATGCACAATTGCCTGCATGTTGCAGTTTAGAGCTGGGCAATAAGAGTTTACATATGATTTACAGACAGTCAATCAGTTGAGATTTACTGTCTAGATAATTTTATGTGAGTGTACTGAATTTATGGGGATATTGCTGAATATACTTCAAGTAGTTGTAAGTTAATACATTATGTAGTAATATAGAAATCTATAAAGTTATTTGCACACAAAAGAAAGATTAAAATGGAAAAATAATTACTTAAAAATACTTAAATTAAAAACTTTCATGTTATGTTTGTAAATATGTTCATTAAAATACTCTGGTAAATAGAATGAATTTGCATTACAACACAATCATAGTCCAATTGACCATTATTGAAAAAACCCAAGACCTTCTTGTTACCAATATACAACAGCTTAATACAAATATCTCATAATGATTTTTGGTTTAAATCAAGCAGAGTCATGCAGTAAATAATACAGTATGGCAAAAACGGGATTGTGCATGATGTGATTCTGATATCATACAGTGGACACGCTTTTATTTTAACATTCATTCTGGAGCAATGCCTTGCCCTATTTCCATTGTAAGTGCATTATTGCAAATTAATGATTTTAATGAAGTCCTTAAAGTCTACTCGAAGCATCTCCTCTCATATTTCTTAGAGGGATTATCAGCATTGCGAGCTTTAGTTTTGTGTCTGGTACGGACTGTGTAGGAACAGTCAGCCATCTCCACCTTGTGACCCTTGGCCTTACTCTTCTTCCCACTGAGATCATCATCTTCATTGTCATCAATACTCTCATACATCAGATGTTCAAAAGAACTGTTCAGGTCATCTATAGACTGATTCTGGCCTTTGCAGCCACTCTGTGTTTTCCCAGCACCTCTGTGCTCGAGCCCAGTTTTCATTTTCTTGATGAAGTCTTCACCCACTAAGCTCACAATTGCATCCTTCAGCTGTTTGAAGAGATGCTCAGCGCTTGAACCCCTCATCAGCAGAGACTCCAGAGCGATGCCTCTCCTGAGCTCTCGAACAACCTGGTGCACCAGTGATCCACGGTACAAACTAAACACAACACAAGAACACACTTAGTATTTATGTCATATATACACATACATACAGTACCGGTCAAAAGTTCGGAAACACTATTTTTAATGTTTTTCATAGAAGTCTCTTATGCTCATCAAGCCTGCATTTGTTTGATCAAAAATACAGAAAAAAACAGAAATATTGTGAAATATTATTACAATTTAAAATAATGGTTTTCTGTTTTAATATACTTTAAAATATAATTTATTTCTGTGATGCGAAGCTGAATTTTCAGCATCATTACTCCAGTCTTCAGTGTCACATGATCCTTTCAGCTTTGCATCACAGAAATAAATTATATTTTAAAGTATATTAAAACAGAAAACCATTATTTTAAATTGTAATAATATTTCACAATATTACTGTTTTTTCTGTATTTTTGATCAAATAAATGCAGGCTAGATGAGCATAAGAGACTTCTTTCAAAAACATTAAAAATAGTAATCTTTATAAACTTTTGACTGAAGTTTTTAAAATGATATTTTGGGCCTTTTTATGGCATACAGTGGGGAAAATAATTATTTGATCCCCTGCTGATTTTGTAAGTTTGACCACTTACAAAGAAATAAAGGGTATATATTTTTTATGGTAGATTTATTTTAACGGATAGAGACAGAATATCAACAAAAAAATCCAGAAAAAATATGAAATAAGTATTTGATCCCCTACCAACCAGCAAGAATTCTGGCTCCCACAGATTGTTTATGTGCCCATGTTGAACACAGATTAGTCCCATCACTGTAAGTACTTCTAATGTCATCTTGTTACGAGTATAAAAGACACCAGTCCACAGAATCTGTATCTTTCATTCAAACCTCTCCACCAACATGGGCAAGACCAAAGAGCTGTTAAAGGACATCAGGGACAAGATTGTAGACCTGCACAAGGCTGGAATGGGCTACAAGACCATCAGCAAGAAGCTTGTTGAGAAAGAGACAACTGTTGGTGCGATTATTCGGAAATGGAAGAAATACAAAATAACCATCATTTGCCCTCTGTCTGGAGCTCCATGCAAGATCTCGCCTTATGAGGAAAGGATGGTCATGAGAAAGGTGTGGGATCAGCCCAGAACTTCACAGGAGGAGCTTGATTTCAAGGCAGTTGGGACCACAGTCACCAAGCAAACCATTGGAAACACACTATGTCGAAATTGATTGAAATCCTGCAGTGCCCGCAAGGTCCCCCTGCTCAAGAAGGCACATGGACAGGCCCGTCTGAACATCTAAATGATTCAGAGAAGGCTTGGGAGAAAGTGCTGTGGTCACATGAGACCAAAATTGAGCTCTTTGACATCAACTCGACTCACTGTGTTTGGAGGGAGAGAAATGCTGACTATGACCCCAAGAACACCATCCCTACGGTCAAGCATGCAGGTGGAAACATTATGCTTTGGGGCTGTTTCTCTGCTATGGGTACAGGATGACTTCACTGCATCAAGGGGCCGATGGGCGGGGCCATGTACCGTAAAATTCTGGATGAGAACCTCCTTCCCTCAGCCAGAACACTGAAGATGGGTCATGGATGGGTCTTCCAGCATGACAATGAGCCAAATATACCACCAAAGCAACAAAGGAGTGGCCCACAAAGAAGCACATTAAAGGGTTAGTTCACCCAAAAATGAAAATAATGTCATTTATTACTCACCCTCATGTCGTTCTACACCCGTAAGACCTTCGTTCATCTTCAGAACACAAATAAAGATATTTCTGATGAAATCTGATGGCTCAGTGAGGCCTGCATTGAAAGCAATGCCACCGAACTTCTCAAGATCCATAAAGCTACTAAAAACATATTCAAAACAGTTCATGTGACTGCAGTGGTTCAACCTTAATATTATAAAGCAACAAGAATACTTTTTGTGTGCCAAAAAAACAAAATAATGACTTTTCAACACTATCTAGTGATGTCCGATTTCAAAACACTGCTTCGAATCTTTTGTTTCGATTCAGTGGTTCGGATCGCGTGTCAAACTGCTGAAATCACATGACTTTGGCGCTCTGAATCACTGATTCGAAACAAACGATTTGAAGCAGTGTTTTGAAATCGGCCATCACTAGATATTGTTGAAAAGTCATTATTTTGTTGTTTTTTTTGGCACACAAAAAGTATTCTCGTCACTTTATAATATTAAGGTTGAACCACTGCAGTCACATGAACTGTTTTGAATATGTTTTTAGTAGCTTTATGGATCTTGAGAAGTTCAGTGGCATTGCTGTCTATGCAGGCCTCTCTGAGCCATCAGATTTCATCAAAAATATCTTAAATATCATTATTTTCATTTTTGGGTGAAATAACCCTTTAAGGTCATGGAGTGGCCTAGCCAGTCTCCAGACCTTAATCCTATAGAAAATATGTGGAGTGAGCTGAAACTTTGAGTTGCCAAGTGACAGCCAAGAAACCTTAAAGATTTATAGAGGATCTGTAAAGAGGAGTGGATCAAAATCCCTCCTGAGATATGTGCAAACCTGGTGAACAACTACAAGAAACGTCTTACCTCTGTGCTTGCCAACAAGAGTTTCTCCACCAAGTTTTGCTTGGGGATCAAATACTTATTTGACTTACTGAAATGCAAATCAATTTATAACCTTTGTACAGTGTTTTTTTTTTTTTTATGGATTGTTTGCTTGATATTCTATCCATTAAAATAAACCTACCATAAAAATTATAGACCCTTCATTTCTTTGTAAGTGGGCAAACTGTAGAGATAAGATAGGAAAGCACGGGGTGGAGAGAAAGGAACAAGATCTGCAATCAGGAGCCAGGGCTTTATAACAATTGCGATCAAAAGGATAAATAATATCAAAAAAGGATGGTTTATGAGTAATAAAGGATGTTGTACCGTGCACACTCTGGTTCAGATAGTGGAAGACACAGTAAACGATTGAGATTGAGACTCCACTTCAGGCACGACTGCCACTGGCTGTATAGATGAGCTGCTTCATCATCCAAATAGATCCTTCCTCGACCCGTTTGTAGTTTTTTAAGTCTCAACAGCATGTCTAAACCGACAAAAAAAAAAAAAATTAACATGTATTAATACTCTTTTTTTCCCAAAATGTTATGCACAGGCTTAACACACATTTCAAAAACCTTAGCAATATTTCGCCATTTTGCCCATGCCATTTAGGTAATCATTACACCATATCCTCTTTCTGTGACAATGGTAGCATATGTGCCTGAGGCTGACTTATTACTTTATTGTATGCTATAAAAACAACATCTTCTGCTAACAAGATATGATAATGTCAGTACCTCTTTCTGTTTTAGGTGTACTTCTGAGCTTTCCATAGACCATTCCCAGTAGCAGCCCCCAAAGATGCACTTGGCACGGCTGAGGTTGTGCGTTTACAAGCCAGTAACATGTCGCCAACATTTGCAGCTGTAGAGCACCTGGGATCCCTCTTAACATCGTGGACGACACACCCAAAGTGTCAAGGAGCACCTGAAGTCGCACGTCATGTGGTTCCTAGAAACATTAGAAAGACAAATACTGTAAAACAAACAGTTTAATTTCACTTCAAAACAGTGCTAAGACATCCTTAGCATCCTTCATTACCTTCCATAATGTTTCCAGTTGAAGATCTTCCATCACCCTGGTCTGTATGGCTTCAACCTTCTGATTGCTTAGTTTTAATTGTTGTCTGCTGCATTCCTCTACATAGCGCTTGCTTGTGCCAGTGAATATTTTAATGGCTAATGCTTGTTTATCTGTTGTCTGTTGCTCTCCCAACAACAGTAACCCGTAAATCACCTGGCGTATGGGGCGAGAGGTTTCGCTGCTGCAAGGGAGTTGGAAATTCTCAACCTGGGATGTCAAGGAAACCCTTTGGTGTACCAGTGCATCGATAATGGAGGAGCTCATCCTCCCCTCAAGTAGAGGCTTTAAGGTCCATTTAGGCAGAACTTGCAGAGGACCTGTCAAAGCTGTCTGTGGAATCACCTTCGAGTGGAAGAACTGGGCAAGAGAGCCAGAGATGAGCTTGTACTCTTTGATTCCCTTCAAAAGTGCTTCTTGGACGATGGCCTTTTCTTTGTCGTCTATAAATTTCAGAAAAGCACTTACAGCTTTTTCTGGCCCTGGAAACTGGGATAACCAATTAAGCAACCCATCAATACGAGCATTTTCCATGCCATTTACCGAGTACTTCTCCCAGTGCAGGTGCTTGATATTTTGCAACTTCACATAATCATTGCCTGAGATGGAAGCGAAGAGTGGGAGAAGGTCAGCGTTCATTTTGAAAGATTCACAGAATTTTCCCACTGTAAAGTGTTTGACTTGGATGATTTTTTTGTTTGTCCGTTTGTCCGCTCTCACATTTTTCCACTGGAAATGTGTGATTGGCAGGAATCCCGCTCTGAGGTTGAATATATAGAAGTCACTGTCGTTGGACAAAACTGGACAATTCCACTCTTTAGCCAAGGCAGCAATTTCCCAATCAGCCTCTTCAAGACACTGAACCAGTGGTACCTTGAGCTTATGAAGTAGCTGTCTGAACACATTTTTAATGAGCGTAGGAAGGACTGTCCCTCTCTTCCCTATAGACAGGGCATAGGCTGCATTTATTTTCTGCTGTTTTCGTTTCATGATAGTGTCTAATTTTTTGTCTGTGTGGTCAGCCCCACCATCAAGTACAACATATGGGTGAATGTCACAGGCTGCGAGGTTCTCAAAGAACTGTATGATCAGCTCCTCAAAAGCATCATAGTCTCCTCCATGCATCTGATCCAAATTGCAGTCAAAGTACAGCGAATAATATAAGTTACATCCATCAATTATTAGTCGATTGTCTCTAAAAGCCCAGCTCCTTAAATAATTTCTGTTGCTGCTTTCAATGTAGCTCTTCAGTCCTTGGACTCCCATGTTGAGAAATGGTTGTCAACAACTTTCAGTAATATTTTGTTTTTTGCTTGCTGTGAAAACATAAATAATTTTCTAATTATTGAGATTGTAATAGATAGCTATACTAAATTAATGTATAATTTATAAAATGCATACAAATAATATTTAATATCAAAGTATTAAAAATAATATTTAATATCAACGTATTCAAAATAAATACATACTCGACATATTTTGCATTAGCCTATATAAAAAGTTATATCGTAATGTTAACTTTGTTCCTTTAACCGTCACGATATTGTATAGTGCAAAATGTTACAAACATATCAACTTCATAATTCATCTGATATCTAATGTCAAATAGCGTTCATGATTTAGTCGGAATATAAATATAAAGTAGGCTAATATGTGTATTAATGTTAAAGTAATTGAAAACAACTTACCGAGTGTTGAGAAATGAATGTGTGTGAGGCGTCTGTGCGCTTTATGTAGCCTATCCGAACACTTTGTAGATCTTATATAAAACAGACGGGAAACCGAAACTTAATCATATGACGTTAGGAAGTTCCAACAAAGCGAAACTTGGCAGCAGCACCATCATAACCACGAGACTGTTATGGATACTTCTAAAATGTAAACATAGGCTATAAATATGTACAAAAACACGAAAAATTTTACCAAACAAAACAGATCAGATTAGCCAATCTGTTGTGTGGTACAAAAATGGGCTTTTTGAAATGGGCTTAAACGTTTTGTATTTTATGTAGTAACATAAAATACATAGATATTCATAGACCATGCTATTTTTATTTTGTTACTACATACAGCCTATAAATACAAAACATTTATAAAAAAAAAATATCTCACTAGCGAGTGTTTTTGTACATCAAAACAGCGATCGGCCAATCTGAAATGTTTAGTTGAATTCTAGGCAAGGCTGTCTGTCTGTCTGTCTATCTCTCTATCTCTCTATCTATCTTATTTATTGTTGTCTGTCCATCCAACCAAAAATATTGTTTTACTTATTGTCTTGATATCAGAATGAATTTCTCTGTCATGAATCACCAGGGTATGTGTATTTCAGTTACATCCTTGATCTAAGTGATATGACAGGTTATAGCTTGTTTTGTTTTAGAGAGATGTGAAGTGACAAATTAATGCATTACACTCCATTTTTCTCCATTACTCTCCAATTCTCCATTTCATTTTTTTTTTTTTTTTTGCCAGCTCTGCAAGAACATGCAGGTTTCATCATTTTCTTACAAGACATAAAATAACGTTAGCACATTTGAATAAGGGGGGAAGTTAGTGAACTGTGACTTTGACTTGTGATGTTTAAATGAATCAAAAATCAACAGATTGTGTGGCTGCAGTTCTCTGCTTTTCATTATGTTTTTTTCTTCTATTAGGCAGTATGAGGCAGTTTATGCAAAGCTGTAAAAAGAGCATGCATTTTGAATGACAAATATGCTTTGCTATAAATGAAACACGACACGGATGCGATTTGGTTCAGTGAGGAGGCTGTGATACGCTGATCAGGTAAGAAAATCTATATGTGAAGCTTACTGATAGATTTTAGGAGTGTATAATGGTCATAAGCTCAATGTTTCAACAATTGTTTTTTGTTTTTTTGAGAGTGATTTTTTTGATATAAATAAAACTGGTTTACAAAATAACTATAAAGTAGAAATAGCAACATGATGCTTAGTATTATATGAGAAATTATGATTGTACCCTGTACTCTATTTGCCTGAGAGAACAAGAACTATTTTATAATGAAGAATTTTGAAGTAGGATATTTATTAGTTCATTCTCATTTATGAAAGTGCTTGAAAACAATCTTCATGAATATTAAAAAAAATGTAAATCTAAGAACAATAGTATTCCTACTGTTTTATTTACATAAAATGATATAAATGCATTATTTACATTTTAAAATCAGTTTCATGTGTTGTGATGTCAAGTTATTTGTCTGCTTGAAATGATCAGTGTCTCTTGTAGTGCTTTATGCGTCAAGTGTTGACATCTGAGTGAGTTCATGTGTTATGTGATGTTGTCGATTGTCTATGCACTTTGTACATTTCATTATATTAATCACATAAAACAGTGTAAATAAAGATAACAGTTTGCATACATTTTTTTTTAAGTTGTTACAATTTAAAATACATTAATTTAATTGTCAGAGTGATGGCAGACTTAAAGTCATGACAACTTGAAAAAAAAACTAAAAATGCAAAAGGTTGCCTTCATTTTTCTAGTTTCTAAGAACACCTTAAGGTGATGATACACGGGGGAACTTTTTGAGCAATGTTGCTGGGCAATGTTGTCGAACGATGTTGCTTCGGCACTTTCCATATTGAGAATGGGAAAAATGAGAAATTTCTATCTGGATACTTTAGATCGAAATTTGTTGCCCATTCTCAATGGGAAAGTGCCCAAGCAACATCGCTCAGCAAAATTGCCCGGCAACATTGCTCAAAAAGTTGCCTGTGTATCATCACCTTTAGAACAGAACAGAACAGAAAAGAGTTATATACGCTGACGTAAGAACAAGTGCACCTGTAACTCTTACATTATTGTTTTGCATAGTTACAAAACAAGCAGTGTAAATAATATTGCAAAGTCATAATACTGTCACGTGGCCTTTTTTTTGGTGACTAATATCAGGGCAGAAGTTATGCTGACTGTTCTTCTGATAACAGCTTTGTTTGGCCAAGGTAAGCAGTGTGTCATTAGCTCTTTCTCAATAGATCCATTCATCATATGTTGCAGTTTTTATCATCTTGAAACCTAATAAAAGGCATGTTCATTTGACATGTTGATACTTGATATTAAAGGGATAGTTCGCCTAAAAATGAAAACTCTGTCATCATTCTGTCAACTCTGTCATGACACTCAAGTGGCTCCAAACCTGTATGAATTTCTTTCTTCAACTGAACACAAAAGATATTTTGAAGAATGTCAGTTACCAAACAGCTGATGGATTCCATAGTATGGAAAAAAATACTTTGGAAGTCAATGTGGTTCATCAACTTTTTGGTTAACAACATTACTTAAAATATCTTCTTTTGTGTTCAGCAGAAGAAAGAGGTTTGGAACAACTTGAGGATGAGTAAATGATGACAGAATTTCCATTTTTGGGTGAACTATCCCTTTAATAACTCTTGATTTGACAGGCCAGTCATGGGACAGTCTTGGGACAAACTTCATCACAGCATTCCCAGAGAACATAGCCTTCTACTATCCAGTTAATCCAGTGAATTCTCTCAATATCACTGCTCTCTATGCCGACACCATGGTGACAGTCTCCATCTCAAACGAATGGACATACAAGAACACTCTGCCAGCAGGAAAACCTGTAACTGTGACCCTGCCACTGGATATTGAGGAATACCATTTCACTCAATCTCTTCGGACCGTCAGAATCGTCAGCACGAACCTCATCGTTGTGCAGTCGATCAGTCAGCGCGGAGATAGTGTACAAACTAATGTCATTCAGCCTCTGAAAAATCTTGGTACATTTTATTCCATCCCCTCGCTGAATTACAGCAAGATGATTAATACTTTCTATCAGTCGACAAGAAATTTCAGCAAGAAATACAGCTCCTTCAGGCTGGTTATTATCAATGGAGAAGATATAAGTAATTATGTCACAATTGTAAAAATGGCTGAAAACAAGATGTACACACTTAGTCCGTACACCGTTCTCCAGCTCCAAACCGACGGGACAGAAATTGCAGTTAAATCTGATTATAGAGTAGTTGTGATGATGACCCATCCATGTGTAGAAATGGCAGAATGCAGATGCAACATGGTGGTGAACCAACTTTATCCCAACACTCAGTGGGATAGCAGATTCGTTGTACCCTCAATACTGAACACAAGTAGCGTTTGGCTACATCTGACGTCCTCAACGAATATCACTGCCAGTGGCGGGGATCTAGAATTGGGTACTTTGGAAGCCAGTTTCTCAAAACTCCTGTCTCTCCCATCTTTGCAGTTAGGATCTCAGTTCATCAACACATCTGATCCTGCTTCCCTCAGGCTTGTCGGTCCAGGCTTCATCATTGAACCGATCCCACAATCCAGGTTCTCTGCATGCTACCTAGTAGTGCCTGTCAGCTCGACAGATGCCAAGGCCTTAGTGATAGCAGAAACGGACTACAGGGATAGTGTGTTTATAGATGGTGATTTGCTTTCATCTGCTAAATGGAGCACCATCGCCAATTCAGAGTACTCGTCGGTTTTAGTGTCAATTAACAGCATGCATGTCATTTGGCATCCATCCACAAAGATCGCCGTGTATGTGTTTGAGAAGGGCACAAATGTGTATGGAGGCCCAGCTATATCTTTAAGTGAAAAACCAGGTAAGAAACCTATCTATTAGGCTACGCTCATTATTGTTCTTTTTTGTGTTGCAGTGTATTCTTCTAACATCAACACAAAGTATGTTTTAAAGTTTTAAGAGAGTTCATCCAAATTCAACTAAAATTCTGTCATTATTTACTCTCCCTCTGCATGCCAAAAGTCCATATAAGTTGTTTTGGACCCCATTGACTTTCATTGTAAGGACAAAAACAGTTCTTCAAAATATATATTTTTTGTTGTGTTCCACAGAAGAAAATTATATAGGTTTGGAATGAAATGGTGGTATTAATGATTATTAATGAATAATGACAGAATTTCATTTTTAGGGGAACTGTGCCTTTAAGTAGGTGGAAATGGGGCTAGTTTTCACATTACTATTTCTAAAGTTAGAGTTATTTTTTTGTAAGTCAGTTTCTATATAGACACATAGCCTACGTTGTTATTTTCCCACTATTATTGCACAGGAAATACAGATACAGTTAACTGAACACATGTTGACCCAATAGCAAGGCATGTTATCACAATGAAAACCTCCAATTATTAATACCATTAAAGGTTTTTCAGCAAAATGTAAACAATTCATGAAACAACAAATATGTATATGGTAACATACAAAAAATCAAACCATTGTTTTTCTAAAAGAAATTGTTATTAATAAATAAAATATAAAACACATTGTGACAAGGTGGCCTAACCTGATATTTATTAAATATACTCCTGTCCTAACAATAAGAGCAAAGTTAAACCTTTTGGTTTAAAGGTAGGGCTGGGTATTGACACAAATTTCATGATTCGATTCGATTTCTATTCACAATCTTGCGATTCTATTCCGATTTCGATTCGATATTGATTATTTTGGATATATATCAGGTACAATAGCCTAGATATGGCGGGAAAAAAAATCTCAACTAATGCTGTAAACTATACGTGGGACTTGGTACTACATTATTACTATAATATTGAAAGTTAAATGAACTTATTTGTATACAAACACTTAAATTACTAACAAGTATGGTCACTGAATATGGTTTTTCTGAGGTAAATGTGACATTACGACATTGTTTATGAGCTGTTTGATTGACCTCTTTCCGCGGTTGAAACACTGATTACATGTGACATGATACGGATTTCGATAAGTTGTACTGTATCTTTTAACATTAAGATGTTCATTTATGTTTATTTCGCGCTGTAACTGGTATTAAAGCGGAGGAGTGGATCAGTTCACGTGCGCTCCGTGCTGCTTCTCTTGATCTGATGTGCTACAGTGATCTGTCATGCCACATTAAACAGCGCCAAAACGGTATTTATTTTTTGAATTTCGTAATAAAATGGACGTAATTTGAAATCTGAGACTTTGTTTCATATCAAAAGTCACAAAGCACAAAGATTATTGCGATTTATTGTACGGGAGGTTCACTACAATTTTCCGTTCTTCTACTGAAAACAGGATAGACTAATCGATTCTTGGGATTTAAGAATCGATATAATTTCGTAAAAATGGGAATCGATTAAAATCGAGAAATCTATATATTTTTACCCAGCCCAAGGTAAAAGGATAGTTCACCCAAAAATTAAAATTCTGTCATTATTTTCTCACCAAGTTGTTCCAAACCTGTATGAATTTCTTTCTTCTGCTGAACACAATAGAAGATATTTTGAAGAGTATGGGTTACCAAACAGTTGATGGGCCCCAATGACTTCCATAGTATGGAGGGAAAAAAGTACTATGGAAGTCAACGGGGCAGGTTTGGAACAACTTGAAGGTGAGTAAAGGCCCGGCCGGGTAGCCTATACTTCATTTTCCGCGTTCCGCTTTATCTCATGCACAGTTGTGCACGCAAGCCTTTCAAAGTATACTCCTTTGGCCGTCAACGCGGAAAGACGCATTTGGCGTCTAGTGGACTTTATCAAGTGCTCAAGTTACTCACACATGCGCTGTTGTGCACGCACTGTCCAAGCGGACACAAAAATTGGGCTGCACGTGACAGTGACCCTCCTGATGACGAGAATTACGTCACACGGACAGTGTGCGGACCATCGCGGAACACGGACGACCGAAGTATACTTTGGGTTTAAATAATGACAGAATTTTCATTTTTGGGTGAACTATCCTGAATGTATATTAGTGTGGTTTTATTCTGCTCACTGAAGAATTATCAGAAAAATATGATGATATTTGAATCTAGAGAGGTGAAATCACAGAAATTATAGGCTAATTTATAACAGTTTTGAACAAAGTATTTGAAGTAAAGAAAACATGTTTGTGTAATTGGATTTTTGTCTTTAAACCTTTTAGTTACTCAGTATGCTATACTAAGCCTGTACTGCTTATTCAAACATGACATTTGTGTTTGTGTGCGTTTAGACCCTTTAGGCTGTGCATTGGTCCCTTCCAAGTTCAACATCATCTTTACACCTCAAACCTGGCCTGAATCCCATCAAAACTGTATGCTCATGAGTGACGAGCTTTTCAGTCCAAGCAATAAAGCAGCCCAAATGGAGATGGTCAACATTCTGAATAGTGAAGGTTTAAATGAGATGCTCTGGATCGGACTGCGCCGTAGTCTGCTCACATTAGAGTGGTATCAGCAGAGGGGTAAGAATGCACACAATATGGCGTACATGCAGTGGGGAACCGGGGAGCCAAGTGTTGCTGTGAAGGGCATGTGCGCTTCAGTATTCCCAAATTCAAGCATGGATTTCCATTGGAAAAGTGTGCCCTGCTGTGCTCAATTGAAGTCTATCTGCTACACAAGGGCTTTTTACTTTCCTCTGTATTTTCCAATCTCAAATGATATCTCAAATGAGAAAGGTAGTAATTCTAATAGTAATGCTGGAAAAAATGATGAACAGTAAAAACTGGCCAGGAAAAAAATGACTAGATCTTTAAGGAAAAAAATAGTGACATCTGAGGATAACATTTTTGTTACAGTTCATAGCTGGATATATCATTAAATTATATATTGTTAATATACAAACCTACTTAAACTTCCAAAATAGCTCTAGTTTAAATAGAACAGATGTTAGATCACAATAGACATGATGTTGTTTGGTCACAAATTCCTCCAAGAAGTTCACATTGCCTTTATAACCATGAATATTATGTAGTCTAGATCTTATTCACAATGTTCACACTGTTTATCTAGAAACATGGATTTATATGCCGTTATCAGCACTTTGTATTTCCAATATATAGATGTATACTTTGAAAAAAGACATTCATAAACAGATTTCAAGGTATAAAGTCAGCATGAAACATAAGTTCTGATAGTCTTTTCTTCCCTGTTGTAATGTATATCCGAGTGAAATGGCTTCTTGAATAAGAAAAAAATGTAGGGCGGGACTTGATTTTGTCCATAGGGCATTGATTGGATGCTTGTGGTTTGCTATTGCTGTGATCTCATGTGAGTGACAGGTTGTCCCGCCCTCTTGCCAGTAAACATCATCAGAGAAGAGATATTTCTGCAAGAGGGAGGGGAAGTTATTTTGATAAAAGATTACAAGGGCACATTCATTTTTAAGAAATAAGTCATTTATAATAAATACTGCAGTATTCCATATAAAAACAAGAATTGTAAATTTCGATTTCATGGTGACTTTTAAAAACCATCTCCACATAGCATCATCATATTTGTATACATGAATGTCATATTTATATCTAGGAAGTTGTAGTATTCAAATAAACATAAGCTTTCAGACCTTAAGCCTAGTGCATGCATCATTTAGCCTTTAAAGGCAGTGAGAAACTGAGTGATGACTGCTGTAAAAATATACAGCATGTGTTATATGACAAATAGCCATATGTCAGCAGCTCATTATGCAAACTTGTGTGGAGACACTAAATGTGTTTTGAATGCAAAATGTGCCTTTGTTGCTGGAAAAACACACAAATGAAGATTATATTGCTCAGAGAGAGGAAGACCTTTGGCCTTGAAGCATCAGGTAAGTCTTATTGATAATGTATGACACAACAGAATGTTAGATATTAATACTGTACTACATGGGCATGTTTATGAACTTTCTGTCTGTATTGCAATCATAAATTTAAGAACCGTTTGAATCAAGAAGTTTTTTAATGGGTTATGTTTATAACTTTAATCCATGTAGACTTTTATAGCACTCAAAGTTTTTCATCAATGTAACATCTACATTTCAGTAAATTCAATATAAGTCTAATATATTATTTAATATGACTGATTCAACTTCATTTTTAAGGTCAGTTCAGGTAGAAATATTTCCTTAAAGTAATAGTCGTACAGCTTCACCTTCTACAGTGCTCTATATTTTCTATATGAATCACATTCCCCGCAAAATCTTGTGTATATTTTGTTATTTTACATTTCGTATATCAATTAACCTTCATAATTATTCTTCTTCTTGATTGTCAGATTTTTTCCATCTAGGCTGATATAACACCAGTAGCTGCTCAAATCAACCGAGAACCACGGAGTGACAGTGATGCTGTTCAATCTTCTCTTCATATCACTGGTTTGCCAGGGTAAATCATCTCTCACATTTTCACACATTTATGTTCAAAGTTGATTTTTTATTTTTCTGAACAAAGTGACAGGAATCACAAATGCTATAAAATGGTCTTGATTACACCAATTGTATTTTACTGCAATATACTGTATGCAAAGGATAGTTCACTCTTAAAAATAAAGGTTTCAGAAGGGGGGATTTGTAGTAATGCCATAGAAGAACCACTTTGGGCTCCCCAAAGAACTTTTCAATGAACAGTTCTTAAAAGAACCATTTTTTCTTAGTGTGAAAAACATTTTAATAATCTAAAAAACATTTTCCATTAAAAAGAACCTTTTGTGCAATGGAAAGGTTCTATGGATGTTAAAGGTTCTTCATGGAACCATCAATGCCAATAGGGGCTTTCGCACTGGAGGAACCTTTTCATAGTTCCTAGAACTATTGGCTGAAGTACCCAGATTTTGCCGTGTTCGCACCGCAGGAACTAGGAACGATTTTAGTTCTAGGAACTCCTTTTGGGTGAACTAAATTAGCTCCTACTTCAGAGTAGGGTCTAAACCAGCAGTATAGGAACTATCAGTGACGTAAGTGTACGTTGATTAGTCAAACGCATATCAAACACCGGCACCCGGCATTTTTAAAAAGCCATGTAAACATATTTACTTCATGAACATGGGAAACAGCGATAACGGCATTTACCTGTTGTCTGCAGGGTTGTGTTCTTTTCTCTGCCTCGATGATATGTAATACTGAAAGTTGTAGGAGATTTCGTCTCTTAGCCCCACTTTTTGCTCTTTCAGTTGCTTAAATTATGTGTTTACATTCCATCTCCATTATCACAAAACCCACGACACGACACACAACAAACACAGCTCCGATCACGGCATCCTCCATTCACCGGTTTTTAGCGTTTATAAATGCTGTGCTTAAAGACGCCACTGTCGGCTGCTTCTTAGTTCCTATTGCCGGTGCGAATGCAACCAGGAACATGGCCCGGGGTAGAAATTAGTTCTCAGGGAACTATCCTAGTGGCTAGTTCCTAGAAGTGAGTTCCTAGAACTATTCGGTGTGAAAACTAACCTTTATTTTTAAGAGTGTGTAATTAAATGGTCATTAAGAAGATAGCATGGTCTTCAACATGTTTGAGTTTATTTTGCTATCAAACCATCTGACTGTACATTCTCCTACTTATAATCGACAAATAAGCAAACAAATGGGCGTTTAAATGATATTATTATGTGAGAAGTAAAAGAGTACAGAGTGATAAGAGAGACATGAAACTCGAAACCTGTAGGAAATCTCACTGTGCTCTATTTGTGGGAATGTTATATCAGTATATCTCTGTACAAAAACAATGAACTCTAAACTGATGATTTGACAGGGCTGTCAGTGGAGAGCTATGGAAAAGACTTCATCACGGCATTCCCGGAGAACATTGCCTACTACCATCCACAAGAGTCCTCCAACATGCTCCAAATTACTGCTTTCTACAACGACACTGCCGTCTCAATCACCATCAACCACACAAACATGTATAATGAAAAGCTACAACCTGGGCAGACTAAAACTGTACATTTTCCCAAGTATGTTGAGCAATATCAGTTCACACGCTCCCTTTATTTTGTCCGAGTCAATAGCACCAAATTGATCGTGGTGCTTTGGATCAGTCAGCGAGGGGACAGCGTGCAGTCTTATTTCGTTCAACCTTTAAAGAATCTTGGAAAGCTGTATTCAATCCCCTTTAACAACTACAATCAGATGATGGCGTCCTCGTCCAATATGGCAGATCTGTTAGCTCAGGACAGCTGGAGATACAGTTCATTCAGGCTGATCATTATCAATGCTGAGAACATCATGAACGCCATCTCTATCCAAACAGTTGGCACGAATGCTCAAAGAGCCTTTAACTTTACGCTCAGCCCTTACGAACTTTTCCAGTTCCAAACCAACGGTTCAGAGATTAAAGTGTACTCTAGTAACACTGTGGCTGTGCTGTTGACTCATCCATGTGTAGAAACTACCGGGTGTGATTGTAACATGGTGGTGAACCATGTTCTCCCCCAAAATCTGTGGGGTCAGACTTTTGTTGTGCCGTCGTTGAAGAACCTGAATTCAGCTTGGCTGCAAGTGACATCCACAATGAAGCTCATGCACAGAGGACAGAATATAAAAATTGTAGCCTCAAATTCTTCAGATCTAATTTCTTTTCCGTACCTTGCAAGTGGATCTCAGTTCATCAGTGCATCAAATAATGTGTCCATCAGGCTTATTAGTCCAGGTCTCATCTTAGAACTCATGCCAGAAACCATGTTCGCTGCCTGTTACCTGCTGCAGATAAACTCAACAAAAGGTGAGGCCTTTATCATAGCTGAAACAGCCAGTAGGGGTGATGTTCATATAGACGGTGATTTGCTTTCATCCACTGACTGGAAAACCATTACCAGTTCAAACTACTCCTCTGTATCAGTGCCGATTAGTGGCACGCATGTCATCTGGCATCCAACCTCCAGGATCGGAGTGTACATGTTTGAGAGGATGGAGAGTGGAATTCCTTACGGAGGCCCAGCTGTGATTTTAAATGAAGATCCAGGTAAAATGATACCTTTTTTTATCCAAGAGTGAATGTGATCATTACTTTGATTGATTAAAGTCAACATGAAATGTTGTTTACAACCTATTTAACTTCTGAAGAAGAAAAAATGTACGGCAGGATTCAAATTTATTTGATTTATCAAATCAGGAATTGATCGGTTAGTGATCTGGAAATTAAATCTGGATATTATCAAATGTTTGAATGACACATGACATGAAACTGGATTTAGCCACAAAAGTTTTGGCTTAGTAAGATTTTTATTTTTGAAAGAAAAAAAAAAAACTTTTATTCAGCAAGGATGCATTAAATTGATCAAAAGTGACAGTAAACACATTTATATTGTTACAAAAAAAAATCTGTTTAAAATAAATGTTCTTTTGAACTTTCTATTCATTTAAGAATCCTGAAAACAAAATGTATCACAGTTTACACAAAAATATTAAGAAGCACAAGTGTTTTCAACATTGATAATAATAAGAAATGTTTCTGAGCACCAAATCAGCATATTAGAATGATTTCTGAAGGATCATGTGACTGAAGACTCGAGTAATGACGCTGAAAATTCAGCTTTGCTGTCACGAGTAAATTATACTTTACAATATATTCAAATTGAAGACAGTTATTTTAAATTGCAATAATATTTCACAATATTACTGTTTTTACTGTATTTTAATCAAATAAACGCACCCTTGATGAGCATAAGAAAGTTTGGTAACACTTTAATTTAGGGTCCAATTCTCAATAATAACTAGTTGCTTATTAGTATGCATATTACTCTGATATACTGGCTGTGTATTAGTACTTAAAAAGCACATATTAATGCCTTATTCTGCATGACCATATTCTACATCCCTTAATCCTAAACTTAACAACTACCTTACTATTAATAAGCAGCAATTAGGAGATTATTGAGGCAAAGTCAGAGTTAAAGGGGACCTATAAAGCCCCTTTTTACAAGATGTAAAATAAGTTTCAGATGTCCCCAGAGTGTATATGTGAAGTTTTAGCTCAAAATACCCCACAGATATTTTTTATAGCATGTTAAAATTGCCAATTTTGGTGGGTGAACAAAAACGTGCCGATTTTGTGTGTGTCCCTTTAAATGCAAATAAGCTGGTGCTCCCGGCCCACTTTCAAGAAGAGGGCGGAGCTTCAAGAGTTCATGCTCCAGCATAACTGTGTAGGCCAGATTGCTAGAACACCGGCAACAACAAAACAGGACAATCGTACGCACTGAAAACTCAGAAACTGTTAGTAGCGGTGTTCGGGCTTATATGTTCGAACCAGAGTCTTTGAAAAGACCCTCGTTTGTGAAGCAGTCCGGCACAAAATGATTGGCGCAAATGTATAAGACTTTACTGATTTTCTTAGTGACATTTGCTATGAAAATTAAATTTAACCACAAAGTCCTCAGTGACTCAGATGGCGAGTCTATGGAGACTCTTATGTGGGCAGATCGTCACCAGCTGTGGGTGGGGCTTCTTCCTACAATTACGTCACTGTAGCAGGGAATCTGAATCAGAGCATTTGAAGAGACTGCTTTTGATTTATGGGAATTGTAAAAAAAAAAAAAATAGTGAGTGGATTTTTACCATTATAGGCTGGTTGTTCTCACACACTGCGGACACACATTGGTGTTCAAACACCTTATAAAAGTTAATTTTACATAATAGGTCTCTTTTAATAGTTAATAGTGAGAATTGGACCCTAAACTAAAGTGTGACTGAAAGTTCTTTCAAAAGTTCTGACATTTTTAGAGCTTGACAGTAAAAATCAGTGTCTATTTCCTCACATAGAAGAGACTAGCTTCGATAATCTTAAACAAACAAAAGGTGTTCCTATTGTTTCCTTATGTAAAAACACATATTTTTCTTGTACAACAATGTGCACAGATAAAGCAAAATAAGATCAATATTGAAATTTAAAGTAATTGACCAACATACATTATATCATCGTACTTGAAGTTACATTAAAATATGAATGAAATCAAAATTCACAGTGCATACTGAAAATGTCAATGTATGTTTGTATGTACATAGATCGTGATGGCTGTATGGCAGATCCTGCACAATATAAGACCACTACTGATGTCATGACGTGGCCCGAATCCCATGATTACTGCATAAATATAACTTTCCAGATGAGCACACCAAGCAGCGCAAAGGCCCAAAAGGAGATGACCGACTTTCTGCAAAAAGACGGCGGTCCTGGGTACTTCTGGATCGGGCTGCGGAGCAGTCTGCTCACATTAGAGTGGTACTGGAAGAACGGCAATGACAGCGAATACAATGTGAACTACACAAAGTGGGCCGTTGGGCATCCAGAGAAACCCCGGAAGGCTCTGTGTGCTTCTGTGTCGCAGGATGCCAACAAGGATTTCTCCTGGAAGAGTGTGCCTTGTTGCACTAAGATGAGGCCTGTCTGCAACAAAAAGGCCAAATACTTCAGTGAATTGACCTTTGATACACTATATGATCATTTTTACATCATTAACCAAAAGATCTGTCCTTATCGATTTTGTTTTTCTTTTATTTGAAGTCAATAATTGCAGTAATGAATCAAACGTTTAATCATGATTCTGAATAAGACTAATCTAATTTCTTAATTATAGAAAACCTTTAACTATTACTTGTCTGTTAATTTATATTAATTTTTGTTTTTTAATGCATAATATAAAGACATTTTTCACTTTTTTCAACATTAAAATATGTGGATCTTTATATGTCCATGATAGTTAATGACAGTTAATGAAATACTTACTTACTGTTATCGCACAAACTGAACAGCCTCTCAAATTGGACAACTGTAAAAACTGTTGTAATGTCAGATGTAATGTAGGCTAAGGTGAAGGCACCTAAAGTGAAATTAGCTCCTAGGTGAATACAAGTATATCTCATAAGTTCACAATGCTCTTGAAAAGTGCTACACCTTTAAGCCTATTTGGCTAGATTCTGGTGCATTTGGGTATGTTTAGTTACCTCTGTTGGCTGACGTCTTTCAGCTCACCATCGCCTCCATGCTGCGATGTCATTTAGGCAAATCACATAGACACCTAGGCATAATCAGGTAACAGGTAGCATTTTATTGACATTTTTTAAATGTGGTTTATAAAATCCAAAAGTGCACAAACTTTACATAATGAAAAACAAAAACAACAACAAAAAAAAAACATGTCTTGCTCACTTTATTTTTGCTACAAGAATTTGCTTGTCTAGTCTAAACTGCAACCAACGGCAGCTCACCCCTCCCTTTCGAAGCAAAATAGAGAAGCTACGGTGGCCGAAACAAGTCAAAGATGTCGTCTCTGAGACAGCAGAGAGTACGTTAGCCAGTCAAGCAATGAGGTTTCTTCTTACTTCTAACAAAGAACGGTCTCTGCTTCTAATAAACCAGACGACTACTACTACTTCTTCTTCTTCGTGCGTATTCAACGTAGTGACGATGCAAGCTGCCTCTAAAAACACGAACGATTTAGAAGAAGAACAACATAGTGACGAAACGCGCAGTTTGCCCGTTTAGGGCTGCTGTAGAAACATGCTGGCGCAAAATGATGACTTGACATGGAGGGGGGACCCGCGGTGTATGTAGATAGAAATAACTGATTCTAAGGTAATAAAAACATAATGGTTCATTATGTAAGGTCTATATATATAATATATATATATATATACACACACACACACACAAAAATATATACAATTGTATATTTACAACATTTACAATTTCAATCATTTTCAATAAATCATTATTTAATTCATAATTTGTGTTGTGAGTCTTCTCCTTTATTGTGTTCCCCTTGGGACATAATGTGTTTTTTAGTCTTTTCCATTTGTCAGTGCAGCTATAGTCAAAAGTTTACAGTGTAATTTGTGTTTTATCTAATGTGTATGTTCATCATAGATGTGAATTGTTAACATCACACGAGCGATCTTGTGTCATACTGTCTTGTTTTTATCAGTAAAACCACATTTGGCTGTTTATGTAGCAAATAACTTGCAAAACGATTGCAATAACAATTGAAAACCTGTTTTTAATGCTTTTGAGCAAATCTGGTGGATGCCTACAGTATTTTAGGAATTCAAAATCATGATTTTGCATTGTGAAAGTCATTATGTCAAATGAAGCATGTACTGAAGTCAATGGTGTAGCCAGGATCCTACGCAAATCTGAGAGAAAAACAACCATTTTGAAAGTCAAATGTGTTTGGATTAAAACAAGGGCAAAGAGGTGATTCTTAAAGAGAAGAAGAGTGCCGACCAAGATATCTGGTAAGAGTTTTTGCTGTGGTTGGGTTTAAGTCAGTAGAGCAGGCAACTTGTGTGGATAATTGTTGGAGTATTTAACTACAATGTTTCTGCAGAGAAATATATATTTGCCTTGTATGAAATGCAGAGAAAATCTTAAGGCATAAAAAAGAAACTTTTTTGTTGTCTCATTGTCTTTTACTTGTTTATCTTGGATGATACTGGATTATCTTTAGAGACTTTTTTGACATCCAATGGATTTTAGAATTTTTTTGGTCATCACTTTAATTTACTTTGTTGTAATTAGCTGCTTTGTGACAGGATTCTGTGTTGCAAAACATTCTATTTATCTATACACATTGTATATTTTACAATCAATTTTTCTGTTATTCTTCTTAGTTTTTGTCTTTTCTTCCAGCAAGTTAAAGCAAGTTTAAGCCATAATCATGCTTGTTGTTCTGCTGATCGCATCAATGTTTTGCCAAGGTAAGAGAAGAACTTTTACTATCCTTTATGACAGTGGTTTGGATAAAAGTGGTCTACTCAGTGAATAAATGTAATATAAATTTACTGATCTGGTTTCTCCCAGATTGGGCAGTTTTTGTTGTACTCTTCTATACCACCTGAAAAAGTTAAAAAGCTGCTGTTTTTTAAGTTATTTGGGATGCAGTATAGCTCATGTACAATGAACATTTTTATTTAAGGTCTTACAGTAGTAAGCTATGGAGACAACTTCATCACTGCCTTTCCGGAGAACATAGGTTTCTTCTATCCGTCTTATCTCAGGAACATCCTAAAAGTCACGGCACTTCATGACAACACTAAATTCACAGTCTTCTACAAAAACACACAGAAAGTCATACAAATCGAGCGGTCAGGGCAGACCATGACTGTGTATTTTCCAGAATCTGCTGAAGTAAATCAACTAGGCTCTTCAGTCGCATCTGTCAGAATTACCAGTGACAAAAACATCATAGTGGTTTCTGTAAGTAAGCGGGGCACAAGCATCCAGAACAATGTCGTCCAGCCCACGGTAAACCTTGGTACAAACTATATGATCCCTATGCTGGATTACCCAGAGTATCTTGCATCCTTCAACCCATCTAGTCTTGTCAGTACAACCATGAGATACAGCTCATTCAAGTTACTCATTATCAATGCGGTGGACAGTCAAAACAGCATCACTGTAGTCAAGCAAACATCAACAGATGTTCAAGAAGAGACATTCAATATCGACTCTTACCAACTGGTTCAGCTTCAGACCAACGGTTCCGTGCTGAGGGTCAAATCTAGCAAAGAAGTAGCTGTGATATTGACCCACCCGTGTGTGGAAACTGCAGACTGTAACTGTAACATGGTAATGAATCAGATTCTTCCCACAAAGTTTCAGGGTCGGAGCTTTATCGTACCTTCCATCTTCAACGTGGCCGAGACCCGGTTACTTGTGCTGTCAGAAAACTTGTCTTCGCTCCTTCACGATGGTAACCAGATACAAGCTACTTCCTCAGCTCTTCTGCCGTTTTCAAACCTGGAGACATCTCAACTGGTAAATTCTTCAGATAGAGTGTCCCTCAGACTTGTCAGTCCGGGCCTCATTGTGGAATTGATCCCAGACACCATGTTTTTTGCTTGCTACCTGCTGCAGTTTAATTCAGCTAATGGCAAGGCTGTGGTGATAGCTGAAACAGACAGCAAAGATGATGTGCACACACATAAAGGTTTGCTTTCAGCATCTGAATGGACTGCAGTTGCTGGCACAAAGTACTCTTCAACTGTAGTAACTATACCAGACCTCAGCGCCACAGTCTGGCATCCGACCTCAAAGATTGCTGTTTATATGTTGGAATACATGTCTGCGAAAGTAGTTTTTGGAGGCCCAGCTATACCCATCAATGAAAAACCAGGTAAAAGATCGATCTGTCTGTCTGTCTGTATGCCTATCTATCTATCTATCTATCTATCTATCTGTCTGTCTGTCTGTCTGTCTGTCTGTCTGTCTATCTATCTATCTATCTATCTATCTATCTATCTGTCTGTCTGTCTGTCTGTCTGTCTGTATGCCTATCTATCTATCTATCTATCTATCTATCTATCTGTCTGTCTGTATGCCTGTCTGTCTGTCTATCTATCTGTCTGTATGCCTGTCTATCTATCTGTCTACCTGTCTATCTATCTATCTGTCTGTCTATCTATCTGTCTGTCTACCTGTCTATCTGTCTGTCTGTCTATTTATCTATCTCTATCTGTCTATATGTCTGTCTATCTACCCATCTATCTATCTATCTATCTATCTATCTATCTATCTATCTATCTATCTATCTATCTATCTATCTATCTGTCTGTCTGTCTGTCTATCTATCTGTCTATCTATTTATCTATCTATCTCTATCTGTCTATGTCTGTCTATTTCTATCTACCCATCTATCTATCTATCTATCTATCTATCTATCTATCTATCTATCTATCTATCTATCTATCTATCTATCTATCTATCTATCTATCTATCTATCTATCTATCTGTCTGTCTGTCTGTATGCCTATCTATCTATCTATCTATCTATCTATCTATCTATCTATCTATCTGTCTATCTATCTATTTATCTATCTCTATCTGTCTATATGTCTGTCTATTTCTATCTATCTATCTATCTATCTATCTATCTATCTATCTATCTATCTATCTGTCTGTCTGTCTCTGTCTGTATGCCTGTCTGTCTATCTATCTGTCTGTATGTCTGTCTGTCTATCTGTCTACCTATCTATCTATCTGTCTGTCTATCTATCTGTCTGTCTACCTGTCTATCTGTCTGTCTATTTATCTATCTCTATCTGTCTATATGTCTATTTCTATCTACCCATCTATCTATCTATCTATCTATCTGTCTGTCTGTCTATCTATTTATCTATCTCTATCTGTCTATATGTCTATTTCTATCTACCCATCTACCCATCTATCTATCTATCTATCTATCTATCTATCTATCTATCTATCTATCTATCTATCTATTTATCTATCTCTATCTGTCTATATGTCTGTCTATTTCTATCTATCTATCTATCTGTCTATCTAACTATCTATCTATCTGTCTATCTATTTATCTATCTCTATCTATCTATCTGTCTGTCTGTCTCTTTCTATCTACCTGTCTGTCTATCTATCTATCTATCTATCTATCTATCTATCTATCTGTCTGTCTTTTTAGCTTGACAAACTTTGCTTTTTTTTAGTTAAAATTACTGTTATATGATGTTAATTCTACTTCCTTACATTCAGATTTGAATTGCAATTCTGAATCCTGTTTGGTACTTCAGTTCAATTTCAGGAACTGAATTAGAATTTTCAATTCAATTCTAAATGCAAGGCATGTAATTGTGAAGGTAAAAATGTTCATTTATTCATGCATTCAGATCTTCATGGCTGTATGTTGGTTCCTGGAGCATTTTCAGTTGGACGTGACCCTCTGAGTTGGACAGAGTCTCGTGAGTACTGCATGAATAATGGAAATCAGTTTGCCTGTCCTGTAAGCAAAGCCGTCCTGAAGGACATGGCTGATAACCTGACCACAGAGGACAGGCATGGCTGGATCGGTCTCCGCCGTAGTCTACTAACTACAGAGTGGTACTGGCAGGACGAGTATGAACCCCCAACTGATGTCAGTTACGTTCACTGGGATGATGGGCATCCTTTGGGCCTTTTGAAGGGCTTATGTACTTCAATGTCCCTGGACTCTAAAAATGATTTCAAATGGCACAGTGCACGTTGCTGTGATAAAAAGAAGCCTGTCTGCTACAAAAGGCCAGCATACCTCAATCCTTCACAAGATTGGTTTATAGACATTTTTCCTTATGTTTAGTGCTTATTAGTAATGCTATTCTTCAGGTTCATTAAGTTTATATTTGTATCACCACCTGCATATCTGAGCTGTATTTTTAAATAAATGTAATTTGTCTTTATATTAGATTTATATTAGACACATAATAAAATTAAATAAGGCTAATGACTTTTTGAAATTATGTCAAGCAGTTGCATTGATACCATGAATGTATGGAAACATTCAAACAGATGGATCCTGAATTAAATTATGTTTTATGTTAACTTAGCTCAGACATCAACTCATATGGAAGCAGGAAGATCCTGGAGTCACATCAACAATAAAATTGAATTAAAATTCTATAAAGCATGGCATTTGGTGCCAGTAATGAGTTGCAATGCATTATACTTTTTAAAAAATGTATGCAGTCCTTATTTGTGCCTGATTAAATATTAATTCACCACTTACTTACAATACGGTACATCTTTTTTATGCTCAAATGAAATAGGGACTGATGAAATAATGTTACATAGCATACATATCTAAGCATGTAGTGACCAATATAATCTACTTCATGTACTGTAGCAAATTGCTGTATCTAGTTTCCATAAAGAAAATCTGTGCATATGCATTTTGCCATGTGCAAACAGATCCTCAACAGCAGGGGTTAAATTGGGATTTGTTATGTGGGGGGGCTCTGTGGTTTCAGGCTTTCGAGGGGTGCATCTGTACGCAAAGACTACAAAATCATATCATTTGACAAACTGTAAAATATAACAAGTTGAGAGAGCCCTCTGCTATGAACAATAAAATGCTGATCAAAATCATTCTATAGATGCTGGTAGTGTGCAAAGCTACATCTGATGACAATATAATCTTTCTGTAGGCCTGTACCTTCTCCTTTGTGTCAGTATCAAATATAAGAGTGATGCTACCATCAAAGGAGAGAATATAAATACAAAATACAGTGCTCGACATTAAGCTTTGTTTTGTGCTTGTCCTTTGGACAACTAAGTTGGTCATTTACTTGTCAGAGTAAAAAAGTAGCTTGTCTGGAAAAAAAAATAGGATTTAAATATTTAAGTATTTAAATCTGCATATTTTTCTTATTTACCCTGGGGGCATTTTATTAACCTCTATAAAGGGCATTTCCCCCCCAATCTAATTAAATTTATGTTTCATCTTTTATTTCAAATTCTTACATTTGATAAATTAAAACAGTAAGACACTATAGGGCTGTTACAAAATTAAATAATTGACACTGAAAACGTACAACTGCATTCAATAATGTTATGAGATTCTTTAAATATTTTTGAATATACAAATAAGAAATGGTGGTGGTAAATTTATACTTTTAAACATGAAATTAAATCGCCAGTAGATGGCGGCAAGTGACCGTCTTAATCAGTGAGCCACTGAGTCATTTATTCAAACGATTCATTCAAAAGGCTGAATCAAGAATGAAGCAGTTGTTTATGATTGGGCCATTGAATCTTCACTGAACCGATTCGCTCAAAACGCTGAATCATTCAAAACGGCTGAGCGTAGCTGCGAGATGCGCTGGTTCTGATTTGTTTGGAACTATTTTCCCTGCTACAATAGAAAAAAAAAAAAAAAAAAAAAAAAAAAAAAAAACAGGCAATATTGCACCTAAAACGTAAGTGATTAATATTAACTACTTGTTAATTGAACTGTTGTATGAAATGTGTCAATTTCAATCGAGGTGATATTCAGGAATTCAGCACTTTCGGTCGTGTGATGCTTAACTTTATCATATGTCGTAAATAGCAAGCTATAAAAACCATACACATATTGAATTTTTATTGCAACATGATAACTGAGTTTCTTTGTGTGAGCAGAGCGCATTTGTTTTGAATTCTCCTCAAGAGGTTACGTGATACGCAATATCACCGCCAGTACATTACTAGTATCCACTATCAATCGCCCCTTAAGCTAAATTAATCTTTCTCGCGTTTTGGTTGTTATTGACATTTTAATCAAGCTACTTATCTGGTCAGGCAAGTAAAATTCTCTTTCACTTCAAAAAATCCACTTGTCCCGCAGTCCCGGACAAGCGTATGTCGAGCCCTCGTAAGCCTATGTGCCGGGGCTCAGCCCCGGACGGCCCCGGCCCAATTTAACCCCTGCTCAACAGACATTTTCTCAGGCCTGATGTGAACTGAATCTGACGCTGCAGGACTGCAAACTGCATGAATCAAATTTATCGCTTCATGAGCTTAATAGCTCTAATCTCACACTGTAGGATGTAGAACCATTAATCAGCCTATTTATGACTTTAATAACTGTAATCATCCCTTACTAGCATTGTTCTATACGCTTGAACCTAAATCCTTTACGGGTAGCCTATAATTGCTGAAAACTATACGATTTAAAGAAATCTCAATTATTATTTGATTAAATAAAGAAATATGCTTTCATAAAGCACAACATACCAAATATCTGTCTCATAGAGCCAATTAATGTGAGTGTTGAGTGCTTTTTGTAGGTGTTAATTCTCATTAACCAAGGCTAGATAGATGTGGGTATTTATAAAAGCACTAATCTGTTGGAATGTAAAACAACTATATGACATACTGTACATTTGGGCTACTCATTGTCAGCAGAGATGGTAGAATAGTGAAGTAAACATTGACAAGCGATCAAGAGTTTGTCCAGTTTCAGATCAACGGTTCACTGGTATGCATGCTATGATCAGGGGTGTCCGTAGACTGTCTTTATTAGTACCCGAGGGTAAATTTGATGTGCAGACAGGAGATTCAGCAATCCAGACAAATTCATAAAACATCAGAACATGCATTAAAACATATACCATTATAATATAATATAAAAAAACTCCTAAGAATAAGTCAAGACAATGTGCCTCACACACACACACACACACACACACACACACAGGTATTCCTATCATTATGGGCACATTCCATACACAATAATGTTTTTTATACTGTACAAACTGTATATTCTATCCATCTACACTAACCCTACCCCTAAACCTACCCATCACAAAAAACTATCTGCATTTTAAGGCCTACATTTTCAAAAAAAAAAAAAAAAAAAACCCTCAATCTGTATGATTTATAAACTTGTTTCCTCATGGGGACCTTAAAAATGTTCCCACGAGGTCAAAATTTACTGGTATTACTATACTTGTGGGAACATTTTGTCCGCATAACATAACATAACACACACACACACACATCCCCTCAAAAGCTTAAAAGGGGCAGTGCACCCAAAAATGAAAATTCTGTGATAGCTCACCAAGTTGTTCCAAACCTGTGTAAATTTCTTTCTTCTGCTGAACAAAAGAAAATATTTTGAAGTATATCGGTAACCAAACAGTTGATGGGTCCCATTGACTTCAATATGGGGAAAAAAATAGCTGTGTCTCATTTCGAAGGCTGTGTCCTCCGGATGTCGCATTCGAAGGTTGCATACGTCATTGAGGCTGTATCGTTTCAGAAAAGTAAGTAGGACACTCCGAACGCGACCTTCAAATGCGTCCTTCTTTCACAGGAAGTCGGAGGATGCATGAGGTGTATCCTTTGCTGCTGCAGATAGCCCACAATTCTTTGCGTTGCTGTTAACAACCGTCATTTATTTGAAAAAAAAAAAATGGCGGCGTCGGCAAATGTACATACAAGCGAAGATGTGTTTAAATAAGTAGTTTCATGCTTGTTTTTGTTTTAAACTTTGTTCTTCTTAATATCCTTCTCCTTTGTCTCTGTAACAGATATCTGTTGCACATAAGCCAGCTCCTCAAGCATTAACCAAAATAAAACAAGTAAATACATTTTCTTTTCAAATTACTTTACAAATTTATTAATAATTTTCATTCATTTGCTGAGAGCGCAACGAGGCTGCCATGAACGTGTTGGCATAGCAACGATATACTTCCTGTTTCCTTTCCTGCCTGTGTGTCCTACGAAGAATGTTTCGTTTAATTCAGGTTAAGGACACTCCATATACCGCATCCTTCACAGGATTCGTCCTCTTGAGGATGCAGCCTTCGAAATTAAATGAAATGAGACACAGCTAATACTATGGAAGTCAATGGGGCCCCATCAAATGTCTTCTATTGTCCGTGTGTCAGCGATGAAGCCGCTCTTCATTCCGTGGTGCAGCTTGTGAACGAGCAACACACACTGCACTGCAGATAAAGACAATTTATATTCATAGATATCCAAAGTATCACACCGTGTGTACACCAGACGCGACCGTTGTGTAGACAATATCACTGATTATAATGGGTTCTATTGTCTTTTGACGCGTCACGCCGCGCCGCTCGCCTCCGTAGACACGGTGTCAGTATCATAAAAAGTATGAAAACATGAATACACTTTTGGTACTTACGGTTGGTTGAACTTTCGATTGGTTTCGAACCTTATTCAATCTCAGTCAGTGCTGTGACAAATTCCTAATTCTGAACGCTTGATGGCGCTGTGTTCTTATAATTCACTCTTCTTGACGTTCTGAGCTGTTACAACAGCTCTTTTACAAGGAGCAGCAGAAAAATAAAAACAAAAATAAATTAATATGTAATTCATACAAAGTCTAAATGTGGGGATTTATTTGTTTTGTTAGTAGATAAGATTTAGCGAGATTTATGGATTTTAAATTTGAAATCATAAAATAAAGTGGAGAACAAAAGCAAAAAAGTAATTAAAGCTAATATAATATTGTCCTGACTGAGTTCTCAGTAATTCGAGAGATTATCCTGAAGATATTATTCTCCTTATACCATATGTGGTCATTGCATAAGCTTTCTTGTTAATATTTAATTTAGCCCACCTCTTCACAAAATATTAAATTAATGCATTAATACATAAAGGAAAAATATATTAATAGGCAGAATCCATGACATAATTAATTATGTGAAAATGACTTTTCTTTGGGTCATGATTTGGTTATTTAGTTAAGCCATTATGTTCTAAAGTCAACTAGATTTTTTAAAATTACTACATTAAAACTACACTTCCCATGAATGTTTGCGGCACTTTACGGCAGAGCTGACGTCACACGCTGTTACATGTGGATAAGCGATCTGTAGCATAACATTTGAATTTCGTGAACTATGTTGTTTTAGTTGTAGATAATTAATTAATTAATTAAGCGTTTAAAAAAAGGGTGTCGAAGCTAAGCTGCCACAGTTCAGTCATATGGAACGACATAAGCCCGCAATTATTTAGAAAAAACAGCTGCAGCTATCTGAACTTGCTAGCCAGATCGCTACTTGCTAGCACAGGAAACGAAAGTAAGTTTATTAAAATATTTTTTCATGTGCCACTCTGAATAATGATGCTGTTTTCGATAACATATAATCCCGAGCTGTCATTTATTAAAATCATCCTTGTTTTGAGGACTCTGCCGCAAAAATATGATAATTTATTCATTTTAATTTGGAAAATTATTTTTTATTCTAAGTGGATATGGGGGTCTTTGAAACTAATGTCATTGGTACAGAAAATGCACTTTTACATTTGTGTATATAGTTACTAATATAGATGTATGTGGGCAATTTTTGGTTTTTTTTTTTGGGATGAAACTACATATACATATGAACCACAATACATTACTAGCAGAACTGATATACAGTAATTCATTCCTTTTCAATTTCCACAGGTGAAGGCTAAACATCATGGAGAACTACAGAAAAGCACGCACAGTTGAGCAGCCCTGCCCGTGTCCGTTCCCTGACCTGCCCAGCAACACTCCTGAAGTTCGAGTGAAGGATGGCAGCAAAGTCCGCAACCTGATGAGGTTTGCTTTAAGCCGTATGGAGGAGAAAGCACCTTCAGCAGATAATCTAGGCACCAATGAAGGGTCAGAGGTGAGCGTTGGGTCGGGGGAGAATCTGTGCCGCCAAATTGTGTTCACAGGTGTGGGTCAGAGCGTAGCTAAAGCCATCACGTGTGTGGAGATCCTGAAACGCCGTGTTCGCGGACTACACCAGCATACCAAGCTGGCCTACCGCACGGTTCAGGAGGTCTGGGAGCCCCTGGAGCCTGAGGCCGGGTTGGACAGTCTCACAGTCAGCAGAAATGTACCTAGTGTATGGGTTCTGCTCTCCAGAGACTCACTTGATAGTAACCAGCCGGGTTACCAAGCGCCAGGTTCATTTGATGCCTTTTGGGCTCAGGCTCTCAAAGAGGAAGCAGCAACCCTGAGACATGAACAGAGAAGGAAGAGGGGAGGAACAGGGACTGGAAGGGCAGAAGGGGCTGGCAGAGGAAAGGGTCCACGCAAGCAACCAGCCCGACCTGGAGGAACACGTAAACCTTTAGGTCATGCAGGGGGTGGGCAGTAATGAATGAATGTTGCAACTTCCTGCTACAGCCGTAGCTTGGCTTATATTGACAGACACATTTTGATGGGGAATATTCAGTGCCATATCTAATAAGCAGATTCTTGAGCATGTCTGTCATAAAATAGTTGTTCAGTACCTGAACAGTTCACGTAAAATAAAAAACTCTGTCATTTATTAATTCACCCTCATGCCATTAAAACTTATTTGTTGTATTTTTTTTTTTTTTTTTTTTTCTTTTTTTTTTTTTCTTGTGGACATAAAAGATGAATTTTTGAAGGTTTTTTATGCAGCTCTTTCCATACAACAATATTCAGTTGTGATCATGTTTGTCAAGCTCCTTGTGCACTATAATCCCAGTCTTTTTAAGCCATACAGAAGTTTTCGATTAATAGTGACTTTAATTTTAATCTCTGTCAGATTCAGAAGACTTGGAATATAACACATACGTTTGGATTAAAGAATGGACCACTTTTATAATGTATTTTGGAGCTTGTCAGATTTGAGGGTGTGTAAATCGTGACTTTTTTTTTTTTTTTTGTTAACTATTTCTTTAAATACATTAGACAGAAAGGCCTAAAACAAAATTTTCAGATTGAAGTATTGTTCCAAAGAGACTACAATGAAGTATTCTCCTTTTTTATACATTAGCATGTTTTCTGTTAAAATACCTTATTGTAAAAACAATTATTCTGTAGGTTTCTTTAAAGATTATATTTGTTGACTATTTTTTTTTTTTTTTTTTTTTTCTCCAGCATATATGGTATAATTTGTTTTAAAAATGAAAAAATGTTAGAAATGTATAGATTGATCCAGATTGGCATACATGTTTAAATGGGCA
Organism: Mylopharyngodon piceus; assembly: GCA_039654765.1. Classification (NCBI taxonomy): domain Eukaryota; kingdom Metazoa; phylum Chordata; class Actinopteri; order Cypriniformes; family Xenocyprididae; genus Mylopharyngodon; species Mylopharyngodon piceus. Next base: position 21,696,578 of record CM077445.1, read on the forward strand.
AAATGATTTTTGTTTTTTATTTTTTTTCAATTTAGAGGAGTTCTTCACCCTATTCATTTGATCTTTGTTTTATATTATTGCAGATTTGATTAACAGATGAAGTACCAGGCAAAGTTTTTCATATCAGAAGAATGAAAATAGGCCTATGTCGTCTTTTGCTACTAACATCTTCATTATTTTATGCAAAGGAAAGGAAATTGTGTATTTTGAATACCAAATATGTCAGAAAATACACAAATTTGGGACTCTGACCAAATGCCAATGTTTTTTTTTTTTTAGTGGCACAGGTCAGGAAGTCTGAAGGCATAGACGTTGTATTGGGAGCTGTTTGTTTTTTTATATATATATATATAGTTCAAATGGAAAGCATGTTATTTGTACAGATTTGGGCATATCAGCAGCAGTGGAGAACGTCAAAACAATACATTAATTTCATGTTTTCCCAGCATAGACTGTTTGCTGGAGTAAATTGGAGTAAATGTTATGTATTCTTTAGGAAATTTCTATTTTGTGAAATCCAGAAAAGAAAAGTTCAAACAGTAAAATTGAAAGTTGTGATGTGTGAATGCAAACAATGGTCAGTTCTGTGGCAGATAAAAATGTAACATGGAAAATGTACTGTTTTGGAACTGAATTATTTTGAGTGAATAAAGTGTGGATTCTTCTGAAGGTGTTGGTGGATTTCTGCATTTGTTATATGAAACTTGTTTTTCTTATGCCACAAACCTTTCCAGCATCTTATGCAAAACCACATGGGGAGAGGAAAGAAGGATTTTTGAATGTCAAATGTTCTTTTACTGAATGAACAGAGAATGCACGGCTCATTCTGTTCACAGAGGAAGAACGCTGATCAAGATTTAAGGTAGGATATTTTTTCATTACATTTGAGTCAATAAAAATGCATAAATATTTCTGAATGTTCTTCTTTCAAAAGTGGTCTAGCACTATAACAATATGTAGACTAATATTTTTCTTCAGAAGGGAATTTATCTAATGCAAGGCTATGCAGAATAATTGGATGTCATCATTATAAACAGTTGTAAATTCTATAGAAATACCAAGAATTTAAGCATATGACATATCAGTTTATTTGGATGAATAAAAAGCTTTAACATAGCCTATTAACTGATATCAAATGGTTTTGTTTAGTGTTTAATACACTTTGTAGGACATTATATAACCTTTATTTAATATGGAGCTGCTCAACACATTTTCTGAAGAGTGAACAATTAATGTTGTTTATCATCAGGATTATGTTTCATATATTCTTGATAGCTATAAAAATGTCTATTTGTCTGTTTAATCCAGTGACTCTAGTCTTGGATGTGCATGTATGTCTGCATATATATATATATATATATATATGTATGTAAAATATATGAAATTGATAATTTTATGATCAAAAGTGACATTAAAAAATTTATAAAGAAACAAAATATTTCTATTTCAAATAAATGCTGCTCTTTTGAACTTTAATCAAAAAATCCTAAAATAATGTCACTTTCCACAAAAAATAAGCAGCACAACTGTTCTCAACAATAAGAAATGTTTCTTGAGCACCAAATCAGCATATTATAATGATTTCCATGTGACACTGAAGACTGCTAAAAATTGCCATCATAATCAAGTATATTTAAAAAAAAAAAAAAAAAAAAGTAAAATACAAAAGATTTGTTTTAAATTTTAATAATATTTAACATTACTTTTTTTTTTTTTAACTGTATTTTTACCAAAACGTAAACGTTAAAAAAAAAACTGCAAATGAAAGACAAACTATATTGAAAGCAGGTATTTTACATAGTCTTGTTTCTTCACTAGTTTGACTAACTGTAACCAGAGCCTCCTCAGTGGAAAAATATGATATATTGTCATCTTTTTGTCTGCATGTGAATTTTGTACAGTAAACACACTGGAGTGTTCTTAACAAATACACAAAATGATTAGTCACTTATATTTTTTTGCAGCTCAGCACACAGCGGTGCCTTACCAGCTGAAACCAGCTTCACTAGTCACTCAACGAGGAGCTGCATAGGCAGAATACGCAGTCATGTTGACTGTTCTGTTGACCATTTTAATGTTTAGTCAAGGTAAGTAACTATTTAATGTGATCACTAGGGATGCACTAATACGAATTTAGGTCAGTAAACATTTTAAACTCCAGAAGGTTTTTTTTTTTTTTTTTTTCAAACCTATTGTGCTCAAGTCATTCCCTTCGATGTTGCAAATATTACAATTGGCAGTCTTTCCTTTTTTTTTTTACCATGTTTAAAAAACACTCAAATCTTTGACATTTTCAAAGTGGTCGAATTTTCTCAGTGTTCATTTCAGTGTTCTCATTGACATAATGATGATACTGATACCAAGTACAACTATTAACCCTCCATTATCAACTAGATATGAGTACAACAGAGTAGTATTAATGCATCAGTAGTGATTACCATTGGCTGAAAATAAATTAAATAGCAAAACAACAAAACAAACATGATTATTGGGCTGTTGCACATTCACAGGGCTTTCAATGGACAATCGTGGGACGAGTTTCATCACTGCATTCCCTGAGAATATTGCTGTTTATTATAAAAAGACCATTAACCTACTCAAAATCACCACCCTCCACCCAAACACTACGGTCTATGTCACCTCTATAGCCAGCGGCATCGTCGACACCAATGAATGCATCAGCAATGGGACCATTTTGACAGTGAATTTGACAAAAGAGGATGAAGAATACCAGTTTGTATCTTCCAATAAGTCTTTTCGAATCACCAGTGATAAAAACATCACAGTTCTTTCTGTGAGTGGATGGGAGAGGAGATTCCAGTCTCATGTTGTCCAGCCTGAACAAAATCTCGGAACAGTGTATCAGGTCCCCGCTCTGAATTACACCAAGATAGCCACGTCCTTTAGCCCTTTAATAACATCGGATGTCAGATTTCTCTCTTTTAGGCTGATGATTATCAATGCAATGGACAAAGTCAACAATGTCACCATCAAACAGGTTGACGAAAGAGGTCAGAGCCAGGCAGATAACATAACGCTCGGTCCTTACAAGCTTCTCCAGATTCAGAATAATGGGACGGTGAGAGAAATAAATGCTACGGACAAAGTGGCTGTACTTCTGACCCATCCGTGCTTTGACAGCAAAAACTGCTCCTGCAACATGGTGGTGAACCAGCTCAAACCCCCAGTGATTGCCGATGAAAAGATTCCAGCCAGATTCCTCGTGCCCCCTATCTTCAGTGCCAAACAGCTACTTGTGACAACAAATCAACCCTTCAAAGTCTGTCAGGGTTTAATTAAAAATCAGAATGGTATTTTGGTGCAAAATTCTACCGACATCCTGCCATTATTCCCAAATTTTACAAACGCGTCCTCGGTTATTTCTACCAACGTGCATGTTTCCCTCCATTTAATCAGTCCTGGACTCATTCTAGACCTCATTCCGACAAGCATGTTCTCTGGCTGCTATCTGTTAGGTTTTAATTCCTCACGCAGTGGGGCTTTGGTGATTGCTAATACATTCAGCACTGATAATGTGCAAATAAATGATCAGCCTTTGCCTTCAGAAATCAAATGGAACGTTCTGAATGGCACAGAGTACTCTTGGGCTCTGGTGGAGGCACAAGAGATAGGCACTATCTGGCATCCTACTTCAAAGATTGGTGTATATATGATAGAACGCTTGGAGTCCAACAATATCTATGGGAGCCCAGCAATAGCTATAAATAAGGACCCAGGTAAGAATTGTCATGTTTAACCATAAAAATTATATTCTACACATATTTACTAAGACTGTCAATTGATGATTAACTTTATATACTAGATGAAAAAGATGATATAACTTTATGGCCCGGTTTCACAGACAGGGTTTAGACTAAGCCAGGATTAGGCTTTAGTTCAATTAGGCTATTTAGCTTTTATAAACGTACCTTAGAAAAAAAAAACATTACTGGTGTGCATCTTGAGACAAAACAATAGCACGTTTGGTTCTGGCAGTTTAGTTTGAAACGGGGCACGGTTCGCATGAAAAATCGCTAATGTGAAAGCTGTCATGCGAACCCGGGTGCGCACCGGGGTACCGAACCCGAGACTACCTGAAGGAGGTGGTCTGAGTTCAATTGCACTCGAACTGTGCCGCGGTTCGCATGAATATGAAAGCAACGCGGACTCGGGTGCGCTCTTGTTCAGGAAGTAAAGTAACCTGCGCATGCGTTTTCGCCGATTATAATATATTTATTAAATAAAACACATGTAAGAGATGACAGTGTTGATGATTTACCTTGGATTCGAGCAGGAGTGAGCCTGCAGTGTATTCGTGCTTTGCAAGTGCAATTAGAGCGGCAAATTAATGGCAATCAGCTGTCTCCTCAAAATAGGCTGTTTGCAAACAGCAGAAAACCGTCTACATGCGGCTTCTGTACATAATAGCACCACATTAATAAAAAAAATACAATTTATTGACCCGCGTTCTGTTTTCTGTCATGCGCCGTGCACGTCTGTGATGACGTAAGATGAATGCAACGATAGAATCAATTTGAGTGTGAAAACAGACCAACGCTGCGGGGGGCACCGGGAACAATCGAGCCTGGGCTCGGACCGCGGCAAACGAGCCCAGTGTGAAAGCCCCCTAAGCGGACTCGGGTACGGTTCGCGGGTGCATCCAAACGTACCAAACTCTGACGTCAATCGAACCCGGGTGCGCACTAAAAGTGCTAATGTGAAAGCACCCGTAGCTTTTATAAACGTACCTTAGAAAAAAAAAACATTACTGGTGTGCATCTTGAGACAAAACAATAGCACGTTTGGTTCGATTAAGGGTGTGTTTACACTTGTCATGTTTGGTTTGATTAAAACGATGCGATTGTTCTGTTAGTGCGGTTCATCTGAACATGTGTGAATGCTGCCATCTGAACCCTGGTGCGCACCAAACAAGCGGACTGAGACCGCTGAAAAGATGGGTCTCGGTCCGCTTCCAAACAGACTCTGTTGCGGTTCGAATGATATATGATCGCAACATGGACCAAAGACATGTAAACGAACCAAAAACAGGAAGATGAGACCCTAAAAAGAATCCTCACACATATTGTTTTTTTCTCATCATAGTCGCAAGTTTGCCCATCACAGGCATCAGACGCGCGTCTCCACGCAGAAGATCATTTGTGTGTGTGACGGATGGATTCCCGCCGCTGTTTTGACTCCTTTACACATTTTATAAGCTCTTCACGAGCTCCCAGCTGGCCAAAATACCATCATATGCAGACTACGCACACACAACAAGCGCATTTATCTCAGCACTCAGCAATGTTTTGGATGTTCGGTAAGTTCCGTCTCAAAATAGGCAATACGTCATAAAATCCGACCAATCGGGTTATGAACGTGTCCCTGTGCCTTTAGGTTCGGTATCTTTTGGTTCGGTGATAAAATTGCCAATCTGAACGTTAATCGGACCAGGACTTGCCTAAATGTTTTTTTTCCCTTTTGGTCTGGACCAAACAAACCAAACGAGCCGATCTACAAGTCTGAATGCAAAGATACTTCAGTACAAGTTGCTTTAAGTTAAAACAGCTCAAACATGCATTTTAGTCTAGGACTAGCTTAAGCCTGGTCTGTGATACCGGGGGAAAATATAACTTTATATACTTAGTTAGCAGCATGCTAAGCTATTTGGCTAATTGGTTATCACTAGGAAAACGGTTCAATACCAAATGAATACCAAATATTTGTTTGTGTGTGTTTAGATCGTAATGGTTGTCTGGTGACTCCGGAGAAGTTTGTACTTGGTAAAAATGAAATGAGCTGGTTCATGTCCCGTAATTACTGCTTGGAAAATGCTGATCAGCTTGCCAGGTTTGTCGCTAAAGACACCCTGGATAAGATGGCTTCGAAGATGACGCAGCAAGAACCCACAGAGGGCTGGATCGGTCTCCGGCGCCACTTGTACACAGCAGAGTGGTACTGGAAAAACGAGGACAATTTCCCATCCACTGTGAACTTCACTTACTGGGAGGACGGACAGCCTGAAAAACCTGAGAAAGGCTTGTGTGCCTCAGTTTCCCTGGACCCCAAAAAGAAATTCATGTGGAAGAGCGCACGCTGCTGTTCTAAAAAGAAACCTGTTTGCTATAACACCCCAAAATATCTCACTTACAGAGATACTGCAGTACTGTAAACAACTGATGTCTTAATTGCAATACTTGTAATGTGAGCTCCAAACATATTTTTTGCTTCCAGAACTGTATGTTTAGGGATCATTAGAGAAAATAATATCATTTTCATGCTCAACATTACTCTGTCTATATATTTATGCCCCTTTATTTGATTTAGTATATGTTATTTGGTGGGCAATGACATTAGTCTGGCATTATCATTAGAGATAATGTTTTTTTTTTTAGGCTAAATAGAACTATTATTGGCATATTAGATGTTAGTGTTCAAGTTGAGATGTATTTTGAGGTGTATTCAGGCTAGGATTTAAATAAATAATGTTAATAGAATTAAAATGAGTCCTTTTTGTAGTGCTTTTTTTTTTTTTAAAAAAAATACAAAATAATACCATAATCTTTATTTGCTATTAATTTTTAAGTCATTAATTATAAAATCTTTAAAGTTTAAAAAAAAGAATACTGTAAAAGTCAAGTCAGTCGAACAAGTTCAAATTGCCTTCAAAGTCAACACACAATCAAAATTTGCTATTTATTTTCTCACAACTGGTCTTATTTCAAATGATTCATTGGTGCATGTTATTTCGAAAAAGAAGAAAAAAGCAATGATTGTTTCCTTTTTCACCCGTTTGCCGTCACCAAGTCATCTTATTTTCCAACCCCTCTACGGACTTGTCATATATGGTCCATTTTAATACTTGATGGATAAAATAAAGTCCCAACCTGTTGTTTTTTATTTGAATTGTGAGGAAAAAAATCAGGGAAAAAAACTATCAGTAATCAGACCATATGTAGGCTATTGGTACAGCAGATCCCACTTTAAGACAGAAGATGATGTAAAATTCTTTATCTCTTCAAACCCACAATTTCATTTTCAAATTTTTTTTTTGCCACTTATTTAACAGATGATTGCATGAACTAAGTGTGTGGATTTTATCAGTTAGTCATTATAAGTATTATATAGGTCACTTGATTAGATTATCCAGGTCAGACAGAGATGGAAGTCAGAGTCATATGGCTCACCTCAAAACAGGAAGTTTTATTTTAAGACCGTTATTTTTAACACATGGAACAAGAAACAGCATTGAAAACCAGAGTGTTCTGATTATGTGAACGTGACATTTGTGACATTTTCACTGGTCCACACTGCTAAACCTCCTCTTGATCACCCAAGCTCCCACACCCAGAGCCAAAAGCAGCTTGGTCCCCAAGGCCAGAGAAAGAAGCAGCACAAGGACAGAGAAAGAGCTCTTTGCAGTTAACCTCTCTGGGCTGGGGGGCAAAACATAGAGAGTGGCTTGATCCTTCCCCAAAGAGTTCGAAGCCGCACAGATGTACTGTCCTCCAGGTTTGACATCCAGGAGTTGGCTTGAAGTGCGGTATTGCCCGGTAGCCTCCTGAGAAAGCGAGAAGGAAGTATCTCCCTCTAGAACACCATCTGGTGCGATCCACTGAACATCAGGAAGAGGGGAACCCTGAACGTGACACACGGCTTTGAAGCCAGATGTTTCACTCCCCTCAGCTGACAAACTCAGGATTCGTGGTGCAGCTGGTAATTAGCGATATAAAAAAAAGCCTGTCAGAATTTAATATTTTACTCCCTTTCAATGCATGAGTTGGAGTTTGAATTCTATTGGCTAAACCCCATAGGAAACTGAATTGGAATTTGACAGCATGTTGAATTTACTGAATACACAGAAACAAGTATTTTAGCACTTCATCATCTTGATTTTTTTTTTTTTTTTTTCATCATCCAGTATTTTTTTTAAATGGGTTTTTGGTTAAATGCCTGAAATAAGGTCTGTGGTTAACATAAGCTCAAGATATTTTCACATTTTATGGTACAACATAAAATACATATAATACCCCACATGTGATTTTTTTTTTTTTAACTTTTATGAGTCTTAAAAAAGGCGGTAGCTAAAAGGGACTATCATCGCGTCAAACAGGTAAACTTTTCTACTCCCTAGTCTGCTTTTACAGCCTTATGTTTATACTCAGGCTCTTGCAAACTATTCTAACTCAAACTTTCCATCGTGTAGATCAATGGTTCCCAACCACATTCCTGGAGGCCCACCAACACTGCACATTTTGCATGCCTCCTCAATCAAACACACCTGATTAAGGTTATCAGCTCATTAGTAGTGAATCACAGATCTAAAATGGGTGTGTCAGACAAAGGAGACATGCAAAATGTGCAGTGTTGGTGGGCCTCCAGGAATGTGGATGGGAACCACTGGTGTAGATTTTAAATGAAGATTGAAAGAGTTTTCAAAATCTTTTCTTTCATTCAGGCTTCATAAAAGGTGTTCATTTGTGAAGATTATTTTGAAAACAAAACTTGTAAGAGTCATACACTTTTGTAGGTCACAGAAGTTATGTTCTGCAATAATCCAAAAGCCAAAGGAAAAATCCTATTGGGTTTTTGTTGAGAGAAAAAAAACTTCTGTGATGCTAACTTCTGGGTTGGCCTACAAAAACACAAAATTACTGCAGAGCTCTATTAAGATAAACTCAACAGGCATTCGGAGAAATGAGTGCTCTCAAAGTCCCTTTAAGACAAGTCATTTCACTCGGCGGCCATCTTTAAAATGCCTCTCGGGCATGCAAGTGCAGCTCCTATCTCTTTGAATGGGGAAATATCAAATTCTCCAAAGCTGTTCTCCAAGCTTTCGATTAAATTTCATATTTGAAATCACCAATGAAATCTGACAACAACTGTCTCATAAATTTTGTTTCTAAACATTTGAATCATGACAAAAACTGCATTTTTCAGGCTGGATCAAGATAATGCACATGCGCAGTCCTAAGCGCGCGTCTGACTGTTTCTATAGGAACTAGAGCTTCTAACGTCAGCTGCAGTGACGCAACGACTTTACCAACTTTACCTTATTTAGAAGGTGGGACTTATTCCGCCATATTGCGTGTTGCACTTTCTCCCAATCATAATAATACGAGTTCACCGTCTTTCAATATGTAAAGTCTTTGGGGCTCATTCACCTTGGTCAAGTCCATTCTTATTTATGTTTTAAACTGGATATAGTTTATAATTGGTTGGGGTTAGGACTATGCTTGACAGAAATGTGACCCTGGACCACAAAACCAGTCATAAGGGTCAATTTTTTGAAATTGAGATTTATACATCACCTGAAACCTGAATAAATAAGCTTTCCATTGATGTATGGTTTGTTAGGACAATATTTGGCCAAGATAAAACTATTTGAAAATCTGGAATCTGAGGGTGCAAAAACATCAAAATATTGAGAAAATCGCCTTTAAAGTTGTCCAAATGAAGTCCTTAGCAATGTATATCCACTCACAAAAATAATTTTTATAATATATTTACGGTAGGAAATGTACAAAATATCTTCATGGAACATGATCTTTACTTAATATCCTAATGATTTTTGGCATAAAAGAAAAATCGATAATTTTGACCCATACAATGTATTTTTGGCTATTGCTACAAATATACCCGTGTTACATCCATCCATCTATCTGTCTATCATGACTGGTTTTGTGGTCCAGGGTCACAAATGTTGTTTCAGCACCAACAAAAGATGTTGATTCAGGAAGCAAAATTCTGGTCAACATAAAGATGCAATGTTACAATAGATTTCCTTTTCCAATTAAAAGCATGTTAAGACATCAGATGGGAATATACAGAAGTCAAATTATGTTTTTCTTACCCTCCACTCGTAGACGGGTTCCCAGCATGTTTTCAAAGCTTGTATGGGAGTGCCCCGGTAACTCTACACGGCAGAAGTAGCGGCCACTATCCTTCAAAGTCACGCTGTTGATCCTGAGCGAGATGTCATGGTTTAGGTGGTTGCCCTCCAGGCGGTAGCGCTGATCCTGGTTGACCTTTGATTGGCACTGCTGGCTGTTGTTCATGCTCGAGCAGCGGAACAAAACTGTGGCAGCCTGTCCATGGCCCAGGGTCCACACCACATGCATGGAGGAGGGATGGGTGTGGTGTGGGTGGGTGAAAGAGCAGGGCAGCACTACTGGGTACCCCTCAATCGCCCGGACCTCAGTTGGTGCTTTCATCAACCAGCCGTCATCGTCTTTGGCTATAGCTAGAGAAAGATTTTTATACAGTTTAAAAAGTTCAAAGCAAAATAATTCTACTTAGTAATTCTATTCCAATTCTGTTTTGAATTTTCTCACCTGCACTATGAAGGACCACCAGCAGACCGAGAGTTTTAGAGAACCGTTGCACGTCCATTGCAGACATTCTGAATGTATGATTCATTATGAAAAGGAAAAAATCTTCTTGCAACATGTTCCTATTTCTGACTCACCATCACACATTACTAACTTCATGCATCCACTAATAATTTCTACACTGTAAATATTATTTTCATGATTTGTTATCACAACTTTTTTTCTTTTGTCAAATCAACTTAGATAATTAATGTGGTTCAGATAACATAATATTTTGAGTTTCTATTTAATAATCTCCTTCATTATATTAAAGGGTTAGTTCACCCAAAAATGAAAATTCTGTCATTAATTATTCACCCTCATGTCGTTCCACATCTGTAAGACCTTCGTTCATCTTCAGAACACAAATTAAGATATTTTTGATAAAATCTGATGGCTCAGTGAGGCCTGCATTGAAAGCAAGTTATTGTACACTTTCAAACACCCAGATAGGTACTAAAGTTATATTTAAAACAGTTCATGTGACTACAGTGGTTCAACCTTAATGTTATGAAGGGAAGAGAATACTTTTTATGTGCCAAAAAAACAAAATAACGACTTCAACAATATCTAGTGATGAGCATTTTCAAAACACTGCTTCATGAAGCTTCGAAGCTTTACGAATCTTTTGTTTCGAATCAGTGGTTCGGAGCGTGTATCAAACTGCCAAAGTCAAGTGAACCACTGAAATTTCGAAAGCCTCGTATACTGAAATCACTTGACTTTGGCGCTCCGAACCACTGATTCGAAACAAAAGTTTTGTAAAACTACGAAGCTTCATGAAGCAGTGTTTTGAAATCGCCAAAACACTCTCTCTCTCTCTTAACAAATGATACTGTTATAAACAGAAGCAGGGCCTTTCAGAAAAAAACTACCTGCACTTACGAGTTCACTAAAAAAAGCATTTAGGAAACGTAAGCAGACAGTTCCTTGTTTTGGTCATTACTTAGCCTATGTTGTTTAGACAGCATGCCTTCATTTTAAAGTGTCTTTCTGTGAGATCCAAGAATGTTCTCTCTAAAGATGCGAGATTTTTGTAAAACTACGAAGCTTCATGAAGCAGTGTTTTGAAATCGCCATCACTAGATATTATTGAATAAAGTCGTTATTTTGCTTTTTTGGCGCATAAAAAGTATTCTCGTCGCTTCATAACATTAAGGTTGAATCACTGTACTCACATGAACTGTTTTAAATATAACTCTGGGCGTTTGAAAGTCTAAATTAACTTGCTTTCAATGCAGGCCTCACTGAGCCATCAGAATAAATGACAGAATTTACATTTTTGGGTGAACTAACCCTTTAACTCAAATTTATAATTTCAATGAACTCAAAATTTTAAGGCAACCAGGTAAGTTATGTTAAACCAACAATAATTTTGTTGTCTATCTATCTATCTATCTATCTATCTATCTATCTATCTATCTATCTATCTATCTCTCTCTTAACAAATGATACTGTTATAAACAGAAGCAGGGCCTTTCAGAAAAAAACTACCTGCACTTACGAGTTCACTAAAAAAGGCATTTAGGAAACGTAAGCAGACAGTTCCTTGTTTTGGTCATTACTTAGCTTATTTTGATTAGTCAGCATGCCTTCATTTTAAAGTGTTTCTCTGTGAGATCCAAGAATGTTCTCTCTAAAGATGCAAGATTTTGTGTTTGGTTTCCTTTCATTTATTTGTTGCCTCAAAGGTAATATTTGTTTATTTATAGTCTTCTACAGATCTAGCAGTCTAAGGAACTGCAAAGCTTTCCTCGTTTATCTTTTCATTTGAAAAGATAAACGAGTGTAAGAAATATTTTAAATTAAAGCAATTAATATTAACAGCATACTACAGACTTAGATTTCTCAAGCATCTAGTAACAAGTTATTATATTGTATATTGTTCTGTTCTCATCCGCAGGCCTAACATGTTCAGAATGGACCATGCCAGTACAGCCTAAGGTCAACGGCTCTTTGGGACAGAATGTGATTCTCCCCTGCGCCTTCACGCACCCAAAACAAAATACATACACCGGTGACATCCACGTCAAATGGATAAAGGGAATCAAAAAAGAACTCATCTTTCACTGCACTCTGGACAACGGGACAAATAGCCAAGACAGTTGCACTAATCTAAAATCATCAGAGAGGTTCTCACTTAACGGTAACCCCAGGAAAGGAGACCTTTCCTTGCGTATCAGTAATTTAAAGTTTACCGATGCTGCACAATACATCTGTAGGGTGGAGCTGGATTATAATCAACTTGGGAACCACACAGATCTTAATATCAATGGTGAGATTTACACATTTATAAGATCACACAAATATACAGTGGAATAGCTATAATATACAATATATCTAGTATTTGGATGCTTTTGGACACTTAATCGCACTTAAGTCACACTTTTCTCACTGGTGTAGTTCATTATGTTAACAATAAACATGTTCCACAAAGTTTGACAACCAGAAAGTTTATATTTACGGAAGTTACATGTACTTACTGTAGTAATAACAGTAAATTATGCATAATCACAAGCAACTAACCTTGTACCAAAACTTAACCCTAACCCCATTAATTAAAATTACTCAGTACTTTGTTGTGTAATTAAGTCTGTTAGGTTTCAAAGTGTACACATTAAATTACTGATATCATTTTTGATTGTCAACTGTAGCTCAGGCAAAAATCCTCATCCTGTCCCTGGATGTAGATGCCAAAGCTCACGTTGTGTCGCTGAATTGCACTGCCCAAGGGAATCCGGTTCCAGAAGTGAAATGGACCTCCTCATCTGGACTGCTGGAAAATGGCTCAATCAGAACTGACCTCAGAAACTACTCCAGCTCAGCCACCAGTTCAGTTCCATTCTCTGACCAGGATGTGCACACTTGCCAGGCTGTGAACTCACTGGGCCAAGATCAGATAACGTTTCCACCAGATCGTCCAAAGTGTTCTTTTGGTCTGTTAGTAGTGACTTGTTTTCTGGGATGTTTGCTGTTTCTTGGGCTTGTGGCGTTTGTTGTGAATGTGATAAAAAGAAGTAAGTGTGATTTTATTTCTAAATATTGTTTGTGCATTTTTGTTTTAAAATGGTTTGTGCTAATACTGATGTGCTATGTGTTATTTCCCCCCCCCCCAAAAAAAGGACGAAGTGTGCAGGGAGTCATGCAGCAGCAACCGTAAGAATGAATGTTATTCAATTAAACTGGCCACTGAAATAAGGAATCTAGTACAAAGTAATTTAATTTAACATAATAAATGTTTTCATTTTTAGGCATATAGGTGTACAGAGGGTTGAAACCTTTCAAGCTAATGAGACAGTATATGCCAATGTCAGCCCTTGTCCAGTTGGTGAGTATAATGATTTATAAATCTATTTAATTGCCCATTATAGTAGTATCACATAGTATTAACATATCTTTATAGGTTGTGAAACTAGACAAGTTGAAGGGTACTCAAAAGGGGTGTTACTAGAGGGGCAAAAGGTGGGACTGATTCCCCGGGCCCAGACCCACAAAAACCCCCTTCAAGGCCCCATCCAACCCCACATCCCCCTCCCCCACCCCCCACGTCCCCACCACCCAACCAGTGAAAAGTGAAAGGTAAGGACTTTTTATGTGTAACATCATAATCGCATTGTCTTAATCAAGGGTCAGTTAAGTTGACCTTTGTGTATATATATTTTCATAGATTTTAATGAACCAACTTTTGTTGTCAACAGACCTCAAAGAGAAATAAAACCGATTTTGAAAGAAGATATCAAATGTATCTAAAAACAGCAACAAACAACAAAAAGCTCTGGCCTTTAACTAGTATATGTGAATAAAGGTGCAGTTTAAAATAAAACATTTGTCTTGTTTTTTTCTTTTCTTTTTTGTGTGTGATGCAGCTGTTGACAATAAGTAGGTATTACAGGTTTTATTGCAACATGTGAGTTATCTGAGGCTTTACAAAAATGTAACATAGTAACCATTTTCTTCTCTTAAACTACCAAATAACCACAGTTTGAAGGGAAAATCCCGATAAGTATGTAGTCTACACAATGTGTGTGTGTGTGTGCGTGTTCAGTGATTTGTGCAGGGGCTGCGTGACAAAACTCATTTTTTGACAGACCGTTTGCTTGTGGTGGGACATACTATATTTAGGAGAAAACTAAACACTAAACATGGCCACACATTTTAAATAAATGTATGGTGTCACACCCATAGAAATAGAATTGGTGGGTAGAAAGTTCAATCCCATAAAACAGAAAATTAAAATGGGCGGGGCTTAGTGATGCAGAAGTTGTCTTTTTATTCAGGTACGAAGGTGAGTAATAATTCTTTTATTTGAACTCTTTACGTGTATATTCAATTCACTCACTATTATACTTAAATGTGTAAATTATTATCTAGATCGCTGCGGAAGTAGCGCGTTAAAGGTGTTATCACGTGGTTTCTGTTACTTATTAAGGGGATAATCAAGCTGGACCAATCACAGTCATTTTTGATTATGCTATGAGAATTTCTAAAAAATATAGATTTTTATGGTGTGTTTTGCTTCCTATGTCAGATATAAGTAATTATAGTTCATATGTTTTAAAGTATTATGTTTTTGAGTATAAATGTTTCCAGGACGACGAAAAACGTTCAGAGTATTAAATGCAGCTCAGTGGAAGCTTCAGCTTTTGGGCCTTCACGCGCCCCCTAGTGGACGAAGATAAATTTGAGGGAAACCACTAGTAGTAACGAGTATTGCCCATGTCTGTGGTGGTCACACCCTGTTGAAGTTTACACGCTTCTCCTGCCTCAGCCATTGGTCCCATATAAGCAGCTTTAAATAAATATTATCTTACACTATTTGTAAAATTCCTCATATATTAGATATATATACCAGAATGCCTCACACTGCCGTTACTACAACCACAACAACAACAAGAACATGCACCGGGGATGGAGGATGTTGCAACATTGCTTATGTGCGTTCATTTCAAGGATTACTGAAAATCGGCCAAGTGGTAAGAGAAAGCTATACTTATATTACATTTATTTCATGAAGTAAACCCAGGAGAATGCAAAGAATCCTAAATTTAAGGAAGATTGTAAAATAAATGGTAACTGACTGATTTACACCAACTACTATGCTACACTGTCCGATTAACGGAACTTTCCACGGAACTTTCCATGAGTACTTTTGCTTTACATAAAGTCCACAAGACAAAAAAATAGCAGAATTTATAAAAATGACCCCATTCAAAAGTTTACATAACCTTGATTCGTAATACTGTGTGTGGTTACCTGGATGATCCACGACTGTTTTTTTGTTGTGTGATGGTTGTTCATGAGTCCCTTGTTTGTTCTGAGCAGTTAAACTGAGCTCTGTTCTTCAGAAAAATCCTCCGGGTCCTGCAGATTCTTCAGTTTTCCAGCATCTTCTGCATATTTGAACCCTTTCCAACAGTGACTGAATGATTTTGAGATCCGTCTTTTCACACTGAGGACAACTGAGGGACTCAAACACAAGTATTAAACAAGGTTCAAACATTCACTGATGTTCCAGAATGAAACTTGACGCATTAAGAGTCGGGGATGTAAACTTTTTGAATTGGATAAATTGTACTTTTTTTGTCTTCTGGGAAACATGTAAGTATCTTTTGTAGCTTCCAAAGGGCAGAACTAAATGAAAAAATATGTTCTTTAAACAAAATAAAAAAAACTTGCACATCAACAAAAGTTTTCACCCCTGACTCTTAACGCATTGTGTTTCCTTCTGGAGCATCAGTGAATGTTTGCAGCTTTTGTAATAGTTTTGTCTGAGTCCCTCAGTTGTCTTCAGTGTGAAAAGATGGACCTCAAAATCATTCAGTCACTGCTGGAAAGGGTTCAAATATGCAACAGATGCTGGAAAACTGAAGAATCTGCAGGACCCGGAGGATTTTTCTGAAGAACAGAGCTCAGTTTAACTGCTCAGAACAAACTGCTCAAGGGACTCATGAACAACCATCACAAAACAAACAAACAGTCGTGGATCATCCAGGTAACCACACACAGTATTAAGAATCAAGGTTATGTAAACTTTTGAATGGGGTCATTTTGATAAATTCTGCTATTTTTTTGTCTTGTGGACTTTATGCAAACAACTGTTATGTGAAATAGTTTATTAAGGACAGTACTAAATAAAAAATAATCCTTCTTATTTTGTTAA
This sequence comes from Mylopharyngodon piceus, assembly GCA_039654765.1. Lineage (NCBI taxonomy): Eukaryota > Metazoa > Chordata > Actinopteri > Cypriniformes > Xenocyprididae > Mylopharyngodon > Mylopharyngodon piceus. The sequence continues at coordinate 21,713,105 of CM077445.1, forward strand.
AATGATTAACATTTTTGCAGATTCTGCAAGGGGTATGTAAACTTTTGAGCTCAACTGTATATCGTGGATGTACATTTATGTATTGTATACTGTGTTATGCAGGCCATGGCATTGCCATGTAACACTATTTATTATGCAACATGTGGGGCCTCAGTGAAAAGAGAGGGCTCACAACAAAACCCATATTTTAACCAATATTTACACTTATCTACATAATCAGTCCAACAGGAAATATCCTAGAAGTTATCTAAATTAAATAATGTCTTTATTAACTATTTAACCATAGTGTTTTTTTGGGTCAGAGTTTGGTTTACGGTGTGCGTGTGATCATTTATTGAGGCTCACACCCTAGGTTCTCAGGAACCGCTGCTGAAATGATTGCGGTGAGGAGAGAGATTTAGAGATACTTTGCAATGCAACCCGTTTGACTGAAAACAGAGGGCCCACATCACAAAACCAGAGATTTTATGTTCTCCCTTCTTATTCACACTTTTCTGCTAAATTGGTTTAACAGGAAACAACACAGGAAAAGAAACCTTTTTTGCATAAATTATTTAACTTTCCGTGCAACAGCAATTCGCACTAAAGGGGAAATGTGTCAAATTTTAAGCATAAACAATAAAATAGCCCAAAGCAAATATGACTGCAAAACCAGTGTTGGGTGTAATGCATTGTAATTACTGTCATTTATTTTCCTTTCCCTTGGAAAAGTAAAGGATTACTCTTTTCTGCAGTTACTTACTGGTGTAAGTGCATTAAATTCTTTATAGAACAATTCTATATAAAACAATAGTGGATTAAACATCAAAATTTAACATCTAATGTTAAAAAGTATGTTTTTATTGTAACCTTCCCCCTTTAAATACTTTGGTCAGTTCAAGAATAATTTGTGCAATTTTATATTAATTATTTGAAAGATTTAAAAGAGCTGTTTCATGTCTATTCTTGTATTGTTCACATTTAGAACGTAATTAGTAATAAGTAATGCAATGCGTTTTAGAGAGAGTAATTAGTACAGTAATCTAAAAACACTGTTGAAGATGTAATTAGTAGCTAGTAATTAGAGTTAATTTATATTGGTCACTACTTCTAATACTGATAAAGAAAATAACAGAAACTTCATTATTCCTTTTTGTCTAAGGACTTGTTATATTTACTGAGTTGCATTATCTTGTTGAAATCTTGTTATTTAAGTTAACCCCAGGTTTTACTGAGCAAAAGCATTGCTTCCTTGATTTGTGGTTTGTGTGTAAGTAATTATATTAATGTTTGTCTGTGAAGGACACAAGAGGTTTTGTAATTACATTTAATTTACCACATCTAATTTTGTTTTGATCAGATGGTCCTCCTGATTGCTTTCCTTTGTGTGCACTTTGAATGGCGTTCCCATCACTCTTCCTTACGCTACTTTGAGGTGGTCACTGCATGGTTTCTCGTCGTCTTCTCCATCTTCTTCTTCGTGCACTTCTTTCAACTTCAAAGCAAAATCACATGCATCAACTGGGCATTAACGGCAAGTCGGCACAGTTTACATTTCACTTACGTATCTGTTCATTGAAGATCATGGCATTAGGTGTCTTTTGCAATCAGAACGTTTATGTTACTCTAACAAACTCTTAATTGCTTTCACAGGAGTTTTTACATTATGTTGTTGGAGGAATCTTGATCTTAATCGCCTCTATAGTTGTATCTGTGCGTTATGGGGTCTCATCACCATTAGTCGCTGGATCTGTGAGTGCCATTTTGTGCTTGCAATATGTACAGTACATGCTGCTGATTGGCCAGAGAAACACACAAAGACTTCTTGCGTAGGGAAGAGGAAGCAGGAAATGTATATCTGTATATTAATGCTGCATCATGTCCTGTTATTAGGTAATGCATATGCAGTTCTTGTAAAGGAATTTTAGGCATCAAAACTTTTGTAATGATTGGTAATGAAATTTATAATTATAAAATATTATTAAAGTGCTTCTATTATGCTGTTTTCGGATATTACATTTTATGTAGCGTGTAACATAACATTTGTGAATGTAAAAGGTCTGCAAAGTTTCAAAGATCAAAATGCACGATAAATGAAAATTTTGTCTCATAACAGAAAGAATCGATTCTTAACTGTCTGAAACAAGTCGTCAGTAATTTCAGTCTTACTTCCTGCATGAACCTCCGTAGGTTTGTAACAGATTTGCATAACGCCAGCCTGTGGTCTTCATTGGCTGCCCGCAAACAACGTGTACTTTGACCCGCCCTCAAACTGTAGTTGTAGCTGAGGACTGGAAGAATTTGGTTAGTTTTGAGAAGGCGCTGTTCTCTGCGCTGCGAAAACCACTTTGCGTACACTCAGGCTTAGGTTTAGGCCGATAGACGATGCCATCGTCCATCGCCGATGCTGACAGACATCATGATGTTGAGCCGGCATCCTGTCCCCCCAACCCGCCTGCCAAAAAACCCCCCCATCTTAATTAATCACACTATATTGCTATATCGTCAAATTACAAATTTAAACAGTAAAGATTTTATTGTGCAAAAAATGAATGATAGGCTACTAGATGTTGTACACAAACTAAACCACTGATATTCAAATGGCGGACCGCGGTCTGCATCTGGATCCCGGCATGTTTCCATCTGGACCGCGAGACATAACAGTAGCACCATTTTACTGTTTGTAGTTGAAGTGAGCAGAGCATCAAAACAGCAGTGCGGATCACACCACAAGCACTCGTTTGTGGTAATGAAATTTCAGTGTTATATCCTCTAGTAGTTTTATCTAAAGCCAAACACGCTTCATTCAAGCCCTTTCAGCTCTTGCGCGTTCTCTCTTTGTCCACTGGCACGGAGCAGAGCTAGCATTTTTGATTCACTCCAATGGAAGTTGAGCTTAAAGGATTAGTTCACTTCTGAATGAAAATTTCCTGATAATTTACTCCCCCCCATGTCATCCAAGATGTTCATGTCTTTCTTTCTTCAGTCGAAAAGAAATGAAGGTTTTTGATGAAAACATTCCAGGATTATTCTCCTTATAGTGGACTTCACTGGACTCCACTGTTGAAGGTCAAAATTACAGTTTCAGTGCAGCTTCAAAGGGCTTTAAACGATACCAGACGAGGAATAAGAGTCTTATCTAGCGAAACGATCGGTCATTTTCTAAAAAATTCAAATGTATATGCTTTATAAACACAAATGATCACCTTGCGAGTGCTTCCGTCTTCCGTATTCTTCAAAAAGCTTACGCTGTATATCCTACGCCTTTCCTATTCTACTTACGGAAAAAACGGAACTGGCGCCGCGTTCGTTCTGTAAGTTGTCTTGGATGACATGGGGGTGAGTAAATTATCAGGAAAATTTTATTTCAAAGTGGACTAATCCTTTAAGGCTCAAATGCGAATGTAAAGCTCCGCCCCGCCCCACCCCGCCCCCAATGTCATCGTCCATTGCGATGTTTCACTGTAGACATTGTCTGATGCCAATTGGGTAGACATCGCCCAACCCTACTCAGGCTTGAATTGATTCATTAAAACTAGGGCTGCCCCATAATAGTTGACTAATCGTTAGTTGACTAGAAGAGGCTTAGTCGACCAAAATTTTATTAGTCGATTAGTCGCAGAAAAAAAAAAATCTCATGGCAAGACCACGCAGTCCATGAGGGACAGATCGTTAACGGCGGATCCTTGTGGTGATTACAGAATGTCGGGCAGGAAATCCAAACTTTCGCCTATCATCCATCGACCTCAAATATGGCTTATCATTTTGAAACAACTTTACATGGCTGCTCGCTCTAACGTTAACCTAGATAAATGTGCGCTGTTATTAGGCGCATATCCAAGTGTTTGTGCAGAGTGTGGAAGCTGAAGTATAGCGCGCTTACTGCCAGTGCGATCACATGCATTTTTTCAACTTAAACAACTTAATAATAATAATAATAATAATAAACTAATACTCATTTTGGTCATACAGATAAGTTTAATACATCATTCAAAACTGTAAAGTCTACTTTTATTTGTGTAAACTCATAATAACAAGAAAACGCCTTTGTAAAATAAAGAAAACAAACAGGATGGTCTTTCTGCCGTCTTGGTCTCTGTGAACTGGAGCACGTCACAAAAATGAACCGAAACTCAGCGTATAGGCTACTTCCCTCGCAGACATAAGAAATAAATCTATAGAATGATTGAAATGTCTACTTGTAAATGAACCAACTCAAATCGAAAAGAAACACTTTCTGCTTATGTAATCCGTATGAAATGTGCATTTCTCTCTATAGGCGCTTTCACTATACTGCAGAAAACACTAGTTTATTCCGACACATTCAAAATCATTACTTTTGCGGTGCTTTGCAGCAAGCTTTATGCATGTGCTTGAGCATGGAATAGGCTACTGTATATATATTAAAGCCTCATTATGGTAATAATGAATTAATATAAACATGCGATTAGTCGACTAATGGCTTTAAAAAATCTTTAAAACCGATGCCATCATTACTGTTCGAATAAACCGTGTACATGTGCTGAGGAAGCCTCCAGAGCTGAAATTCAGATATGGTAATGTGCGTTTCGTTTCCGACACACGCTGTAAGCAGAGTAGACCAATCATGATAGATTGGGCAATCTGACCAATTAGAGCAGAGTAGGCTCTCAGAAAGGAGGGATTTAGAGAAACTGAATCCTTTATTGAACCATTTCAGACACTGTGAGAAAAGAGGTGATGATGCAGTGCATGTTATGAAAAAATTAAAGTGTTTTTTACTTTGGATGCATGTAAACCTATTGTAGGAGAGCTCCAAAACAAAATTAGGAACCTTTAAAATAGCATATTAGGGGCACTTTAATGTGTTACTAATCCCTGTTTTTACATAAACACAGGTGTTTGGCTATATGGCTACTTTTCTTATTGCAATCAGCATATGGACTTCTTATAAGGTCACATGTGGCTCTCAACCAACTGGTGAGTCTGACCCTGTTTTTATAATGTAATTTGAGAAAGATTAAATCTGTGAACTCAGTTTAACAGAACGGACCTGTTAAATTTAATTGCATAAATTTCCTGCTAATGCTCTCTTGAAGGTGCCACAGTGTAACCAGAAGGAAGAAACTGTCCTATCAGCTGGAAGTATCAAGAAAAATTCTGAAAGAAAGAATTTGAAATTCTGAAGAAAAATTTGCTCTAGATGGATGATAAGTGCTTTGAGAATCTGGAAGGGTCATTTTTTAAATGTTTTGGAAGATGCTGAATGCTTCATATTTCTAATGCATCCAAACTTCAGTGCCTGTGAACATAATGCACAGCAGCTGAGATCAACTTTTTCAGCAGTAGGAATTCATTATTTTAAGAGTGGAGTTTTGATGTTTATCAACAATGTCTGAAACTAAAAGGGGCCATTTATGCACAAGAATGTTTACATGATTTATTTGACAGTATTTCATGCGATGCATTTGATTCAGTACCTGCAATCAAAGAATATTTTGACTGAAGTGAGATGTTCATGAAGGACTGATGCTGAGCAACAGTATTTTTTTTTTTTTTTTCATTATTACAAGAACTGAAATGTATTTTTACTTTCACAGTATCTCTGTATATGATATTATGATATGCAACACAACTGTCAAGTTTCTAAATACAAGTCTCTTTGTTTTGTACACTGATAAAAGGAAAAAGTCTCCTACTGTTGTGAATGTTGTTTTGCTTCCTCTCTGATTCAAAACAAGAAATTGGGGCTCAAAACAGGTGGTAATTTTGCATTTGTTACATGGTTATAACACTCAATGAAAAGCCAGGAACATGTCACATTTTAATTCAGAATCAAAAGAAATAATGTTTTGCATAAAATTAAGATATTTTAAAAATATTTTTGCACTGTGACATTTATTTAACCAGCAAATCTCCCCAGTTCTCATTAACATGATGCAAAAATGTAAATTGAATTGTAAAGTATATATACTTGACTATACATCATAATATTTGTTGTACTGCTGATTTCCAGTTGATTGTATTACAGTAATAAAAAGCAGTGTCTGGATGCATTTCAGTAATGAGAACTGTGAGGGGGAAGTGGCGTTAAAATAATGTCACAATGCAATGTCACAAAAAATGTTCATTTTCTTTATTACTTTTTTCTTTTGGTTTTGGGATGAATATGACAGGTTTGGACAGGTTTTTGTTAGACCTATTATCCTATTACTATTTAGTCAGTGTGACTTTAACATTGCAAAATGATATGGTTTATTAGGCATGTTACCCATTGAAATATTTAAGACATTAAGCAGAACTACTTAAACAGAGTGACTCACATCATGCTCACTACTCATGGTTATAGTAAGTGGGTGTTGCTAAGCAAGAGATACTGGAAAGTCATGACCCCGTCTGGGAAATGCCTCAAAAAGAGGAAGAAGGAAATACATTGTAAGTCTGCTTAAATGTGGGAGGAAAACGATCAATTCCCTATAGAGAAGAATTATGCTGTATTTATGGAGTGCAGGAGTGAAAGGGCCCAGCTGGAAAAGTAGAGAGATTCCATCTTAGAATTCCAGCTAATCTGGAAATGTGACTCACGCATATCTTAACTCATTAAAGGAATAGTTGACCCAAAAATGAAAAGTATCCCATGATTTACTCACTCTCAAGGTAGAGGATAGAGCAAATCAAATCACCGGTCACGGATTATAAGTCTAAAACGATCATTTTTAAAGAGAACTGTCACAGGATTTTGCTATAAGAGAAGAGGAGCTTAAATTTGTTGCACAGCCCTATTTGTTTGAACTGTGAGAGGTGTATAGCTTACAATACTCCTACATCCTGCGTCATACGTCGTGTCAGAGGATCACTCATTTGGCGCAAGTCGACTTGTGCATTCTGCGTATGGTCGTCCGCCGGAAGCTAGTTATTTGAGGTTTTAAATATGGATATTTTTCTTACAAAAACGCTTTGCTTTGCTTCAGAAGGCCTTTATTAACCCCCTGGAGTCGTATGGATTACTTTTTTTTATGGATGAATGCATTATTTTTGGCTTCAAAACGCAGCCCCCTATTCACAACCATTATAAACCTTGGAGGACTAAGGATATTTTTAAATAAATCTCTGATTGTGTTCATCTGAAAGAAGATAGTCATGTACACCCACTCTTAAAACAACACAACCTGTGTTATATCTTAACACACCTGTGTGTCTAGTTAAGGACAACACATTTTGTGTTACTTTTAACTCAACCAGTGTGTTATTCTTCTTAACACAGGCATAAAATATTTAACACACTAATGTGAGAGAGAGAGAGAGAGAGAGAGAGAGAAAAAAACAAAACAGTGTCCAACACAACATGTGTTAACTATCATCTAATCACATTGCTGCTACGTCACTCCGCAAGCCGTTAAGCAAGTTTGCACCTCTTTCTTCATCAGTGGATGACTTAACACACGGGTGTCTTAAGATATAACACAGGTTGTGTTAAAAATAACACAACCTGTGTTATATCTACCCGTGTGTCTGGTTAAGGACAACACATTTTGTGTTACTTTTAACTCAACCAGTGTGTTATTCTTCTTAACACAGGCAATGTGTTAAAATATTTAACATACTAATGTGTCATAAATCACACAGTTTGTGTCATAGATGTGCTATTTTTAACCAGTTAAAATGAATGCAATACACACTCTTAGAAAGGATGTGTTTAAACGGACTTAAAATGTGTTAAATTCTTACACATCAGTGTGTGAGTTTAGGGAAAACATTTGTTGTGTTAATTCTGACACATTCACTGTGTTAATGATTTTAACACAGTGAATGTGTCAGTAAGGTGATCTGTTAACAAGCAGAATCAAAGGAGAAAATCACAGTTTTAAGTCACCATCATGGAGATCAGGATTTGCTTTAGTTGGGCTCTTGACCCTTGACTTTTTAATATTAGTTTTTGTTTGGGCTGTTGTAACTGAGTTATAACAGCCAGACAAGCAAAGAGAAAAGATTATCAGGTGGTGTTGGTTATGTTTTCACATAATCATTATTTGACCTGAATCACTGAACTCATTTAGAGCCCAATCTCTGAGTTAGATTTACATTATTACAGCAGCACTGTGATTCTACAGCGGAAGATCAGCTTTTTCAATATAATCCAAAGGATTTCTCAAAAGTTGTTCTGATTAAAAAAAAAAAGTCTCTTTCATTTAGAGACACAGACATCAAGAATCAGCCTGTGAATCTCAACAATGGTGAGAATAATAAAGCATGTTGCAGTGCATTCTGGGTGCCACCAATCAAAATTCATTCATGGCTCCCATCATTCATTGCTGCATGAATAAATTATGAGCTGAATTGTCTTAGTAATTTCCTTTATTCTCACTATTTTATTTTTTTCTGCTTTTATGTGACTTTTTAGTAGCTTGTTTTCTGATGTTCAGACTTGATCTGTTTATCAGAATATGTTGCTTGTCACCCTTGTTGAGATTCATACGCTGATTCTTGATGTCTGTGTGGATTATATTGAAAAAGCGGATCTACTGTAGAATCTCAGTGTTGCTGTAATAAATAACTTGTTTAACGGCTTGCGGAGTGATGTAACAGCAATGTGATTTGATGATAGTTTTAACACATGTTGTATTGGACAGTGTTGTTTCTCTCTCTCTCTCTAAATCATGAGATCATTTTCATTTCTGGATGAACTATTCCTTAAGGTTCCATTCAGAGTAGCCTACAGTACGCCCAGTGAAAGAAGCTCTCCCATTGGCTAAAGTAAACTCTGCACCATGGTTCTTTGGTAACTGATTATTATGTTCACAGTCACGACATTGATATGTACAAACAAACAGGAAAAAAGGGGGAAATGGTTGGGGTGTAATAGAGGAAGAAAGGTACTGAATTTCTCACAGTGGTGGCCAGTGGGTCATACTTTACAGAAGTGAAAGAGTTAAGCAAGCGCAAACCCTGAATCACCCACAAAATGTGGTTTGCTACTGTTTTGCACGTTTCTGTGGTAGGTTTAGGGGTAGGTGTTCATTTAGGCCTTAGAAATATCATTAACCTGATATAAAATCAATCGAAGTCGATGCAATATCATAGTGAAACAAACGTGTGTGCGTGTGTTCCTGGTAAAACCCTATGTTACAAAGATGGTAATATCCGACATGTTTTGGTCCCCATAAGGAAAACAGCTTATAAATCATACTACGTGACGGTTTTTGAACAGTACAGAGTTCTGTGATGGGTAGTTTTAGGGGATTGGATATACGGTTTTTACAGTATAAAAATCATTATGTCTATGGAAAGATTCCCCATAAAACATGAAAACCCAACGTGTTTGTGTGTTAAATGAATGTCGTCTGCCCTCTTGTGGTCTATTGCGGTCGTCAGTGCCGGGTTATTATCGTTAACTAAAACCGAATCTAAAACAATGAAACATTTTTACTTGAAATAAAATAAACGTTAACTGAAATTACATAAAATGGAAAACTGTAAATAATATATATATATATATATATATATATATATATATATATATTCTGTGAAACCTCTTCATGTATATATATATATACACATATATATATATATATATATATATATATATAGGTGCTGGTCATATAATTAGAATATCATCAAAAAGTTGATTTATTTCACTAATTCCATTCAAAAAGTGAAACTTGTATATTATATTCATTCATTACACACAGACTGATATATTTTAAATGTTTATTTCTTTTAATTTTAATGATTATAACTGACAACTAAGGAAAATCCCAAATTCAGTATCTCAGAAAATTAGAATATTACTTAAGACCAATACAAAGAAAGGATTTTTAGAAATGGCCAACTGAAAAGTATGAACATGAAAAGTATGAGCATGTACAGCACTCAATACTTAGTTGGGGCTCCTTTTGCCTGAATTACTGCAGCAATGCGGCGTGGCATGGAGTCGATCAGTCTGTGGCACTGCTCAGGTGTTATAAGAGCCCAGGTTGCTCTGATAGTGGCCTTCAGCTCTTCTGCATTGTTGGGTCTGGCATATCGCATCTTCCTCTTCACAATACCCCATAGATTTTCTATGGGGTTAAGGTCAGGCGAGTTTGCTGGCCAATTAAGAACAGGGATACCATGGTCCTTAAACCAGGTACTGGTAGCTTTGGCACTGTGTGCAGGTGCCAAGTCCTGTTGGAAAATGAAATCTGCATCTCCATAAAGTTGGTCAGCAGCAGGAAGCATGAAGTGCTCTAAAACTTCCTGGTATACGGTTGCGTTGACCTTGGACCTCAGAAAACACAGTGGACCAACACCAGCAGATGACATGGCACCCCAAACCATCACTGACTGTGGAAACTTTACACTGGACCTCAAGCAATGTGGATTGTGTGCCTCTCCTCTCTTCCTCCAGACTCTGGGACCCTGATTTCCAAAGGAAATGCAAAATTTACTTTTATCAGAGAACATAACTTTGGACCACTCAGCAGCAGTCCAGTCCTTTTTGTCTTTAGCCCAGGCGAGACGCTTCTGACGCTGTCTGTTGTTCAAGAGTGGCTTGACACAAGGAATGCGACAGCTGAAACCCATGTCTTGCATACGTCTGTGCGTAGTGGTTCTTGAAGCACTGACTCCAGCTGCAGTCCACTCTTTGTGAATCTCCCCCACATTTTTGAATGGGTTTTGTTTCACAATCCTCTCCAGGGTGCGGTTATCTCTATTGCTTGTACACTTTTTTCTACCATATTTTTTCCTTCCCTTCGCCTCTCTATTAATGTGCTTGGACACAGAGCTCTGTGAACAGCCAGCCTCTTTTGCAATGACCTTTTGTGTCTTGCCCTCCTTGTGCAAGGTGTCAATGGTCGTCTTTTGGACAACTGTCAAGTCAGCAGTCTTCCCCATGATTGTGTAGCCTACAGAACTAGACTGAGAGACCATTTAAAGGCCTTTGCAGGTGTTTTGAGTTAATTAGCTGATTAGAGTGTGGCACCAGGTGTCTTCAATATTGAACCTTTTCACAATATTCTAATTTTCTGAGATACTGAATTTGGGATTTTTCTTAGTTGTCAGTTATAATCATCAAAATTAAAAGAAATAAACATTTGAAATATATCAGTCTGTGTGTAATGAATGAATATAATATACAAGTTTCACTTTTTGAATGGAATTAGTGAAATAAATCAACTTTTTGATATTCTAATTATATGACCAGCACCTGTATATATATATATATATATATATATATATATATATATGCCTTTAATATATATAATTATAAATTATATATAACTTAATTTTACAAATTACTTAAATTATACAGATTATATACAAATGATCACAAATAATAATTCTGAATTACATAAATTACAAATTATAACATAAATTAAATTAAACTAAAGTGGGGTTAATCATATTGCAAGTATTAAGGCATTCCGTTTTTCAGTTGCTTTAAGGATTGGAATGTTCAAACCATTTTTAAATGCCACAAAACTCGGAGTAACTTTTAACAAGTCTTAAGTGAAACTGATTTTAAATGTGGCTTCCACCCACCTGGTAAAACACTGACCTCTGGTGGCGACTTCTGGAGGTGGCGCTGCAGGTCCTACACGCCTTCATATTTCAGCTGTAATTATTTGCAGGTTTGTGGTGGTGGATCCAAAATGGTCAATATTCATATTCATGCATTTTATTCATATTTCATGTTAATCATTTATGGCTTATGATTTATCAATATTACTTTTGATTTCATATATTCATGTACTCCTACTCCATATATTAATCCTCATCGCATTTACTCTTTATTGTACTCCTTTATGGATATTAATCTTTTATCTTTAAGAGTATGTATGCTTGCTATATTCAGTTGTTCTTCAAGTGTTCCAATGTGACAGGTTATGTTGACACGTTTGTGGTTAGATATTGGATGCCTGCCAAGTACTTAAGTGATGATGTTTTCAGAATTAGTTGCTCATTTGAACTTGATGTAGCTTTGTATGAAAATATGTCTGTTTCCATTTCTTCAGACATGAGATAATGCAAGATCTGCAGTATTCTCTTTAGGGTGTCAAAACAATACCTTTTGTACCTATTTTCATCTATCTTTGGCATTTGACCAGTCACTCTGACCTAGCTGTTACACCAACTATGACACCAACTATGACCTTTTCTTATTAGACCAAAACATAAGTTTGAGTGGGATGTAAGTTTTCCTATGCTTATGGTATAAATCGGACTGGGTCTTTGATAGTTTAGCTTTTCCTTTGCTCTTTTTGCTTCTCGCATCTCTTCTGCGTCTTCTACTTCTGGCTGCTTCTGCTTCTTCTCTTCTACCTCTCATTTTATTCTGCAAATATCTTAATTTAGTTCCTTCTTTCTCTGTATTCTGATCTTCATCTATTAGATACAATACTCTGGATTTTATTATAAACTATTAATTACTTAATTAATTTGTCTCTATAATTTTTAATTAATAAATTTGTTATTCCTTATTCAAATTTGATCTCTGACATAATCATTGCTGGACTGCCTGGATCTCATTGCCTCAAGTTTTTGGTCATAAATTAATTTACTGCATAAGAATGTAGCTTTTTTAAATGAGGAATTTGAAATCAGATTAAAGTTTAACTGAATTTGTATTTTTCAGATAAAAGAAACCCTGGTAACAATCACTCTTTATTGAGTGCAAAAGTTTGGCAGGATTTATTTAGAAACTTAATTCACTTAACTCAAGTATCACTCATGCTAATGCTTTGTTCTTAACTTTCAAAGTTATTGTCTGTCAGACAGCAGTGTGTGAACACCTTAACACGTGACTCCAGTGGGCAAACTTCCTCAGCATGCATTCTGTATACAGGTGCTGGTCATATAATTAGAATATCATCAAAAAGTTGATTTATTTCATTAATTCCATTCAAAAAGTGAAATTTGTATATTATATTCATTCATTACACACAGACTGATATATTTCAAATGTTTATTTCTTTTAATTTTGATGATTATAACTGACAACTAAGGAAATCCCAAATTCAGTATCTCAGAAAATTAGAATATTGTGAAAAGGTTCAATATTGAAGACACCTGGTGCCACACTCTAATCAGCTAATTAACTCAAAACACCTGCAAAGGCCTTTAAATGGTCTCTCAGTCTAGTTCTGTAGGCTACACAATCATGGGGAAGACTGCTGACTTGACAGTTGTCCAAAAGACGACCATTGACATCTTGCACAAGGAGGGCAAGACACAAAAGGTCATTGCAAAAGAGGCTGGCTGTTCACAGAGCTCTGTGTCCAAGCACATTAATAGAGAGGCGAAGGGAAGGAAAAGATGTGGTAGAAAAAGTGTACAAGCAATAGGGATAACTGCACCCTGGAGAGGATTGTGAAACAAAACCCATTCAAAAATGTGAGGGAGATTCACAAAGAGTGGACTGCAGCTGGAGTCAGTGCTTCAAGAACCACTACGCACAGACGTATGCAAGACATGGGTTTCAGCTGTCGCATTCATTGTGTCAAGCCACTCTTGAACAACAGACAGCGTCAGAAGCGTCTCGCCTGGGCTAAAGACAAAAAGGACTGGACTGCTGCTGAGTGGTCCAAAGTTATGTTCTCTGATGAAAGTAAATTTTGCATTTCCTTTGGAAATCAGGGTCCCAGAGTCTGGAGGAAGAGAGCAGAGGCACACAATCCACGTTGCTTGAGGTCCAGTGTAAAGTTTCCACAGTCAGTGATGGTTTGGGGTGCCATGTCATCTGCTGGTGTTGGTCCACTGTGTTTTCTGAGGTCCAAGGTCAACGCAGCCGTATACCAGGAAGTTTTAGAGCACTTCATGCTTCCTGCTGCTGACCAACTTTATGGAGATGCAGATTTCATTTTCCAACAGGACTTGGCACCTGCACACAGTGCCAAAGCTACCAGTACCTGGTTTAAGGACCATGGTATCCATGTTCTTAATTGGCCAGCAAACTCGCCTGACCTTAACCCCATAGAAAATCTATGGGGTATTGTGAAGAGGAAGATACGATATGCCAGACCCAACAATGCAGAAGAGCTGAAGGCCACTATCAGAGCAACCTGGGCTCTTATAACACCTGAGCAGTGCCACAGACTGATCGACTCCATGCCACGCCGCATTGCTGCAGTAATTCAGGCAAAAGGAGCCCCAACTAAGTATTGTGTGCTGTACATGCTCATACTTTTCATGTTCATACTTTTCATTTGGCCAAGATTTCTAAAAATCCTTTCTTTGTATTGGTCTTAAGTAATATTCTAATTTTCTGAGATACTGAATTTGGGATTTTCCTTAGTTGTCAGTTATAATCATCAAAATTAAAAGAAATAAACATTTGAAATATATCAGTCTGTGTGTAATGAATGAATATAATATACAAGTTTCACTTCTTGAATGGAATTAGTGAAATAAATCAACTTTTTGATGATATTCTAATTATATGACAAGCACCTGTACATGCCTGGTAGAGTTGACTTTTAAAATGTCAAAGTACATACCAAATGATTCAATAGTCTTATTGAATAAGAGAAGTAAAAGAACAGGGAAAATAAAGAAAAAAATGTTATTTAATAATTGCAGAAAATTGAAACAAATTCAAGATACAATCAAATCAAACATGATGAGACTAATCTAATTTGAACGGTGCATGTGTGCATTGTTATACGCAAAATGTCTTTGTACTGATGGTATAATTTGCTAAGATAAGAGTGTGTGAGAGTTTGTGTGTACAAAGCACATTTAATATTGACTCTAAACAGTACTTTCAGGTGGGTGTGTGTATGCGAAGGCACAGAATGCACAAGAATGCTTAAAGGGATAGTTCACCCAAAAATTAAAATTCTGTCATCATTTACTCACCCTCAATTTGTTCCAAACCTGTATGAATTTCTTTGTTCTGCTGAACACAAAGGAATATATTTTGATGAAAGTTTGTAACCAGGCCGCTTTGGGGCACCACTGACTTCCATAGTAGGAAAAGAAATACTATGGCAGTCAGTGGTGCCCCAGAACTGTTCAGTTACCCACATTCTTCAAAATATCTTTTTTTGTGTTCAACAGAACAAAGAAATTTATACAGGTTTGGAACTACTTGAGGGTGAGTAAATGATGACAGAATTTTAATTTTTTTGGGTGAACTATCCCTTAAAATCCTACTGCCTTTTCTCACTGGATCAACTCTAGTGGTAGAATATCTGGATATTCTCAGACTTCCTGTTGTTAGATTCTGGCCAAGTGTAGTTTATGTGTATCTATGCAAAGTGTACTTGGTTATTCAGGCCTGAGCATAGCTAACAATAAAGTTCATTGCACTTTGGACTGTTTATCACTTGAATATGAAATGTGGGAGGCTTTAGGCTGTTGTCTGTTCACACTGGTCTTTACACAAATTTATTTAATTGCACAGAAATGTTAAGACTCATATAAGGATACTCAAATTCATTGAAGGGGGAGAAAACTGATGGATTCATAAAGATCTACAGTATAAACAGCTCTTGTTAAAAGCAGGAATTAAAACTGTTTCTCATTTTAGTTTTTTTTTTTTTTTAGTTTTTTTTTTAATAAAGATCACATGCATGATCGGTGGGGGATTTGAGAACGTCATCATCATCATCATTTTAATTTTTGGAATACTTTGTCTTTAGCATAGCTAACATTTTATGCATTCTCAATACAAATAATGTAATCATATTTCCCCACTTTTTGCATAATATGATAAAATTACAGCTTGATTGGAATTTTCGCACAATAAAGGAGAAAATAATTTTCTTTTTCTTAGTTTTCTTCACACATTATATTACACTATTGTCTTTTTGGTAACCATATTGGCTATACCAAGTTTTGGTAAAAGTCAGAATTATATACATGTATATACATTATATACATATATATAGGATACATGTGGTTAAAATGTATAATCATTTTCGCAAAATAGCCTAAATATTGCAAAGATTTATGAACATTTCGCTCTTTGTTTAGACCATCATAGTTTTAAACGTAATATTTAACATTTTATAATTCATGAGTTTAAGAATTAAAGTCTGGGACGCGGTTAGAGCACTAATATCTTCATTAAAACGAGGCATTTGAAGCACATGAAGGCATGGCAAAAACGTTTCCACGTTAATGCGATCTTCATATATAAGAAAAATAGAGTTGAAATATGTTTCAAACCCTGGGACGCATACATAACAGAAACAAAAACCACCAAAACACCCTTCTGTGATCCATGAGTGGCAGAGTCATCGATTTTGGCAACCTCCGTAGGAAGTCCATCCTCGTTGAAGAAAGCTGAGGCAGTGCGGAAGTGAAACATAAGTAGGCTACACAAAGGACGTGTGAACGGCGTAAACAGAGCACGTTTAAACAACCATCCGATCAAACAAACAAACAGGTATTTTACCCTTAAGTGTTTCTCAATATTGTTATCACACATAATCGGTTGCATTACATCTTGTAGTTTGTTTATATCTATCGTTCTGTGTTGATCAATTCTGTTAGCTTAGTTACACTTGACTTTGACTGCTTTACTTTCGTTTTTCTAGAAGAGAACAGTAGCTTTCGATAATGTCGTTACTTTATTTTCTTTGCAGTATCATATATTTTTAACCTTTGCTTGATGTCTATGTACCGCTAAACTGTTTAATATACTTCTCGTTTTCAGATTTAACTACAGTATATACAGTATGGCCACTACAGACACGGTGTACAACACCACCACAACAACAGCGCAGGAGCCCAAATCCAGAAAATGGATAATTGTGCCATCAGAGAATCTGGAGAAAATTCGATTTGTGATAAAAGTGATTGAAGTGGTAAGCAGCATATTGTTCTGAAAACAAACGTGATGTGCTGTGATTTACATGTACTGTGAACATTTATACGAGATATATTAATAATACAGCCTTTAAATACGTTATATATATTTTACATTGCACATGGTTTGAATAAGAGGTCATTAGTGACTAAGTGGTTAGTCTGGTGTAATGACAGTTAAAACACAATTCAAGTTAAGCTGGCATTATTGGAACTCCATTGTGTAAGTTTCCCTGAAAGTGTAATCAGTAATATTTGCAGTTCATTAACATAGTTAAAAAGCGGGTTGTAATATGACTGCTGTTGTTTTAAAGTGTTAATCAGAATATTGTGGATACTGTTAGATGCTTATGAAGCGTTCTGCTGAATGAATCCACTGCCATGTCTCACACATCCTTGATAATGCAAGTGTTGTTTAACAAGTCCTGACTTGGGTGCCATAAGGGTATGGCAACTTTTTGTCTTCATTTAATAATGCCAAGCTTATTTTCTAAACAAGCTTGGTCATTTCAAGCATTGCAGTCACATGCTGCTTGGCTGTTGATCATGGGGTTTTTTGTACAGAAATTTAATATTTGAGACTGTTGGTCTTTGTCCAGGTTCAAGTTAGAAATTCCCTCCAATTCATTGGTATCTTCCGTACGTGACAAACTGACTTGTGTAATTTATCACAGAGCAGATCATGCTGCATGCATCTTTGTTCACTCAGGAAAAGAAAGGTGCTGGCTGTTCAAAAGGCTATTTAGTAGATATTGCTTGTGCTTTGGAGTCAATTCATGTGAGGCGAGGTCCTGGTTTATTTTGTATGAAGTTCAACATCATTCTTCTTTAAAGGGTTAGTTCACTTTAAAATGAAAATTACCCCAAGATTTACCATCCTAGGTGTATATGACTTTCTTCTTTCTGATGAACACAATCGGAGTTATATTGATAAAATCCTGACGCGTCCAAGCTTTATAATGGCAGTATACGGGACCAACGAGTTTGAAGCTCAAGAAAGTGCATCCGTTCATTATAAACGTACTCCACACGGCTCCGGGGGGTTAGTAAAGGCCTTCTGAAGCGAAGTGATGCATTGTGTATGAAAAATATCCATATTTGACAAGTTATAAAGTAAAATATCTAGCTTCTGCCAGACCGCCTTTCGTATTCAACTTACGAAGAAAGTGTAACGCCTCTCGCAGTTTAAACTGCTTACGCTACATCCTGCGCTTTTGTACGTTGAATATGGAAGGCGGTCTGGCAGAAGCAAGATATTTTACTTTATAACTTGTTAAATATCAATATTTTTCTTACACAAATGCATTGCTTCGCTTCAGAAGGCCTTTATTAACCCTCTAGAGCCGTGTGGAGTACACGTTTATGATGGATGGATGCACTTTCTTGAGCTTCATACTCGTTGGTCCCGTTCACTGCCATTATAAAGCTTGGAAGCGTCAGGATTTTATCAGTATAACTCCGATTGTGTTCATTAGAAAGAAGAAAGTCATATACACCTAGGATGGCTTGAGGGTGAGTAAATCTTGGGATAATTTTCATTTTAAAGTGAACTAATCCTTTAACTGCTACAGTGTTTATGTTGCTTACCATGCACACAATAAGCATTAGACCTTATCTTTTTAATCCCAAATACTGGCATGGACAAGACAAATTTGTGCAAAATCTGATGCTCCATGTTATAGGATATGAGAATGTTCCAAATGTGTATGTGAAAGCAAGGAAATCTGAACTTTTGAATGAAGTAATTCAATATGTTAAATTTGCTGATTTGATGAGCGACCTAGAAATGGTGCAGAATCTGAAATGTTTCCTATTCTTTTTTGTTCATTGTGTTTCTTTGTTTTAAAATTAAATTAAATCCTTTTCATTTATTTTCTGGCTTAAATTAGATTTTGAATGTGGTCTGAAATATTCAGAATCCACTGTATACTTAATCTTTAGCTTTTAGCATCAGCCATTGAAAAACCTACATCAGTTTTATAGTTTTCAGTGTGTCACTCATTCGTTGTCACTTTATTTTAAGTGTTTGAATTTGCAAGATCACATCTTAAAAAAAAAAAAAAAAAAGACCAAAGGGAATTGTCTGCTTGCATGAGACATGCTAAGTGATATCAGGTGGAAGAAATGCCTGTCTGTAAATGCAATTAGAGAGCAGATGATAAATTCAATTATAGAGTCGTTCTTAACTTTCACAGTATGTTGTGAGTCAAAAAGTTGAAATGACATTTACATCGCATACTAAAAGCAAGAGTACACATCAGAACAGTAAATTTAGCCAATAATTACCACATAGAGATCAACATTGAGACAAATGTCCCCCTTATGAGTAAATTCCCCTACAGTCCAGGGCCTGGTCTCATGCTTTTCAGGGAATTAGATTTTATCAAGTATTTCTCCTTTAGAGTATTCAGGGAAATTGCTCATGGAGTTTTTTTCCCCCATGTACCTAGTGTTCTCCTTGTGACACACATTGATCTAATGACACAGAACAGAAACTTAATGCCTTAGAATTTTATTGTAAATAGTTTAAGTACACAATACTTTACTTCTTTCTGAGGTTTGAGTCTGTTCTTTCTTGAATTAAAAACATTATATATCTATATCTATATCTTGAGATTATTTTGTATGCCCTGTTTGAAATTCCTTACTTCTAATTTCCTTTTTGACTTGACCAGTGATAACACTGAAACACCTTGGTACTTTCCAGGTGAAACCTCATCTAGATCAATTGCAGGTGGTTCTTAGAGGCCCTACAGTGAGGAGAGTATCTTTCCTCACCTACATCCACTTTACCAAACTATTATCCTCAAACCAAAATGCTTCTTTTGAGTACTATATAAAGCCAGTGCTGTGTAATAGTCATTTACCAGTGGACATTTGCAGCTGCTCTGTTCAGGGTTGTTAACTGAAGCCAAATCTAAAACCATAAAAAACATTTTGTTTTTGTGGCTTGAAATAAAATAAATGTTAACTAAAAAAAAACCCTTGTTGTTAGTGACACCGGTGGCTGTTAAGCGAACTGCAGCCAGCAACTTACTGCACGTGCTCGCACGCATGCACGCGTAACGAACAAGAGACTGAATGTGATTCAAAGCCCTGATATACTCACAGTGAAGTAAGAAGTTGCTTGGAAGTAAAAAGAAGTTGTAAATACCTTTGTAGAGATATACTGTTAATGAACATTCAGATGCCGTCCACGCTGCTGAGAGCGATGGTTAGATGAAAAATATGTGCTGCATGCTTTCCTCTCAATAACAAAATAAACAACAAAAATGACAGCGTTGAGAAAGCAGTAGTTAAGAAAGCATTTGATCGTCGTGATCTGGATATGTTTGCAAAAGCTCTGCAATTCACTGGCATCATGTCGACAATTAAATTACGCTGTTACGATAGTTTGATTATAAAGTATATTTGAAACTATAGACTATATAGATCATCTGGCTGAATTGATCCCTTTTCGTTGCATCACACAATGACATTATAGTACAGAATGGCTTTTTCGGCATTATCCTGAACATTGTATTTGTTGAATGTGTAATTGAACGGAAGAGAGGCTTAGGGAGGGCGCGTAAACATCACTTCCTTTTGATTTTCCTTGCAACAACGTCCTGCAGAAAAAAAGTCTACAGGCTTTCATTGATAACCTAGGAAGTCGGGGAAGGTCTCGTTTTTTAAGTTTCATTACAAGCTGTTCACACATTGTCAATAAAAAAGCAATTAATACATGAACTTGAGGTACTAAAATAAATTAAAACTG
Source organism: Mylopharyngodon piceus (assembly GCA_039654765.1). NCBI lineage: Eukaryota > Metazoa > Chordata > Actinopteri > Cypriniformes > Xenocyprididae > Mylopharyngodon > Mylopharyngodon piceus. The sequence goes on from CM077445.1 coordinate 21,733,614, forward strand.
AAATAAAAATGAGTAAAGACTATATAGACAATCAAAAAAACTTATAAAATTGACAAAAACACAACAAAATTACCAAAACTTGAACTGAAATGGGAATGAATATGTAAAATATAAAAATAAAAACTAACTGAAAATATTAATAAAAAATATAAAAGCATCTCAATGATACTAAAATAACTATAGCTCTGTTTTAAAAAGTCAAAGCTTTGTTTTTCAACTCTTAATATTCATTCCCATTAGTAACACTTGATATTCTGTGTATTTTTAAACTTATTTTAGTGTTTGAGTTTGCAAAAAGGTTTTTTGTGTGGAGTCACACGCAATTGTGTCAAGTGAAACCAATCCACCCACAATGTATTCAGCAGGGTACAGACAGCTGACCGCAGTCAAGTGACTGTAGTGTGAAGAGATGTGATGCTTGGAAGGTTTTAACACTTCACTGAAATCATTTTCATGTATTTTATACAGGAGCTCCTGAAGCAAAAATTTCAGAATTTTTACATTTAGACTTCAGACTGAAATCAGATCTATTTTCTATCATTTAGCCATTTTAATTTAGCGTGCTTTGACACATTTTAGGTCATTTCACTCATAAACGTCTAAAATAAGCCTCATGTTATTTTTGGGGTGGTGAGCAGGCAGTGTCTTTATTCTGTTGAACAGCAATTATGGTTTATCCGGCTCATTTGGATGGAGGATTTTGAATGGATTCTGTGTGGTAGCGATAAGGTTCAGTTTCGTAAGCGACAATAACATTTGAGTGTTGTGGACCTGCCCCTTTCCTTCCTAGCAGTCAGGGCCGTTAGAGCTTGAAATATGAGTCAAGATGTGGGCTACTCTGGGTTTGTCATTCTGACGTTGCTTCTGATGAAATGGTATTTAAACGAGAACACATGATTTCCTCTTCCTCCTCAGTACCCATTATACAGATTATCCCATTTTGCTCTGAATCTGTTCTCTTTTTACCAGCTGAATGTCATATTTGTTATATTCATGTTTGAAGACTGATAAGATGGTGTATTATTATTTTCAATACTGTTTTCCCTTGTCATAGTAATTTATGACAAGGTATTTATGTTCTTTAAGCATAAACTTTAAGCATATTAGTTATTGCTATGCATTTTATTAATGATTTAAAAGAAATTATTTCTTTACCAAGCCCAGAGTTTAATAGCAGAAATGTTGTAGAAATAATCATCAGAACAAACAATAGCTAGGGTTATTTTGAGGGACTTCTCATATTTGAGTGACCTCATAGCTTGTCATTTACAGTGTCATTTTTGCTTAAGGGAAGTGGAGTGAAAAGTCTCCTGGAATTGATAACTGTGAATACTTCACCTTTGGACTGGAAGACCATTTAGTGGTGTTACATGTGGCTAAAACAGAGTTCAGCATAATGACATCACAGGTCTGTGATGTGTGATATTAGTAGTGAAAAAGAAACAAACAATTAAACAAAAAGTTTGCTTGTGTGGGTGTGTCTGTGTTTTCCCAGAGTGAGTGTCCTTCCTTGGTTCTCACCGTTGGGAATCCCCTACCTGTTGCTGCTGTATTTATATCACAACTGTTTCTCTGTTACAAATTGCGACCTGTGGATGCATGTGCCCTAATAAAGCAGCTTCCTTCAGATTAAGTACAATATTTTGTCACTGAGCAAAATCCAAACTAATCTTTCATATTGTCTTGTATTACAGGATACAAGTATTTAAACTAAGTAAGCTGATACTGCCACCTGTTGGTTAATTAATGTACTTGGATTTAATTTGTGTCCCCTCAGCTCCTTTCCTTTGTGGCTTTTGTGATGGAGGAGGTAGTGTCCAACTGTTCACACTGTGGACCACTCTACTTCTTTGAATTTGTCAGTTGCACAGCCTTCCTCTTCACACTGTTGCTCCTCATCCTCCTGGCAACAACACTGCACCAGAGAGTCGGAATTGACAGCTGGCCTACTCTGGTAAGTCAAAAACAAAAAAACATGCTTTTAATACTATCATTATTATTAACAACAATGTTGATATTAAAATAATAATAATAATAATATTGATCTTATTATTATTAATAGCAATAATAATACATTATTATTATTAAAATATCAATATATTATTAATAATAATATTTAAATATATGGTTAACAATATAGTTAATAATAATATATCAACTCATTAATTATAAGAAATGTAGAAATATTCATCAGAAATTATTAACAACAATAATAACGTTGATATTAGTGATGATGATGATAATAATAATATTAACATATTGTTAACAATAATAATAATAATTATAATAATCAAATAATTATTAGTAACAATGTTGATATTATTAACATCATCAACTTATAATTATTATTATTAATAATAATAATATCAACTTATTGTTAATTATCAAATTATTATTATTATTATTATTATTATTAATAATAATAATAATAATACTTATATGGTTAATAATATGGTAATAATAATAATAAGAAATATATCAACTTATTAATTATAAGAAATGTTGCAGAAATATTCAACAGAAATCATTAACAACAACACCAACAATAATAATGTTGATATTTTTATTATTATTATTAATGATAATAATATTAGCATATTGTTAATAATATTAATAATAATAACAACAACAATATCAAATTATTATTAATAGAATGTTATTTTTAACAACAACAACAACAACAACAATAATATCAACTTATAATTATCATTAATAACAACAACAATAATAATATCAACTTATTATTATTAATGATAATAATATCAACTTATTGTTAATTATCAAATTATTAATAATAATAATATTATTTAAATATATGGTTATAATATGGTAATAATAATAAGAAGAAATATATCAACTTATTATTAATTATAAGAAATGTTGCAGAAATATTCATCAGAAATTATCATTAACAACAACAAAAATAATGTTGATATTTTTATTATTATTATTAATGATGATGATAATAATATTAGCATATTGCTAATAATAATAATAATATAAAATTATTATTAATAGAATGTTGATATTATTTTTAATAACAACAATAATAAAATCAACTTAAAATTATTATAAATGATAATATCATTATTATTATTGTTAATATGTTGATGATATTATTATTATTATTTTTATTATTATTACTATTATATTAATATAATAAAAAATTATAAACAAAAATAAATTTATTGTACATTATAATAATAAAATACATTATAATATTATAAAATACATTTTATTATATTTTACATAAGGAATATTTGACTGCTTCTGACCAGAATTAATAAACAATCAGAATCAAGTATTCCAATTTATAGTTTTTATCCAATTTAAACTTCTTTTAATTTTCCCATAGGATTTTGGATACACAGTAGTCATGGCATTCCTATTCCTCATTGCCAGCGGTGTGTTTGCAGCAGACAATGGCAAGACGAGCCTGGAGCAGGGCGCTGTGGTATGATGCTGCTCGATCTGTGTTGTATTTGATATGACAACAATTCTGCTACTGACTGGCTAACATTTAACTGTCTTTCCTGTATTACAGGCATTTGGCTTCCTGGCCACGGTGGCCTTCTTTGTTGACTTTATTTACTTTTGGAAAATTCGTGGTATTCCTTGCCGAAAGGGAAACGACCAACCAGCAGACGAAACACCCAGACCAGAGGCAGAGAAACTTAATTCTAATGGAACTGACTGAGGCTTGGTAGCGTTTTCACCAGCAAACTGCTGTCATATTCAAAAGCTTTTTTCCCTTTTGACAAACAATTTTTTTATACATGAGAAATGTTTTTTACCCAAAGCAAAAAATTTCTTAATATTTCCATTTCAGTCAATTACTAACTGGCATGTTGGACCAGTTTTATACTGTGCCTTAGCTGTTTTAATTTTTTTTTACACAAGTCTTAATTTCACAGTTGAAGTAGAAATCATTCCTGTATAGCGGTTTCTCCGTTTGGGGATCGCCTGTATTATATTTCCATTACTATTTTTACACGGAGAAAAAAAATCATACTTTCATGAAGTCATACTTTTGTATGAATACACAAATGAAGTTGTTGTCCCTTTTGGAGTGTGTGTTCTGCATCATCTTATCTTATGAATTAACAAGTACAATAAGATGCACTGTATTTCTAAAAGAAGTACTCATTCCTGATGTTTTTATAGTTATATATGCATTCCTGAAATAATATATTTTGGAGAAAAATCAGGGTTTGATCATGTTGAAAATTACCTATTTTATGGAGCAGGAATATGGATATAATTTTGGATACAAGGCTTAAAAAATCATGAAATATTATTTTCTATTAACACTTGTAGGACAGGTAAATATTGCACTGTATACACAAATGTCCTTAAGTCAACTTTACTGTAAACATTTTTAAATGAATGTGGTGACAGCAGGATGACGTTTTTATGTACAGTCATTGATTTTTTTTATTTTTTTTTTTTTTATTGGAGCAATCTGTAATTTTTATATTGTGTGGAACGAGAAATGTTGTATATTTTCCTTTGTGCTTTATCTTGTTCCATGTGAGCCCAGATTGTGTTTCTGTAAGCATGTTAAGCGATGAAGTGCTTTAAATCTAATTCCAAACAGATGTCTTTATTCGGAGGAATGTGCGTGTAGGCCCAAATGTGTTTGTTTAAATGCCCGTGGAGAGGAACGGACTGCAAGTTTTCGAGACACTAATCTGCCTTACGCTTCCACCCTCCTGTGCTGTACAACTGACTGCTGCTTTGTCTTAATTAAGCTTTGTGTATATTTTAAAACCAGATATTTTGTTGATATATTGAAAATAGCCACTTTCTTACTAATACTTCTTAAGATATGAATAGATCATTTGGTTAGTTTTAATTATTGCTAAGGGCTTTATGATTTTTAAAATGGAAAAAAAAAACTAGTGAGTCAGTTTGAATACCAGCTTTTTTTTCTACAAATGGTCACATGGAACATTTTACAACTGTTTTTGTAAACATCCTTCAATTCCAGTTATAAAAATAAATAGCTCCTGGGTCCCGAGTATCAGACTCCTGTTTTTATATGTGGTCTGTACGGAAACATGCTTGTTAAGGCTTAACAAAGCAGGAATTTATACTTGAGCAGCAGTGTATGTGGTTCTTTGATTCGGTCACGTGCAGTTGAAGAGCAAGAACTTCATCTGCATTTATGCTATCTTGCATTATTATTATTATTATTATTATTATTATTATTATTATTATGTTACCTGTTTCTGTCCTCAGTATGTAAATATAGACCAAATACGTTTTTGTTAATTAATTTTATGTTAATTCTTCGCAAGAGAGAGATGACAAGCTGGATTTATTTTGTAAAACTTTATTTCCCTAAAGCTAACGCTAGATGTCGCTGCTTGCAAAAGTTAGCATCTACAGATGACCGAATAGTTGAGGTTGAACTTCATTGTAAAGCCAGAAACTACAGCCATAAATTATGGTTTTGGTTGGATAACAATTTTTGCATAAATTTTTGCATAAATTTACTGCCATTTTGAAGTGACATTTTACTCATAAAGTAGGCCCTAAATGTCTCAGTTTGGCCAGTTTGAAAGTTCCCCAAACCCCTATTAAAACGAGTGGGCTGACAGCAGGAACCAGTTAAGATCAGCACACAATCTTAGAGTGGTGTTACTTATGGCACATTTTATGCGACATTTTATCATAAAAATCTTTTGCTGGAAAAAAAAGTCTTAAAACTGATTTGGTGATTTGGTTTTAGAGCACTTTTGAAGAGATCAGACTGGGACAGCAGCTAGGACCAGCACCTGTTTAGACTGGTTTAAACAGTTTTACCAGGGATATTTTCATAAGAGGATGCGTAATTTGCATATTTAAAACTTGAATGGATAATTCTGAAACACATTAGAAAATACCGTTTTGTGTGTATAGCCTAATATATATATATATTGCACATTTTAATTAAGGAGAAGGGGCACAATCGAGTGTGTTTACCTGTGGTACCTCCCCTTAAAGTCCGCGTAACCGCCGAAAGATTCTTCTGTAGCGCATGAAGGGGAGGGACCGGCGCGCGAGATGAGCGCGCTGTACTTTACTTTCCCTCATTTGCACAGCAGCTTGAGGATGGAGCTCGAATTCTTGTGTGGAGCATATGTCTTCTCGGTGCTCTGTGTTTGATGACAAGCAGCGAAGCAACAATTTGCCTGGAATTATTTTTCATGTTCGTTAAAGGTGAGTGAAACGCTCTTTCATCTGTCACTGCAGTAGCACTCACGAGCGCAGGTGCCTCATAGAAAGGCGCGCGCTTTTATTTGCACCTTAATCACTTTAAAGTAAAAGAGGATGAAGCTTTTTTTGTTTGTTATTGACTTACAGTAGTAGAGAACTTGATGAGATGCACTTGTAGGCTTCAGTTGTGGCACTAATGTCTGATACTCTGTTTATGAAGTTGTAGCCTATGTTTTGTATTGTTTTTCTGTTACTCTGTTTACCGATGCAGTAATAGGCCTTTATGCACATTGATTCATTAAAGTTTTTAAATATTCAATTTGAAGCTTAGATAAAATATGCTGTAATATTATCAAGAAACTTTTTTATTTGTTTAATTTGCTAAACTGTAGGCCTATACATTGGATAGCCTACTGTATAACTGGATATAAATTGGACGCAAAACGGTTATAAAACCAGAAAACAAAATTATTAGCCATATACAAGAGCCTTTAAATGACCATAAGTCTGTTTTGATTTACAAATATGTGCATAGTTGGCTATAATTTACTGGACTGTAGGCTATCACTTACTTTTCTTTAACTTTCCTTTTAAAATTGTACCTTTCTTGATGTTTTTGGCACAGCTGCTTACATCAGCCTTCATTTATAAAGACGCGATTCCTTCAGTGTCCAGCTGGGGGTGAACAATTAAAACAAGTGATGTGCATGAGACCATCTTAAGTTTATTTTACTTGCACATGTCTCTATACAGACTTTGTTTTACTTCTAACATAGCTGGATGTTCATGAGTTATGGGGTTATGGGCAAACATTATGTAAATATTATAAGAAATCAGTGATATGCAGGCCTGGCAGAACCTTACTGTAAAAACACAGTGCACCAACCATTTTGGCGACTCAAATTATCTAATGAGGCCAGTTGTAAAATGTAATTGTAATAATGAAAATTTGGCACAATGAAAAGTTAAAGTTAATTACAATGGGCATTTGTAAAAACGTTTTTGACAATATTTCATAGTAAAATTTTAATTATCTTTTGATTTTTTTTTTTTTTTTTACATATACACTACCCATCAAAAGTTTTGGGTCAGTAATACACACACACACACACACACACACATATTTAGCAAGGTTGCAAAAAATTGATCAAAAGTGACGGAAAATGCATTAAAAATACAAGACTGTGTCATTTTTTGTATATTTTAATAACATTTTTAGTGTATTGTCATACAGACAAACAGAAATGGTGGTGAAAAGTCTGCTTGAGTCTTGGATATTCATTCCAAGAACATCCCTAGAAATCCTGGTTGTATCTGTGGAGTGTGTATCCCAACATTCAAATGTTTCTTTGGGTTTCAGTTTTCCTTTATGTCATTAGTATCTTCGCATTCCTTTATCTCATATATATTTAATGTTTTGTATATTTGAGAACATGTTTGAAGCATTTTAGTTCTGAACTAGGGCTGATCTGTTCTGGATTCCATCTTTCCATTATGTCATTGCTTATAGTTTCACGGGTGCCTTATATGTCACAAGCATTTAATGCTTCTCCATTTACAGAGTGTGTTATGTCCCAACTAATTAGCCAACTTCCTAAAGAATAATGAGCTGATTCATTTTCAATAGCTGCCTGCGGTCTTGTTCTCATCCTCATGTAATCGAGCAGGCTGATGAGACAATCACATCCAAGTGAATAATTGGTTTGTTGTAAATGACTGGAAATAAGGCTAAATGAGCTGAGATGGCAGGATGCAAGACTCTGGTGAGATTCCAGTCGACTCCATCATTCATTCTCTGTTGAGAGCCATTATTGGTGTTTGTCAAATTAGGCACACTGGCTTTATGGAGAGGAAATTACTTGCTGAGAGATGGGGAGAAAAATGTGGTTATCATGTTGAGAGAAAGGCGTAACACACTAATGGGTCTCACAGGTTGCATCTGACATGGCACTCCTGATGTTTGTTTTTAGCATAAGTGAAATGATGCTGAATGCTTGATACTTAACAATAATGTGATAGCAAGAAGTCATCATTAGAGTGTGCTTTAAACCCAAATAAACTTCACTGAAGTTTATACAGTCTTTCATGTCACATTAGTGGCTTAGTGGTTGTATACACTACTGTTCAAAGATTTGGGCTTGGTAAGTTTTTAAAAATGTTTTTGAAAGTCTCTTATGCTCACCAAGGCTGCATTTATCTGATCAAATATACAGTAAAAACAGTAATACTGTGAAATATTATTATAATTTCAAATAACTTTCTTCTATTTTAATATATTTTAAAATATATTTTATTCCTGTGATGGCAAAGCTGAATTTTCAGCATCATTACTCCAGACTTCAGTGTCACATGATCCTTCAGAAATCATTCTAATATGCTGATTTGATGCTCAAGAAACGTTTATTATTATTATACATGTTGAAAACAGTTGTGCTGCTTAATATTTTTTGTGGAAAACTTGATACATTGTTTTTCAGGATTCTTTAATGAATAGGGAGTTCAAAACAACAGCATTTATGTGTGTTTGAATGTAAATGTCTTTACTGTCACTTTTGATCAATTTAAAGGGATAGTTCACCCAAAAATGAAAATTATTCCATGATTTACTCACCCTCAAGCCATCCTAGACTATCTTCTTTCAGATGAACACAATATATTTAAAAATATCCTTAGTCCTCCAATGTTTATAATGGTTGTGAATGGCAGCCCAAATTTTAAAGACAAAAAAAAAAAATGCACCCATCTATAAAAAAATGAATCCATATGACTCCAGGGGCTTAATAAAGGCCTTCTGAAGTGAATCAATGCGTTTGTGTGAGACAAATATCCTTATTTAAAACTTTACAAAGTAAAATAATGAGCTTCCAGCACGACAGCCATACGCATTCGTCGTACGTCCAGAAAGCGTTAACTTCCGTGACGTAGTACACAATATAACGCGTAGCACGTCATGTGTACTTAGAAGATAGTCATATACACCTGGGATGGCTTGAGGGTGAGTAAATCATGGGATAATTTTCATTTTTGGGTGAACTATCCCTTTAATGCTGAATTATTTAAAAAAAACTTTTGAACAGTAATCTATGGAAGCTTGTTGCCGCCATGGAATAATAATAATAATAAAAAAAATATGAAGTAATTGCAACTTTTTATTCTTTTGCAATTACACAACTGTGGACTTTATAACTCGCAATTGCAAGTTTATATCTCACAACTATGAGTTTATATCTCGCAATTCTGAGCTTATATCCGAATTGTGAGATATAAACTTGAATTTGAGAAAAAAAAGCTGAGAATTGTACGATAAAAAGTCACAATTACCTTTTAAATTTTTTTTATTCCTTGGCAGAAACAACCTTTCATTGCTATCTAAATGCAGGTTCAAATGTCAAAAGGCGGATATGTGAGCCTTTGACATTCAAGAGAAGTGTAGAAATGTACAATTTAGCATATTGTTGGGGCTGCTCATTTCTTGATAATATTAATAATGCAAGTGTTTGATTTACGGGCACTTATTTGTGCTGTGTCGTGAAGCAAAACCAGCTGGGAACCACCACCTTAAATCATCTGCTAAAACAAGATTAACCATGTAGACTTGAATTCTAAGAAATCAAGTTGTTGTTCTTTACCATTTGGCAAACATGGCATGATTTGCATATATTATTTTGCTTTGTGACAAAATCCTATAAACACCAACAAGCCACATTTTCTGTCTCTAATATAAGGATAATCAAAGCCACCATGCTTTGGAGACGACCCGTGGCCTCTGCCTCTGCAGAAATGATTAAGTACCCAGAGCTTGTTCCTGCTGAGAACAAACAGAGTGGGCTTCACCTCACACATACAAGTACATTTATCAACAAGACTGATTTTTACATTGAGATCATTATGAAGGGTTCAAACAAAATGCTTTGCGCTGTTTTTAAACCTATTACTCACAGCACAAAGAAACGGACTGTGGAGGAATAGAGCCCACATAATTCAAACAGCAATTTTAAGTGCACTACTGTACACAGAACTCTTCAATCTTGATTATTTGAACAGGCTGAATAACTTTATTGCTTATTTCTGAATCTATTACCTAGAACATATCACCACAACATTCAAAACTGTGTCAGCTGTCATGTTGTGTGATGCTGGATTTGATGTTACCTACAGACATGATCTCATTAATATTCATGGATAATATGCATATATTATAGCACACAAATTGTTTTTGACAGTTTCCACTTTTATGTGGACAAATATTTTGAATCATTTACAAATAGGATATTGAATTAATAGAGTTCAATGAACGGAATGACTGTTTTGTATTTATTATAAATGAGATGAAGTATTTTTCAAATGATTACATTTAATGCAACTAATTTCTAGACCTATTTTTTTTATTTTTTTTATTTAAACATCATTATTTTCTATGTAATTCTACCATACAAAGAGTGCAAGTTACTTTACTTTTGTTATAGCCTAAGTCTCATTTGATATTTGTTCATAAATATGGACTCTCACCATCATTAAATAAAGGAGCGATGTTTTGGAAAAAAGTTTGAGGAAAGTAAGTTTTTTTTAAAAGAATTAATACTTTTATTCAGCAAGGATGCATTAAATTGATCAAAAGTGACAATATGACTTTTACATTGTTGCAAAAATATTCAATTTTAAATAAATGCTGTTTGATCTGCATATTCATCAAAGAATCCTGAAATAAATGTATAAACGTTTCAACAAAAATATTAAGAAGCATAACTGTTTTCAACATTGATGATAATAAGAAATGTTTATTGAGCACCAAATCAGCATATTAGAATGGTTTCTGAAGGATCATGTGACACTGAAGACTGGAGTAATGATGCTGAAAATTCAGCTTTGCATCACAGGAAAAAAAATACATTTAAAATATACTAAAATAGAAAACAGTGTAATAATATTTCCTAAGATTACTGTTTTACTGTATTTTTGATCAAATAAATGCAGCCTTGGTGATCAAGACTCAAAAACATTTAAAACATTTTATCAACCCAACACTTTTGAATGATAAAGTTTAAGTTCTAGTAACATCAGTTTCCACTAGCATTTTGTCAACAGGACAGGAGATTCATAAACGTTTGTGCATCTTTAAAGTTGAACACAATTTAGAAGCTGTCAGTATGTTGATATTGTATGTTTCATTGTCTTTCCAAACTGCACTGCAAAGTATGGCTCAGCATTCAAGCTCTGCACATTAGATCTTGAATTACAGGGCTGTCAAAAGTGTTGAGAGTTTTGAGTGTTGATAGTATTATGGTTGTAATGCATTCTGTTGTAAAAGGAAGGAACTTTTGGAGTCTTGGGGAGATGGTATATATCTATGCTGACAGCTCCCCGTGGAGAAACTCTGTATGATATGAAGTATGAGAGAAGGGTTCAGCTGGAAGTCTTTGTTTATGCTTGCTTATGAAGTGAAGTATCTCCGCCAATGTAATAACTGTGGCTGCATCTCAAGAAACACCTGTAATAACACATGACAGTATAACAGGCAGGTTGTAGACATTACCTGTCAAAGTGACCAGCCCAAATCAGCTCATCATTTGCTGAGTAGCTGTTGCCAAGCTAGCCCTTTATGCAATGTTTTTGTTTGTTTATTTGTTACTTGATATTTTTTACTGTATGACAAGCCTACGGAATGTGCTGCTGCCAGGTAATTGCTTGTAAAATACTTGTCAAGGGAGATATCTGCTACGGCTAGCAGATAAACGTTCAGAAGTGTACGCTCGCCATCTGTTTACCTTGGCAGTTTTACATATGAAAACTGAAGCTTTTTAAAACTCACTCTGGATAAGAGCATCTGCTAAATTCCATAAAGGAAAGTGATATTAAAAATCTCAAGTCTTTATTTACTCAGTTATGTTGGAACTAACTCGTATGCTCTGTAGTTTTTCTGTGGAACCCACAAAAAGGATTTTTTTAGAGACACTGATCATAGAATGAGAGATCTTAGTAAACTCAGGCTGTCATGGTCCAAAAAAGGACAAAAAAGCACCATAAAAGTATTAAACATGTTCCATATGACTTTTGTGCCATATTCCTTAAGTCTTGACTGTTGTTGTATGAAAAAGGCCTATGTGAAGATTCTTTTGAACAGCTTTTTTGTGCTTTCAATGAGAAAAATAACCCTTACGGGTTTGGAACGACATGAGGGTGAGTAAATAATTACAGAATCTTCATTTTTGTGTAAACTATCTCTTTTGAGAACTGGTTCATTTTGATCTTTTAGTTTAAGTATTGGAGGATTTTTGAGGATTTTCAAAGGAATTTTTGACCATATTGCAACCTAGGCTTATTGAAAAAAACCTACCTATACACACAATTCAATGCAGGTTCCAGCTGAAATGAACACTAGTGGCAGTAAAACACCAAAAACTCTTATTGCTTTTCACTAGGCGTGTGACGAGATCTCGTGCCATGAGATCTCGTGAGATTAACATGTGACAAGATTTCTCGTCAAGGTGGAAAGCTGTCTCGCGATATTGCCATGACGGAGTGTGAGGGTGAAATTAGGATAGAATATGCCACTGCCACTGTCGTTTTGCTTTTTATAGAAATAAAAATCACGTGACGAGAGTAAGTGTCAAGATGACTGACAAGACCATGGCGGAGGATTCGTTGCACAACAGAGCCTATCTTGTAGAATGCGCACTCAGCACCGCTGCTCCCACAGAGTACTCGCGGTCGCAAAATAGAAAGCGAAAGTAAAACGCGAGCGTGCATTCAAACGCGATTTCAATAGCAGGCATTTTGAAAGCGGCTCCCTGATCCATGCAAATATCTCCCAATATGAAAGCTGTCTTAGGCTGGGCTATGTAGTTGTAACTATTTCTTAGCTCTGTATCATGCTTGAAGAAAAATTTGGTCTCTATTTGCACTTTGAATATTAGATTAGATTGTACTTACTGTTTGCACTTAATAAGACTTAGAGAAAACTGTTATTATTTATACTGTTTTTATTTCTATAATCAATTTGTGGAACGGAGTTCAGTTAGGAGGTCAAAAGTTGTAGAAGCTCATAAATCATGTACAGTTCTAAGGTCTGAAGAGACTTATGTATGAGACTTGTATGAAACTTGTATGAAACTTAATCTCGTGTCTCATCTTGTGAGCTAAGTGTCTCATCACACCCCTACGTTTCACACAAATTATTTTTAAAGGAGCAGATTATCGATTAATAAAGGCTTATTATACGGTTCCTTGCACAATACAATATTATAACCACTTTTACAATAGCACATTTATAAACTTAATACATTTTGATGTTTGCATCACATAACAAGCTCCATATGTTTGCCATTTCTGACATAGTAAACTTGCTTGGTATCTCACCTGGTACAGCATTGCACTTGCGATGCAGAGCTGATGGTCCAAGTCCTGTGAAACACTAGTCATGATAAAAGAGCCCAAGAAGCTTTTTTCCAATAAGCCTGGGTTGCCATAGAAATACCTGAATATCTAAGTACTGAGTTTTTTGTCTGTTGGTGGGTTTTATGAGACCAAATAAGGGGATCAGAATCAAGATAGTTTCTCAGCACTGCTTCCACCCTCTGAAAAAATCTATGATGCATGAAACATTTTGATTTCCCTTGCTTTAACAAGCAGGATGCTGTATAGACATGTTGTAGAAAGCAGAGGGCTATTAGACTAACATTGTCAGATCGGTGAGCAGCATCCTGCTCTATGATTACAACTGTTGTTGCTGGGAGTTCCTCAAATTCTCATTCACTCTCACCAGCAGTGGAGGAGACCACATGTCCCTGAGGAGTCTGTCATAGGAGTGCTGCTTACCTGCCGCCCCATCAGCTCCACTGTGTGGCTGTTCTATTGAGACTGACACTTTAATGAATACAGAGAGAGGGTTTCAGCACTACCTCTATTCCCAGCATGATCCAGAAGCCATTAGGGATACCAAGTCTGTACATCTTTCTCACTTGTCTACTTCAGATAATACGTGGATTAGACATAGAATTAGCCTTGGTGTGATTTTCATATTTATGCATGATACATAGACATTTGAGATTCATTTGATTAATAAAAAGGAAACAACATTTAGCAAGGGATAATGTATGTTATGCCTAATTTGAACATGTTGCTATATTATTGGTAGTGTTGTCACGATACTGGAATTTCCAACTTCGATATGATACCTTGAAAAATATCGATATTCGATACCATTTTCGATACCACAGAGAAAACTGCCATACCGTCATACAGAAAATTTATTATCTCATACTTTTTTGATAATTTGGGTAATTTTGTTGTAATAGCTTACACATAGCACAAGGAGGCTTTATTTAAATGATTGAACTACATTTACAAAGAAAGACAAGTAAGCAGTCAGTAATAAGAACAAATAAACAAATTGCAAACGATGGCACAAATAAATAAAATAGAATAAAGAGACAAATGAAATAAATGTTTTAAGTTTTTCAGGTGGGCCTAACAGTAGTATTCAGGTAAGAAATAATACAGAAATTAAAGTAATCAAATGTAAAATAACACATTTTTACAATTTCATTGTAAAAATGAAATACAGATAGATGCTTATAGACTAATTAAAGTTACAAAAGTTTTTCAGTCCAGAGCAGCGAGTGATTTTCTCTTTTTTGTTCTTTGATTAACATGACAGACAGCAGCAGGTTTATTAGGTCGCTGTCCTTTTAAGAACTTGCAGGGAGGATCCAATATACTGTAACACAACATGCATTTTCTCTCAACTAATTACGTTCCAAAACTGACTATATATACCTGAATACTCGGCAAGACGGGCATTTTGACATAATTTTGTATGTATTTGACCGTTTAATCGCAATAGGCCACGAAAAAGAAGTCAATTTGGTTCTCGCGAGCTGTTTGAGTGGCTTTATGAAAAAAAGTTTCAAATAACATTTTAAAAAGAGCTTGGTCATATTTCACCTGAAAATCAAAATAAATAAATACTACATTGCAGAAATGACAAACACCATTGAGAATAATGAGAATATAAAAAAGTAAATATCTGTAAACATTATGATAATGAGAATTTGAGAGATGAAATGTGTTATGCAAAAAAATCCTAATGGATCAAAACAATATATATATATATTTTTTATTATGCAAAATATCATTTCTTATTTTTTTGTTCTCTTTGGATTTAGGGGGGAAATGTGACCAGGACATGTTTTTGTGAGATTCAAACTTATACTATTTTTCAACACCTGCACAGCCTTGGTCTTGGTCTTTGCAGAGGCAAAGATGTTATTATATTTTTGGCCTTTATATGCCTCATAGTATAGTAGATAGATGGGATGAAGATGGGGGATTGAGAAAATAGACCAGGACTTAATATGTCAGAGCTTGTGCACTGTGGTGCTATATTTTGATGAAAGACTATGAAAACAAGCTTTTCTTTAGAGTAATGTGCACTGATGAATCATGCACAATGCGACCAGGGTTATTTATTCAGAAAGCAAATGGTTCCATTTTTATTTAATGTTGTCTTTAAAGTCACAGGGAACCAATAACTGCCACCATTAGATTTTAATGGAGTTTGATTGAATGGCTCAGTGCGTCCTTGTGAATCGTCAGAGAACAGTCACAAATGGGGAAGTCAGCAATGGAGCAGGTCCACAGGGGCCATCTGAGGTTATTGCCTTCTGTGGAGGTCATTTCATGAGGTTTTCTGGGGGATTTTAGATTATATACAGTTAACTGATATACAGTATAAACTGTGATTATGTGTGCAAAATGAATACATTTGTGTTAAAAGTATGTATAGTTTATATTATGAAACAACATACCATATTTAGATTTACTTATCAATCAGAAGGGGTTTAATCAGTTCAAGTGTTTTTAATGGGTGCAATTTAGCATTGAAGATTTCTTGAGACTTAAGAATTGTGTTTCTGCTGCAAACATTGTGTGTGTCTATATGAAGAGGCTCAGTGAGAGTCATTAACAGCGACAGAAATAGATGGGAAACTGGCTGAGAAAACACTCAAGTGGCAAAAATAGCATCCAGAGGATGAAAGACTGATGACGTAGTTTGCCATCGGTGTTGAAAAGTTTGCAAACAAACATTGAGGGAGAGAACCGCTCACCTCCGTATTATCGCTGCTGACCTATAATGTATGAGGCTGTCACCTGTCAGTGCGATACAGTGGGAGTGATGGATGACTTTGCATTGGCTGAGAATTATCCTTTCATTGAGCTGTTCTCTTTCACAGTGCAGTTCTCATTGTCAGATCTACCTCTCTTGGTCTGCTTAACTAAAGCAACATAACTGAATTTAAAGACCAATGTGTTTTCTATCATTCAAGTTTTTTTGTTTATTTTTGCTAATGCAGACATCACTACTATTGCGCATATGGGGGTTTTCTTTCTCTATATTAAGACATCCATTCATCATTCAATATCTGTCCATCCATTTTCTCAGATTTCTCTCTCTCTCTCAGTTCTCTGCATATGCTGTGTAATTTCAGTTAGCTCAGATGATTTGCTCTATATTATAACTGATTGGGATGGTGGGGAACTCTGATTAGAAATTTTCCCACACATCAGCTCAATAAATTAGTGTCTACTTCCCATATGTCTCACCATAAACACACACAGGGATAAAATATATTCTCAGTCAAAATTATGGGTCGTTAAATTACACATTTTTTCTTTAGCAGATATTTTGAAAAATGCAGATATCCACCATGCATAATTTTCATTTATTAAAACCAGATTTATTTGCATGGCTTGATGCTATTTATACAAACATACAAGAGCATTAAGGATGTCAATTGATTAAATCTTTGATAGGCATTACAAAAAGTGGCTTTATAAGTCAAAATACTGTATTGTTTGTTTTATTTTCATATTGAATAACAGGTTTACAGTCCACAGCAGCTCATTTTGCAAACAAGTTGGTCGATTTCTTTGAGGTAGACTTTCTTCTAAGTAGGGGATATTTACACAGGACACATTCTTGTATTTTAAAATGTTTAAATTAATTGTAATAAATCACAGATAAAAGAAAAATATAATTTAAAAAAGTATAATTTCTCACTTTATGCTTTTTTTCCCTTACAGCACAAGTATCTCCTGAAACATGAGCGACATCTACGAGTCTGCAGCCAATTCTCTGGGCTTGTTCAACAGCCCCTGCCTGACCAAAGTAGAGCTGCGGGTCACCTGCAAAGGTATCTCAGACAGGGATGCCCTCAACAAACCTGATCCCTGCGTGGTCATCAAAATGCAGTCCCATGGCCAGTGGTTGGAGGTGGGTTTGGGTTTCCAGTCAGATGCATATATCTACAGTAGTTATGTAACTAAAAGAAATTGAAATTTTTAGGTAATAAGGTCTTCTAATTGTTTTTGGGGACCTTATCAGTGCATTTTTCACAGCACTTGTGCCTTTTCACACATTCCTTTGCTGCTTTCTTCCAATTTTCCACTCATTTTTACACCATTGTATCTCACATGAGCGTAGTTTTGGGTATATACACTCTTTTTTGGCATTGATGGTTCCATGAAGAATACATTAACATCCATTAAACATCCATTTCCATTGCACAAAACGTTCTTTATAGGGGAAAAAGTTCTTTAGATTATTAACTCTTTCCCTGCCATTGACAGAGTTTTCCGTTATTTATGACACAGTGCTTTCCTACCATTGACGTAATTTTCCAGCAGTAGGGGGCACTATTGTACATCTTCTGAAATAGTACAGAGTCTCTAGATTGAAAAGCAAACGAAGAAGCAGAAACAAGTGATAGAAGCATTGCTTATGCACATGTAAGCTAACGTGATCATGAAACATTAAACAGCATATGAATCAATGCCTAAAATTATCAAATGAAATGTTGAGCCGACAAAGAGGTATAGGACTGCGCAAGCTTTGGGGGTGTTGATGGACTTGATCCACTGGATCTGTTTTAATCAAAAAATTTGTGCAAAATGTTGCTTTTTTTAATCAAACTTACCCACATTAAAGTGTTGATAAAAAAAAGAATGTATGAAGCTAGAGTAAAATGTTTTTTGGGTAACACTTTGGAATGGGGAACACATATTCACCATTAACTGCGACTTTTGCCTCAATAAACTTGTTTATGTATGGGGTAGGATTTAGGGATGTAGAATATGGTCATGCAGAATAAGGCATTAATGTGTTCTTTATAAGTACTAATAAACAGCCAATATGCAAACTAATAAGCAACTATAATGTTATGAGGCCACTATATATATGGACTCATAACCTGCCACTTAAGTAGTTTGAGGAGATGCATATTTTGCATGTTTTCCAAATTGTTTTTTTTCCCCCCCAGCAGTGCTCCCATGTATGCTTGATCTTTGACAAGCTGTTCTTTTCAGGAGAAACACACAGTTCTGTCATGAAACTCTAGATGGCGCAGGCGCAGTCCTTAACTCAATCACATTGTTCACTATAGGGCACAGCAGCAGCCAAATACTTCAAATGCTTGGTCAGCATTTGCTGTAGCAGTTTGCAGTGTGCTTTCAGAAACCCTCCACCCTCCCCAGCTCCACCTGTATAGATCTGCTACAGGTAATTCATGTATGCTATTGTAAAGCAGCAGCATGTCTTACTTGCTCACAGCAGAGTGTTGTGTATGTATTGGCAGTAGCAAATCCTGTATTTGCTCTGCAGCAGCAGGAATGACTGCAGCAGCAGTGTAGCAGATATATTCTGCCAAGACCAAACATATTAACATTGTCATATCCATTACCATGTCACACACTCCGAGAGTTGTCATGACAGAATTATATATATTTGTACATGAACGTGTGAGAGCATACATGGTGAACGAGAGAAGCAGACAGCATATGTTCACTGAGAAATCTCCCTGTCAGGTTATGAAGGCTTTGCCAGCTCACCAGTGGGAATCTGTTCTCTATCTCATTAGACATTCACATATTCACTTATGGTGATTCTGCTCTTTGAGTGTGTGTGTGTCTCTCCAAAGGAAACCACACTGTAAAATCTTCATTTTGTGACTGTTTCGTACCTGTTCTCAAAGGATTTCTTCATTCCTCCTGGAAATCCCGCTATGAAGAACATTTGAAGAACGTCTTCTGTTTAGCTGCCCTGTTTGTTCTTTAAGGGCTACTGGCTGATCCTGTTGCATCATGCTTTCTGCCATTTTTCTAGCTCATTGGAGATTTTAAATGGGATTACGTGTGAAATTGTGTATAATGTCGTAAATAATAAAATAATAAAATAAACCAAAAACATTTTCAAAGAGTAAAACAGTCCTTGTTTGTGAGCTATAAGCTAATGTGTATTAAGAGAGAAATATCATGATATTTTCTCTGATGCTTCCTGAAGCAAATTTACATTTAAAGTGCTACAAACAAGAGCAATATGATTTATTGCATTTGTGATTGCATTTCTCTTCGCACCTCTTAACCTATTTCCTCAGTGTGCAGTGCTATTACGGGTCAGACTCATTTATCTGAAAATGTCACTTATACATGCTATTGTATTGAGTGCCCCAATGACTTAAATTTCATATCTGTGGGTTTTGGATAAATCTAATTTGAGTGGAATATCCCACTGTGATAATCTCTCTCCGTTTGATAGTTCATATCTCACTTTTCAACTACACTGGGAGCCATTATCAAATCTTTATCTGAAGTATGACAGTGTTAATTAAATTCGGTCTGTATCTCACTACCAAGAATATCCCTCATTCATCTGGAGCTGTGAGAGGAAATAACTTTATGTACTGTGTCAGAGGTCACTGGTTTAGGTAGAAAAAATACTAGCCAGATACAGCTTTTTTTTCTTCTTTTTTTTTTTGAAGAGAAGTAGTTTGCTACATATATGCTTGTTTGATAAAAATGAAATAGATTGAAATTTGTATTGATGTATTAAATTTAAATATATTAAACGTGTCAGTAAGAGTTTTTTATTAAGAAAGAATGCATTAAATAAATCAAAGGTGACAGTAACAGTATTTATAATGTTACAAAAGATTTATATTTTTAATAAATGCTGTTCTTTTGAAATTTCTGTACATCAAAGAATCCTTAAAAAATGTAGCATGGTTTCCACAAAAATACTTTTTTCAACATAGATAATAATAAAAAATAAGAAGAATGGAGTAATGGCTGCTGAAAATTCAGCTTTTCCATCTCAGGAATAAATTTCATTTTAAAATACATTGAAAATAAAAACAGTTACTTTAAATTGTAATAATATTTCACAATATTACTGTTTTTACTGTATTTTTGATCAAACAAATGCAGCCTTGGTGAACATAAGAGACTTCTTTCAAAAACATCTAACAGTGTACTTTAAAAGTGGGTTTACTCTAAATAATAACTATATTGTCTGTCAATAGTGTTGCATTATGAATTCTCAGAGCCAGCGGTGTCTGTCTGTTGACCCTTGATCAAGATTAGTGTTTGTTTAGCTGGCAGCTCCTGAATGAGTGTAAGTACAGGAAACAGCACTTGTGTGCTTGAACAAGCTTTTAAACTGCGGCAGTCAGGGAGAGTAAAGACCTGCTGCTGACCCTGCCTGCGATTAGCCCGCTGCAGCAGTGCAGCTGCTCAGAGCTTGAGCACCATCAAACAGAGAGCGATGGCCACAAACACTCTCAGCAAATCCAGGATGCTCTGAATCACAAAGTCACTCCATAATGCTGACTGCGGACACTAAATAATGAAGGGGCCCTCAGTTTCTGGGGTGAAGGGCCTTTAATGTACCCGGACTTTCAGGATGTTTCCATGTTGTGCTGAAAGCACATTTGTGCATGGCAACTCCATTCAAAGAGGATTTTGCTCATTGGTCCTGAGCAGTGGTGTAATGTGATCTGTAAATGGATCGCTATTATTTTGTTTTTCCTTTTTTATTTAAAATATTCACAAACTTGCTTACCATGTCATCAACTATCTGATATTCCGATTCTCAAATATGTGTAAGTGAGTGTGTTTTGTCGTTTAAAAACCTTTATTACTGATCTTTATCTTGATCTATAACGCGAGATGGGCGCCGCCATCTCAGTTTGCTCCTGTCAGTCGGATTTACAGCATGTAAATTCATCAGTTTCTTCCGAAATATATGCAAGTAAGTGGCTGGTGAACTGGAAGAATAATAGAGTAAACTTTATAGTTACTTAACCCCATTATGTGTGTCTGTTATGAATAAAAGTAGGCAAATTATATTTGAATGGATTGTTATTGCTGCTTCCACTGATGTCTGACATCAGTGTGTATTTTATGAACTCTAAATGTATTGTTTTACTGGTGCTTATGCGTATTTAAATGTCTGAAACCTTAAAAGAAACAATACGTGGCTGAAAACACTGCATAGCTGTGATATATGACGAGCTGAGCGCGTCCGTCTCGCAGCCAAAGCACGAAAGCACAGTTTGAATCTGGCAGTTATGTGACGTCGCTGAACGTTCTAAATCCCATATGTGGGACCGTACGCCCAGGGGCACAGAAATAAAAATCCCATATGTGGGACCATACCGCTCAAAGGGTTAACAAAGTTTGGGAGGACCACGTTATACAGATATTCTAACCAATCAGCATGAGAGGAGGCATGTAGAGCCGACTTACCTACAAATTTTCCAGCATCCCTCCTCCACCCCAACTCCTCACTCTCGATTATTCATATCCCAGCCAGGGATGGGGGGAGTACTCTGGGTTTCGGGCCAAATTCAGAGCTTGGAGCCCTCTCCTTGGACAGCACGCCAAATACGCATATTCTATACCCTATCTGATTACAATATGTAAGTGTGAACTAGTGAATTACAGTATGAAATGCCAAGAAGTGATCATTCACAGGTAGATGCTCCTGCTTCATGGCTTATTGGAATGTTTTTTATCCTCTGTCCATTAGAATTGATGTTCCTGAAATTACAGTACCTGCTTGGGATGAGAGGCAGATTTCCCTAACATAGTTAGATTACCTGTCAGACAGCGAATCGGAATGGACTGGAGACAAATGATGGTCTTATCAACCATACTCATTTTAAAAACCCATCTGCCATACAGTCTGTTTGTCTGTATGCGTTTCAGCCTGCTTTTTTCCTCAGTATTACAGCTGCTCTGTTATTTACTCACACACAGGCAGCACAATTAACTAGATTTAGGTGCATGGCTGAACTTTTCTAGCTTTTTATAGTTTCTTAAAAGGCAATTGCACTATATCAAAGTGTATATATATATATATATACTATATTGCCAAAAGTTTTGGGACGCCTGCCTTTACGTGCACATGAATTTAATGACATCCCATTCTTAATCTGTAGGGAGTTGGCCCACCCTCTGCAGCAATAACAGCCTCAACTCTTCTGGGAAGGCTTTCCACAAGGTTTAGGAGTGTGTTTATGGGAATTTTTGACCATTCTTCTAGAAGCGCATTTGTGAGGTCAGGCAGTGATGTTGGCGAGAAGGCCTGGCTCACAGTCTCCGCTCTAATTCATCCCAAAGGTGTTCTGTCGGGTTGAGGTCAGGACTCTGTGCAGGCCATTCAAGTTCCTCCACACCAAACTCGCTCATCCATGTCTTTATGCTTCGTGCACTGGTGCGCAGTCATGTTGGAACAGGAAGGGGCCATCCCCAAACTGTTCCCACAAAGTTGGGAGCATGAAATTGTCCAAAATGTCTTAGTATGCTGAAGCATTAAGAGTTCCTTTCATTGGAACTAAGGGGCCAAGCCCAACCCCTGGAAAAAAACAACCCCACACCATAATCCCCCCTCCACCAAACTTTACACTTGGCACAATGCAGTCAGGCAAGTACTCCTGGCAACCGCCAAACCCCATCGGATTGCCAGACAGAGAAGCGTGATTCGTCACTCCAGAGAACACGTCTCCACTGCTCTAGTGGCGGCATGCTTTACACCACTGCATCCGACGCTTTGCATTGCACTTGGTGATGTAAGGCTTAGATGCAACTGCTCGGCCATGGAAACCCATTCCATGAAGCTCTCTACGCACTGTTCTTGAGCTAATCTGAAGGCCCCACGAAGTTTGGAGGTCTGTAGCTATTGACTCTGCAGAAAGTTGGCGACTTGTGCGCACTGTGCACCTCAGCATGCGCTGACCCCGCTCTGTGATTTTACGTGGCCTACCACTTCGTGGCTGAGCTGCTGTTGTTCCCAATTGCTTCCACTTTGTTATGATACCACTAACAGTTGACCGTGGAATATTTAGTAGTGAGGAAATTTCACGAATGGACTTATTGCACAGGTGGCAACCTATCACAGTACCACGCTTGAATTCACTCAGCTCCTGAGAGCGACCCATTCTTTCACAAATGTTTGTAGAAGCAGTCTGCATGCCTAGGTGCTTGATTTTATACACCTGTGGCCATGGAAGTGATTGGAACACATGAATTCAATGATTTGGAGGGGTGTCCCAATACTTTTGGCAATATATATATACAAAATGTGACATTAAAAAGTGTATAAGTAACTCGTTTCTCTAAAGGAACACTGTCCAACAGCGACACCTGCAGGTAAAGTTACAGCGGGAGTCCACGTCTCTCGTGACTCCCTTCCCCTCATTGACTTATAAGACAGCCCCCAAAGTGTGCGGTGGGTTTGGTGGGGGGTAATTGAGAATGAATGGGGGGAAGTCACGTGAGAGGAGGCAATGCCTCCATCGCGCTATGATTGGATGTGATTGGTTATGATTAGCTATGATTGGTTTGTGCGATAAATCCCGCCTCTTGTTTTCGTGTGCCTTTCGCTCGTCAGTCTGAATGAACAAAATGATGGCGTCAATTGGAAGACTAAATAAAAAGTAAGTAAACAGCTCAGACACTTAGATATCACCACTTTATGTCACGTTAAAATTAAACTTGAAAAGACCTGAAAACATCATGACTGCAGAGGTTTTTAGTGATCAATTAGCTTGGTGAAATTAAAGATACATCTTCGTGTCTGTGACAGACAGTGTTTACCGAGCTTGATGACTGCTGATCCGAAATAAGTTAACTATTAAAAAGAACAGCTGAACATCAACACACACACAAAAAATATTGTTTAAATTATTACTGCCTTTAGTTATTATTTTAGAATTAATGTAAAACTGCTTAAAACACTAACTTGATGAGATTGACTTGGTTTTAATAAACAGAACATTTATTACATTGTTAATGTAAAAATACAAAATAGAACTGTATTTGTTTTCTTTTTTTTCTTTTTTGATGTAATGTTCATTTAACAAGGAAAATGTGACAACACTGAGTAACGGACATGAATTTACATTTGAATTATATATATATATATATATATATATACATATATACATATATGAATAAATAAATAAATAAATAAACTGTGAGGACTTTGCCTCCTCATTTCAGAACACTACTGCACGCCACTGATATATATACAGTCAAACCAAAATGTATTCAGACACTTTGAACATTTCATTCATTAATACAGTTTATTCACTATAACTTAAAAAAATGGTAATAAAATATGACAAGATCTCAGAGTTAAACTATGTCAGAAAAAAATAATCTTAATTATGTCAGATAACACTTAAGAAAAACATGGTCAGGTCAAAGTGTCTGAAAAATTTTTTGTTCCACATTTTTTATCAATTTTACTGATAGTCCACTGTATGAAGAATTTTTGGGTATAATATGTCACAGTTTACTTTATTTTGCTATCCTCACTTACATAAATGAACTATAGTGTCCTGTACCCACTAGTAAAAATATATTAAAAAAATATCAAAAATGTCTGAATAATTTTTGGTTTGAGTGTGTGTATATATATATATACATACATACATACATACATACATATATATATATAACACACCCTATTCAAAATTACTATTATTTTGGGATAATGGTTTATAATATAAATGATTAGAATTTAATTAATTTTTATTTTATTTTATATGCATATTTTAATTATAATACATATATATGTTGGTGCAGAACAAAATAATTTTTTATATTTTTATAATTTCTTAAAATGTCAAATGTTTTTACTTCCTTAGAGAAATTTCGTCGTTTGAATACAATATATTTCTTATATTCAGATTTATGTTCAGGATTTCTACAGTCATGCAAAACCTAGAAATAGAGAATTTTAAATTTGTGTTTTCCACACTAGGAAAAGTTGTGAATATAAATTAAATATAAAGTCCTTTTAGGTTTTTATTAATATTCATGACTCCTAAATTTGTCTAAATTATGTCAATGGAGAGAACATATACAATGATTTTGAAAGATCCTTGTCCAGTGATGATGAAATTATTAGTCAGAAGGTGTGGGAACCCTGCATACTGTACACTGTGTGAGAAATACCAATAAATAAAAGTTTTCTCACTCAAATAGCCTCATAATTTGAGCTCTGATAGAACTGACACCACCCTCTCAATTTCTCTGAAAATGAATGCTATCTGAGCAACACACAAAAAATGTTCGGGTCTAAAGTTACATTGCCACCAGCTATAATGACCTGTCAGCGTGTCAGATCCCAGTGCCCTGGCTGTCAACTCTCACCAATAATCAGACAAAAGGCAGAACTGAAGATGAGAGTTGAACTGTCACCGACAGCATTCAGGCGCACATGTGAATGACTGTGGCAGGTGGAGCTGTTCTTTCATCTACCCAGAATGCCAATCACTGGAGCAGGGAGCACTCCTGTTGAATAAGGATAGCGTATCTCCATATCGCTCCCTTCGGGGTGCAATCTAGATTTCACTCAGACTGATCAAGACTGATTTCATGGTCTGAAATAATTGGATATTGATGTAAAAAAAGAGTGACAGAACTAAAAAGAAACTTACTGGGTGTCTGTAGCTGCAAGCTGTAGTGATGTCATACTAGTGATCCTCACATCACAATTGCATCCTAAAGTGGTGTTTGCCCATGGAAGAGTCACTCAAATTCTCTACACTTGACATTTGATATTCAACAGTGCTTTGATCTGCCTGCATTGACACTATTCTTTAAGAGCTGCTGTGCAGCCAAATAATGTACCAGTTATCAATGTAAAGCTGCTTTGACACAATCTACATTGTAAAAAGCGCTATATAAATAAAGGTGACTTGACTTGACTTGACTCAAATGATACTAGGGTGTTGTGGTTGTTCTTCAAGACCATTTTTATGTCATTGCTAAGGTGTCCTGAATTGTCTATCTCTCTACCAATCAAACAATCAATCAATCAATCAATCTATCTATCTATCTATCTATCTATCTATCTATCTATCTATCTATCTATCTATCTATCTATCTATCTATCTATCTATCTATCTATCTATCTATCCTAATTGAACTGAATAGAGTTGCTTATTGCTGAATTGAACTTGTTTCAGTTATTGAGCTGAATTGAGCTGAATAATGACTCTATTCTCTGTAGAGCAGCTTTAAAGCAGAATTTGAATGTTTCTCATATTTGATGAAGTCTGCTATTAATACTGTGAAGCTGATTGAAACAATGTTTTTCCATCACAGGAATAAATTACATTTTAAACACTGAGTAAATAGAGTAAAAATAAGCAGTAATAATTTTGATGCTCGCCTGAGCAAAATACAAGTTTGTTCTTTTTTGATTAAAATTGTATTTGCCATGGCATATCTGTTCTGTGAACATTTTGTCATGGTTTGTCTTTCTTCATCTTTTCTTTCTTTTTCTTCTGCCCCTGTAAATGTCTTCTTTTCTATCATTTACACTCCAGGTTTTGTGCAGTCATAAATTTGAGAGGCACGTTTCTCTGTTCAACTTTTTTTTGCTTTGGCATTTGCTAAAGTGAAGGTGTGGCTTATCATGATGCAGCGCTCCTAAACTTCAGTGACATTTAAGAAATAATATCAATATTCATGAAGCATAAGCGTAAACATAGCAGACTGACAGAGTTATGTGGCTAGACGTGGGTCATCTGGGCACTGAGGATTACAATCTGTCAGTCATGTGATAGAAGACGTCCTTTCACTGTACATTCCCTTTTGTTCCATCACCCCTCTGTGTGCACGGGCAAGGTCTTCTCACTGTTTTCTTCTCACTGGCTGGGGCTGAACATCTCTTTTGCATTTGGGAGCTCTGTTTCACCATCATTAATTTATTACAATCAAAATTGGATTTTCTCCCTGTATGGACATTTTCTTGCAGCATGTTGCCTCACTACCTGTTATATTTTAAAGGGGTCATGAACTGCACTTTTTAAAAAAGTTCTCTGAAGTCCTCTTAAAATGTTATCAAGATTTTTTACATCAAAAAACATCCTAATTAGAAGTAATAAAGCTATTTTCTATCATGTTTTTGACTCTCTTTCAAACACTTCGTTTTGATGGGCATGCCGCATTCAAGACTTGGAAGTAAATGCCCACTGCTCACCCAAAACATTTAATTCATGCTTCAAAACCTAGTTATTGTGTCATAAATTGGACAATGCCACCAAAAACTGAAAATTCACAGTTGCTGATTTTTACACACTCTATTATGTCTTATTCTAAAACCACTACCACACATTCTTACATATCTACATATTGCTCTTCCATGACAAGCAACTGTGAATTTTCAGTTTATATGTAACACATTTCTACAAATATAAATGTACTGTATAAATACAAATGTGTTCATATAGTACTGCTGTAGCTGCTGCTGTTTAGGGTTGTGTAGCTCCTCCATGTTCAAAAATGATAGTGATTGTGCCATGGGCAAACTCCATATATGCACTCTTAATTGGTTGATTGATAAGATTGTGATTTCATTACAATTGCAGACCATTTGCCAATTTAGAAGACATTTCAAACTTTGCATGTCAGACATTTATGGAATATACTTGCATGTCTGACAGATTTTGATAACTGAATGGGTCGTTTTGCATGTGATGGCTCATATGAATGTTTAGAAGTTGTGAAGAGTTTTACAATTTCACTGAGAATCAGCTCATCAGTTTTAAATAGCAAGCCATGTGCATTTAATAAGGTGCGAATTGTAGACAGTTGCACTTACTCTTTTGCACACGTGCCAAAACACATGCAATTTGCTTAAATAAATAAGAAATTAAAATCTGATGTTCACAATTACTATGCTACAGTAGTGTATTTCATATTTTATATAATATATATTTTTTAATTTAATTCAACAAAAACTCAAAAATGCAAAATGCATTGCTTTTGGTTTATTTTTCACACTGGGAATATTCCAGTTGAGTGCATTGCATTGTGAGATATAGTATCTAAAAAAATAGTATATTAGTATGCTATTCAGAATATAGCTTTTTTCTGCTAATAGCCATTGAATTGGGGCTGTCACGCTTTCTGTTTCTTCTTCCTCCATCCTTTTATCTTCCTCCTTGAAAAATCCACTTTTCTGGCAGCCCTTGTTTAGCGTCTCCTTCTCAGGTGTTCAAAGACAGCAAGCGAGGTCTCAGTTGTGTCACTCTTCCTCATTTTAAATGGACAGCTGAATGAAGGAAATGTTTCTTCACCCTGGTTGGCCTTATTTAAAGCTGTTCAAAAAAAAGTGAGTGGCGATGTGAGAGCGTGGTAAACATTATTTGGGGTGCTGGCGTGTGGTTGAAATGGTTAATGATAGCTCTCGCTGCACCCTGCAGCCCTCCATCTCAGGCCCTGCTTGCATAAGAGCGGAGATGGTGCCACGCTGATTAGCCCTGCAGAAAACCTCCATTCTCTCCCACTGATGGACTAATGAGGAGGAGCAGTCCATTAACTATGCAGAGGGAATGTGGCTGCAGAATCAGAGACCACACGTTCTGCAAGGGAATTACTGAGACTTGGAATTTTGTGAGGAAAGGAAGGTATATGTGGCTTCCGGGGGCAATTACACCCATGTGTGGGGGATGTTGCACATGTTGAGGCTCATCCTTTGGGGCAGTGCTATTTGTGACTTGTGTGTGTGTGTGTGTGTGTGTGTGTGTGTATTGTATATGTGAGAATGGATCTGATGAAACCTTATGAAATATGCTTATGCTTGCCAAACTTCCATCCGGCGTATCACACTCACAAGAAAGGCCAAGAAACAAGGCTGGTGTGAAACCATTTATAGTAGCTTATTTTGCATGCTCTTTCAGTAGATCAGACATTTTTAACATGCTTACACAACAATATGTAACTGCTAACACAGTTATACTTTCCAGGCCATGCTTAAAGGAATATTCCAGGTTTAGTAGAAGTTAAGCTCATCTGACAGCATTTGTGGCGTAATGTTGATTTTGCCATAAAAAATTATTTTCTTTAAAGGGGTGGTTGATTATGATTTCACTTTTTTAACTTTAGCTAGTGTGTAATGTTGCTGTTAGAGCATAAACAACATCTGCAAAGTTACGACACTCAAAGTTCAATGCAAAGGGAGATATTTTCTTTTACAGAATTCGCTGTTTAAGGACTACAACAAACGCCTGGTAGGGACTACAAAGAGCTTCTTCCCGGGTTAGTGACATCACTAACCCTAAAATTTACATAAACCCTGCCCCCGAGAACACGCAACAAAGAGGTGAGGCCATGTTATTGCAATAAAGTACATAAAATGCAATAGGATGTCATAAAAGCAAGATGACAACATAAGTTATAACCGTAAATTAACTAAACTATACCTGTTCTATCTTCATGCAGCATATATTCTCTGGCTCTGTAGGATCTTACAACAGTTCCCACACGAGCGATTTATAGATTATCATGACAGAATATGCGAATCAATGACTTTAAGATAGTTAACTCCACATCAGCTACATAAATTCATCAACTAACCATTCAGAAACGTCCTGTTGCATTCTACGTGTTGTCACTTCTTCTTGAGTCTCTCCATCATTGTCCGACTCCGGTTTGAACATAAAAGGCTGAACAGTTTCTGACATTTTCAGTGAGTCTGCGTGAGGTAATCGGCGCTGCTAACACGAGCTCTTGAAACTCCGCCCTCTTCTTGAGAGCAGCAGCTCATTTGCATTTAAAGGGACACACACAAAAACGGAGCGTTTTTGCTCACCCTCAAAAAGTGACAAATTTAACATGCTATAAAAATGATCTGTAGGGTATTTTGAGCTAAAACTTCACATACACACTCTGGGGACATCAGAGACTTATTTTACATCTTGTAAAAGTGGCATTACATGACCCCTTTAAAGAAATTCTTTCCATTTTTTTTCTGTGAAGAATTTACAATGGAAGTGAATAGGGCCAATCAATAAATGTTAAAGTACTCAATCTTTCAAAAGTAGTAGCCACACAACGCATACAATACACATTTTAGTGTGAAAAAATCACTTATAACCTTTTCTGTTTATTCAATTTTACAACTTTGTTGCCAGAACAACAGTAAACTGTAAAATGACAAAAAATGATTATTTAAACAGTTGAAATACACAAGTTTTAACAGAAGAATTTAATGGAAATGCTTCACATCTTTGTTTTTAAATCCTCAAGTTCTCTCATTTAAATCATTTACCTCCATTGTACAATACCATTGAAAAGTTTGGGGTCAGTTTTTTAAAAAGAAATTAATACTTTTATTAAATTGATTAAAAGTGACAGTAAAGACTTTTACATGTGAACTTTTTGTTCATCAAAGAGTCTTGAAAAAAATGTTTCCCGGTTTCAACAAAAATATTAAACAGCATATTACACTGCTCTTTTGAACTTTCTATTTATCAAAGAATCAATCCTGGAAAACTGTATCATGGTTTTAGCAAAAAATAAGCAGCACAAATGTTTTCAACATTGACAATGTTAAGAAATGTTTCTTGAACACCAAAACAGCATATTAAAATTGTAGAATTGAAGAATGATTATGTGACGCTTTTGAAAATTCAGCTTTGCATCACAGGAATAAATTACATTTTAAAAGTTATTAAAATAGTTATTTTAAATTGTAATATTATTTCATTATATTATTGTTTTTGCTGTATGTTTGTGTTCAGATGCCACCAGCATGAAAAAGTAGTCTATCACTAAAAATAAATAAATAAAAATACAGGTTTTAAACAACATGATGGTGAGTTTATGCTGTCAGAATGTCAGAATGTCATTTGTACAATTATGGTTTATTGCCTTAAACCATGATTGTATAATCAACATATTGATATATATCACCGTTTGAGCAGCTGTCCTTTGAAGTATAACTGAATGACAAGAAGCCTTTCACCAGTGGTGTCTTGAATATTTATTTGTATCTCCAGAGCTCTGCTGTCTAGGCGTTGACTGCTCTGCCCCTCACTGCCAAAAGACTGTCAGTCCAGTCTAGAGATACACCCAGGCCCCTGTTTATGCAGGCATAAAAGGACTTTTCTAAGGCTGAGATGACACACGTCTTTTCTAAAAAGCTGGCTTGTCCAGAATTTGTCATGCGGGATCTGCTTGTTGATGTGTATGGTCGAGTGATGGAAGATCCATGAATGGAAGGCTTGGCTTGGGATGGTCCCGCTTTTATGGTTTCAGGTCACATTTTTATTTGCCTGAGGAATAATCCTGTAAAGCCTGATTTATTATCAGTGAGCGGTGAAATTAAGGTCTGGATTAATATTTTGCAACTCTGATATTATTTCCATTATTGTGCTTGGGATAACAGTAAGTAGTAGTTCCCCTTGTGTCATTTTCTGTTTTGAAATATTGCTTAGTGAATTTTAAGAAAAATAAGTATTTTGTGTGTATAATTTTGTGTGCAATGGCATTGCTGTCATTAAATTGTATTATGTATATCTTGGTAGACCACTTTCTTATCAACATTAGCACTGGTCAACCTTTATTCTATGTAAAAATAACAATGAAGTCAGATAAATATCTGTTTTTTTTTTTTTTCACGATCAGTTCTCACAACCTAGATGTTATGAGAACTGTAATGAATGTGGTTTTACAACACAAATGTTCTTATTTTTGAATCAAACAAACAAGTTTAAGAAGTCTCTTCGGCCTTGTACACACCGTAAAATTTCAGGAGTGACAACCACATTTAAATACGAGAGTGAATCCCCATAATTATCAGTTTGTGTGTGTACAGAACATGACTCACTTCTGAAATTGTGATGATTGACGTCCAGATGCATTCTATAAGTTGTAACTTCTTCCCGAGTCTCTCCATCAGTGTCCAACTCTGGTTTGAACAATGTAAGGCTGAACACCGTTACTGACAATCGTCATTTTGGCTGCGTGAGATTCTCCAGCTTTGTTGTTGAGCAACAGAAGCGCGAGCTGTTAAAGCGGAATGAAACACCCCATGAAAGCTAAATGATCTGTGGGGTATTTTGAGCTGAAACTTCATTATGGGGACACCAGAGACTTATATTACATCTTGTAAAAGGGGCATAATAGGTCCTTTTTAAATCGACTTGCAACTAGTGTACTTGCTCATCGTGAAGACCTTAACTATGGTTTAAGTATTTGAGAGATTACTTAATTAATTTTAATCAATTTCTCTGAGTATATTACAATTATTACGGTTTACACTCTCACAATCCTCTTACAGCTCATGTGTGACTCCAACCTGTTTTTGACTTGCTTAACATGTTCTCTAAATGTTTACTTTTTAATAGACCAGATGTCTCAAAACAGAGGCAATTACTTCTTTTCTGATGAGTAATCACAAGGAGCGTTCTGAGAGGTTAACAAGTTATCTGATGTACAACTGAGCAGATGTTTCCTGACAGCAGTGTCGGAATATTCCCTGTACAAACAACAGTTAGACAGAGAAGGGATGTGTATTAAGCGTCATCAGAACTGTATTATTTTCGCTTTGATAAGTGAGATTTATTTGCATATTCACCAGCAATAAGCAGCTGCTTTGAGGTCCATGTCTCCCTGATTGATGTTTATTCCCTCCAGGTGTGTGCTGAGTAGATGGCATACGCAACTTTCTCAATAAAACAGCTCCAGCTGCTCTGGGGAAGCCCTTGTAAACAAAGAGCAAACACCTGGAAGAGTCAGGCAAATATTCATAGACCTTAATGAAGAGGAATGGTGGTGTCTCCAGATGGTTGGTGCAAATGAAATGGCTAGCCTGAGTTATGCAAACTGACCAATTTAATGGGGAGGCAAATACTTTAAAAAAAAAGAGAAAAAAAAGAGATTTGGATATATACAATTAAATTATAGTTTTTGCGTTTGCGGTAAACGAGATTCTGGAGGGGCAGGATAAAATAAATGAGGAACTCCTGGAGCCATGTTTTTCCTGCTTGGAAATCAAGAAGTATGCTGAATATGCTAAAGTTGGAATTTGGAAAAGTGCTTAAATGTTAAGCTGTTGTTTATGATGTAACAAATGACATGTGACACAGTACACAGTTCATGATAAACATCCACACAAGTGAAATGCATTGTTGTGGCAGACATTTACATTATGATTAATTCTTTTTAAATGGTAAAAGATCTCAGTAGAAGTCAGTCAGAAAGAAAGAAAGGTTTGCGCTTTTCCTCACAGTGAGCAGATTGAAATGAAAAGCAGAACAGAATCCTGAGTCTCTGAGCTGCCTGAGGAAAGTTAAACAACTGAGACTAAACCATGACTAGGCAGCTGAGGCATGTCAGATAAAACGAAGCCTCTTCTTTGCCTGTGTGAGGTGAGAGGCAGATACATTCTTCAGGAACAGGGATTTGGCAGGGACATGGCTTTATCTGCAGATTTTTTCCTTTTTGTTCTGAAATTCATTACATTTGCTGGTTTCATTCAAAACAGCAGTACAAAAGTTAACTTTAGGTGATTATAAGTCTCAAATGAGGGTATGAGAGTTGTTAAATGTATACCATATCTCCTGAGTGAACTACCGTTTCAATCCTCTGCATCAAAATGCTTTGCTATATCAGCTATTAGTACTTTACAGTTAGATTGTATTTTAGTTGAGATTGATGATAAAGTGGGCCATTAGGCTAAGTGCACTAAGAAAAGTAACTAGAGTTGCCTTTGCTGGTTAATGGTAAGATAAGTATAAATGGATTGGGGGTGTACAGTACTAATTGATCAGTTCTCTAAGGTCACTTCCCAGGTCACTGAGTCTTGTCAAACACCTTGTTACTTCACTATCAAGCAGCTTGTCCTGAGATGAAATATTGACCTTAGAAATCCTTCTGGAAAGCTATTAACTTGATTAACCTAAGTAGAGACTTTCCTGAACATCCACTTCAGTGAAATCAGCTCAGCTGAAGCCTAAGCTGTGTTTTGAATGGAATACTAGTATACACTGTATACAGTACTATACAGTATGTGCATTACATTAAACCAATGCCATTTTAAAGGCTTCTCCCCCCCAAAAATGACATTATATACTAATGTCAATATCCTTATGTCATTCCATTCCCTTTTTCATTTTATGGCAACTTGCACATAGCTCTTTTGTGGTCCAGAAAGAATATGACACAGGGGTATAAAGGATAACAGAATTTTTCATTTTGGGTGAACTAACCCTTTAACAAGCTGATGTGACAGACTAAATGAGTTCATGTGACAAGCAAAATGAGGTCATGTGACAGAAATGTGGCATAGCCTACTACTGTTTGAAATGTTTAGTTCGGTGAGTGGCATCCAGTTAGAAATCATCTCAGAATCTCCATTTGTCTCAGAACAGCTATTTTGCGTTTTTATCAAATGTTATGTTAAAATGCCTGAAATCATGTCAACAAGTCACGAAAAAGATGAAA
Organism: Mylopharyngodon piceus; assembly: GCA_039654765.1. NCBI lineage: Eukaryota > Metazoa > Chordata > Actinopteri > Cypriniformes > Xenocyprididae > Mylopharyngodon > Mylopharyngodon piceus. Next base: position 21,768,396 of record CM077445.1, read on the forward strand.
AACTGAAAAATCGCAACTTGTAGATCAGCAATTCTCAACCAAACTTCCAAGGGGGCCTCAAGATGATGTAGATAATTTACACAAATACAAGACAAAATAAGCATTAAAATAATCTAAAACAACTAAAAATCAAGATATTTGATAAACTATAGAATTAAACTATGTGTAAATAGCAATTAGATGCTATTTCTACTAAGTGAAGATAGCATATTTTCCTATTTACACTAAGTGACAATAGCAGAATTTTCTTAGCAATATGCTATTTACACTAAGTGAAAATAAATAAAAATAAAGGCCTTTCCGATCTGATATGTGATGGGAAAAGGAAGAAGAATGAGTTCAGCAAAAGGCGGGTTCGAACTCGCCAAAAGCTACTTCTCCGTACCATACTCCTTACGGCCTGTGCCACTGCAGATACTGTGTAGTGCGCATCTTTTTTAATCTTGTGTAGCCCAACCAGACACTGGTGGGCGGAGTTAGTGTAAATAGCCTTTGCCAACAAGACAGGCTTTTTACACTTAGTGCAAATAGACACTCCGATTAAGAAATTCTAGTTATGTCAAGCTTTAAAATGTTACAAACTGAATAAAAAATATTTTTAAAAATCTTTCTTTAATCCTCATCCAGTAAATCATAAACGACTGGGGCCTTCGAATATTGATGTGGACAATGATGGGGTCAAAAAGGTTGAGAATCACTGTTCTAGATCATGGGTCACACTGGAATGGTTGAGTGCATTGCATTGTGGGATGCACTATTTCATGCAATATACTGCAAATTTGGGCAATATAATACTATATAATTACTGCACAAATAGTAGTATTGTAGTAAGTTAGTGTGCTATTCGGAACATAATCCAAGTAGATATATGTTTTCTGCTATGTTTACAGGTGGACAGGACGGAGGTGATTCGGAGTTGTATAAACCCCACGTTTTCTAAGGTCTTCACCCTGGACTTTTACTTCGAAGAGGTTCAGCGACTACGTTACGAGCTCTACGACATCAGCAGCAGTCATAATGGCATGAGAGAGGCGGACTGCCTGGGAGCCATTGAGTGCACACTGGGCCAAGTGAGCAACCACCTGTATCTTACAATATGCATAGAAATTCAAACAGGTTATGTGTGATTAGGCTTTTTCATGTTTTTCTTGGCAATGTTCATTTTGCAACAGGGTCTCTATGTGATCATTGATTGCACACAGTCGGGGAAGAGTAGGGCCGGCACTGTGCCCAAATCAGATGAAGCCTCCTAATTAAATAATCACACCAACAACCGTTAAGAGCATTTCCGGACATTTTACGGCTGATTGAATTGTGAAACGTGAGATGTCTGTGTAACTGACTCAGTATGGGGGGAATGCCAGCCCAGATGGGCCATGCTACTCTCTTATCTGCAGTTTGAGCAAATGGAAAACCAGACACATGATCTTTCGCCAGATGGTTAAGATTTGCAGTTTCTCAGTAAAGAATTTGCTAGAAGCTTATAATGTATAACGGATGCCAATATTCGTTTTGTTCAATATTCATGTGTTTATCTTTTTGCATCAAAGCCACTTTCTAGGTCTGGTTTTCTCTCCGGGGAGCTGGGTTGTTTGTTTTAGTTCAATCTGTTTTGGTTGGAGGGGGAAGAGGAGAGGATAATTGTTGAAATGATCTGCGTTTAATAAAGGGAGAGAGCGAGGTGTTGATGCTCGCTCGAACAGAGTTTCTACGGGATTTAAAACCAAAAACACTCCATCCTATTTATAAATATTTAACAACTAATAATGAAGCATTTATCTGGAGTGGATAAGACTTCTTGGTGTAATTATGAACTACGTAAGCTTACATGCCAAATTCTCCCTGAGGTGTTATTATGTGCTTCGCCTTGTGTTTTTTGTGTGTGTTCTGTCCATTAAAAGCAGCATCAAAACAAGGCAGCCTCCGACCAACTTAAAATATCTTATTTCTCTCCAAATAGATCATCTCCCAGAGAAAATTCACCAAAGCCCTGCTTAAACAGGGCAACACAGTTGGGAAATCGTCTATTACGGTGAGCACTTTCCCAAATTTATCTGGTTGCTTTCTCTCACGCTCTACTTATGCAAACATCCAGCAGTGCACAACACCAGCAAATGGCCTTATGCAAGCATTTCATGGTCTGACCTTTAAAAGCTTTGCACTTTATATGACAGAGGTGCTTACAATTATCAATGCCACTATTGAACCCGGGCAAACAGAATAACTTCTCAATGTACACAAGAACCTTCCAAAACAGTTAGATGCGGTATTGAAGGCAGGCTAATGGTAGAAAGTAGCCAGAGGAGCTTGTTAATGCAGACTGACAGAACGCAGCAGCAACAGTTGAACATGCAAAGCTCAGTGGGTGAGGGGAACGAGATCTATAAAACAAATGTCAGTCTTCATGGTTAGCTTCTGATTCAGTTTTCTCTTCTGCTGAAAACAATTCTTCATTCTCAATCTCTCCAGATCACCGCTGAGGAGCTGACAGGAAATAACGATTATGTCGAACTCTCATTCAGTGCGAGGAAGCTGGATGATAAGGTAGGAAGACCTCCTGTGTATATGTTTATGAAGAATATAATATGATCTTATATAACAACAAGCATCTGTTTTGTCTGCATATAGTTTTGGGCATTATGATGCTTTTTAAGGGGTCATATCATGAATATTTCTCTGAGATCCACTTAACGCCGTTCAAGAGTTAGGGGTCAGTACGATTTATTTATTTTTATTTATTTATTTTTTTAATGGAAATTAATGCTGTTTATTCAGCAAGGATGCATTGAATTGATAGACAGTGACAGTAAAGTACATTTATAATGTTCTCTATTTCAAATAAATGTTGTTTTTTTAACCTTTCTATTCTTTAAAAAATCCTGAAAAAAGCAACACAACTATTTTCAACATTGAAAATAATAAGAAATGTTTCTTGGGAACCAAATATTATTAGATTACATATTTACATATTAGAATGGTTTCTGAAAGATGATGTGACACTGAAGACTGGAGTAATGGCTGCTGAAAATTCAGCTCCATCACAAGAGTAAATTACATCTTAAAATATATTCAATATTTCACAATATTACTGTTCTATAGTACTTGTGATCAAATAAATGCAGCCTTGGGGAGCATTAGAGATTTCTTTCAAAAGACAGTCCAGTTTTCTGCTCTCTTGCATTAAGAATTGTGTTTGCTATCAGGTGTCAAATATAGTTTATCTCTCCCATCCTTAAAAAACAGCCTCTTGGCAAAGTCTGCATTACGTTGTGAGAGGATCAACATAGGAATATGAAAGGAGCTGCTCAAACTGTTGAGATCAGAGAGAAACGATCAGGGATGCTGTTAAAAACAAACTTCAGCCTTGATGAGTCCTCATACTTGAAAATGCGGTCAGACAGTCGAGAAAGAAAAAGGCAGAGAGCGAGAGCGAGAGAGTGATAGAGAGAGTATACTGTTCCTCTAGGAGACAATCAACTCTTGGCAGCAGGGTAATTACATGGGACTAAAATTAATAAGAGGGATTAATACAAGCATAACAAATGATCCACAGGAGTGTCTCAGTTTCACACAGAGCATCTCATACTGCTGCTTGACAAGACGTCAAATAGTAGAACAGGAAAGCCTCCTTAAATCACTTTTCATTTAAGAGCCCCTTAGTCATAATCCTTCAGTGAAAATCATATCCTCTGCATCTGAGTTATTAAAACTTTGATTAAGCTTCTAGACTGGTGGAGAGATCAGAGACCCAGGCTGTCAAGATTTTCTGAAAACTTTTGATAAGTTGCTATTTCATTCTCCCGTTTTTAACTTTATCTGAATGACTACAAGCATTTAGGAGAGCATTACTGTTGTAGACGACATCTTTGAATGCTAAGCTGTGAGTGGTCTGTTTTGACTCTTCTGTGCATGTGGCTCTTTTTATGTGTAAAAGTTGTTCGGAAAGATCTGAAAGTTCTGAAAATGGCTCCTGGTAATTCAGTGCAGTTTTGATCATTCAGCATACCTGCCCCTGTCCTTTGAGGAAAAGTGTTTTATAAGACTAATTAGCTGAGGAAAATCTGCAACTGTGGGAAACTTAAAGAAATGCATACTAGTTTCTTATTGTCAGCAGATAATAAGTTATGCAGTTTAAAGATGTATTCATTAGGTAGATATACACTACCAGTCAAAAGTTTGGAAACATTACTATTTTTAATGTTTTTGAACGAACTCTCTTATGCTCATTAAGGCTGCATTTATTTCATAATAAATACAGAAAAAACAATAATATTGTGAAATATTATTACAATTTAAAATTATGGTTTTCTATTTTAATATACTTTAAAATATAATTTATTTCTGTGATGCAAAGCTGAATTGTCAGCATCATTACTCCAGTCTTCAGTGTCACATGATCCTTCAGAAATCATTGTAATATGCTGATTTATTATTAATGCTGGATACAGTTGTGCTGCTTAATATTATTTTATAACCTGTGATACTTTTTCAGGATTCTTTGATGAATAAAAAGTTAAAAAATATCAGCATTTATTTAAAATAGAAATCTTTTGTAACAATATACACTACCGTTCAAAAGTTTGGGGTCAGTAATTTTTTTTCTTTCTTTTTTTTTGAAAGAAATTAATACTTTTATTCAGCACGGATGTGTTAAATTGATAAAAAGTGATAGTAAAGATTTATATTGTTAGAAAAGATTTATATTTTGAATAAATGCTGTTCTTTTTAACCATTTATTCATCAATGAATCCTGAAAAAAGTATTACAGGAAAAAAATAAAGTTAAGCAACACAACTGTTTTCAACATTGATAATAACTGAGTATCAAATCAGCATATTAGAATGATTGCTGAAGGATCATGTGACACTGAAGACTGGAGTAATGATGCTGACAATTCAGCTTTGCATCACAGAAATAAATTATATTTTAAAGTATATTAAAATAGAAAACCATAACTTTAAATTGTAATACTATTTCACAATATTATTGTTTTTTCTGTATTTATTATGAAATAAATGCAGCCTTAATGAGCATAAGAGACTTCATTCAAAAACATTAAAAATAGTAATGTTTCCAAACTTTTGACTGGTAGTGTACATGCATATTTCATATATGCACATTTCATGTTATGTAGGCTTACTTTTTAAGTGCTGAGAATAGTTTATAAAAAGGGAAATATTAGTGAGTTAGGTGATATGTTCTAATTCTTTAAAATTTATGAAAGTGATTTGCCACAGTATTTTATGGTATGTCACTTACTGTAAGAAAGCAACGTTATAAAGAATAGCGGGCCAAAATTCCTCCAGAAGGATGCGAGAGACTGATACTCTCATACAGAAAATGATTCCTTCAACTTGTTGCTGCTAAAAGTCTAGTTTTTGTTAAATAAATAATGACACGGTGTAATATGTCAGTTGTTGTTGTTCATCTGAGGTTGTATTTACCTAATTTTAAGACCTGCCAAGGACCAGATGATATTTTATTATATCCTGATACATCAAACCATAGAATTCAATAGGGTGTCCTTTTTTCACGACTGTATATATATATATGAATTAACTAATGTTAACCGATACAACTTTTGATTTTAAAATGTACACTGTAAAAAGGAATTGTTGGTTTAACTTAAAAAAAGTAGGTTACCTGGTTGCCTTAAAATTTTTAGTTCATTGAAATTAAAAATTTGAGTTAATACAATAAAGGCGATTGGTTTAATCAACATAAACTCAAAATATTATGTCATCTGAACCACATTAATTATTGAAGTTATTTGACAGAAGAAAAAATGTTGTGTTAACAAATCATGAAAATATTTTTTTTTAGTGTATAAATGCTGAGATCAACATTAGCAAAGATTAATAAATGCTGTAGAAATATTGTGTTAAGTTTCATGTTAACAAATGAAACCTTATTGCAAAGTGTTATTTTCATTTATTTTAATTAATTTACTTACACACACAAGTATTATCCAGTTAATTTACTGTAGGTCAGCTGAGTTTGATTATATATTATGTAAGGAATAAAATCATTATTCAGACATATTTGATAGCTTTTTTTTTTTTTTTTACATTGCAGAGGCAACATTATTCAATCTTTTTGGAGTGTCTTGGTGCATGGTCAAATAATATAAGAGATTCATCTCTGAAAAACATTTTTTTAAATAAATAAACTAGGTGACGGGGCACATTTGATTGCATTTATTATGTAATTTTAGTAAAATGACTATCTTGACCTATAATATATGGTGCTGTAACATCCATCCCCCTCACTATTTGGCTCCTAGCAAGTGAGGAGACCCCTAAGCAGACAGATAGCAGCAGAGGTGGGATGGGAACAGTGTTGCACAGGGAGCTGCTCAGAAAAAGTCACCAGCAAGGACACAATTAGTTTTCAATGACAGTAGCGGGCAGAATTTAGAGCAGGTGCAATCCCAGGAAAGAGCAGTGGAGTGCATGTCAACAGTATTGCTAAAGCAGTGAGTAAACAGATGTTACAAAGACAGTTAGTTGCTAAAAAAACGATGTTTTATGTAGTGACGATGCTGCTGGGTCACATAAATGCATACTAGATGCATAACACATATAGTGTTGCATAACTTCAGACATTCTACTAACTATAAGTAACTTTGCAACTACATGTTAACTAGCAATCATTAGAGTATTAGTAGACTGTCTGCTTAATATCTGCTAACACTTCATGTTGATGCTCCCCCAACAGACATTCTACTGACTATAAGTAACTTTGCAAGTACATGTCAATCTAATGTGGATTATTGAAATAAAGTGTCACACTAAAAACTCTTTCTCTCTCCAGAATCATTTTATAGCTCATTTGTGTGATGCTATCAGATGATCTCTGTGCTTCTGTTATTCCCTCAGGATTTTTTCAGCAAGTCGGATCCATTTTTAGAGATCTACAGGGTAAATGATGACAACTCTCAGCAGCTAGTGCACAGAACAGAGGTAGGACAACAATTTCTCTCAAAGATCTCCCTGTGATAGTGCTTTACCAACACTGAATTGCTTGCTCCCCCTCTGAGCACAGACCGTCATGAATAACCTCAACCCCGTGTGGAACACCTTCAAGACATCCCTTAACTCGCTCTGTAGTGGAGACCATGAAAGAATACTGAAGGTAAATTATGATTTATCAACACTTGCTGTAGGAGATGAATGTGTACTTGTGTGTATTTGACTGACACTAACAAATATATGGATCCATTTTAATTTAGTTTTACATTTGCATTAGCATTTGCAATTCTTGTTCCTGGCAGACGGCAGCTTATAAGAAGCTTAGAAGTACATGTATTGTGTTCGTAATTTGATGTAGCTGCTCTTGGGTAAAAATTGTCTGCTTTTTTACCCATCAATAACTCTTCTACACTTTGACTGAAAGGCACTTCAGCACTTTGAGAAAAGTTGTTTTATTATTGAATTAATACATTTCAGTGTTCAGATTTCCAGTGTATTTTGATGTAGCTTGAGGAATATACAATCTGTCTTCGTGTGTGTGCAAGTGAGATGCTGTTGCATACTGTAAGTCTGCCTTTGAATACATGTATTTTGCTGTAGATATGCATATATTCTGCTTTAAGTGTTATCCTCACAGTCTGATGCACCTAACAACTGTACATAATATATATATTTTTGCCTTAAAAAGGAATTTATGGCATCAACATGATGACTATGGATAAAATGTGAAATGAATCCTACACAAATACTTAAAGGGTTAGTTCACCCAAAAATGAAAATAATGTCATTTATTACTCACCCTCATGTCGTTCTACACCCGTAAGACCTTCGTTCATCTTCGGAACACAAATTAAGATATTTTTGATGAAATCCGATGGCTCAGTGAGGCCTCCATTGCCAGCAACGTCACTGAAACTCTCAAGATCCAGAAAGGTACTAAAGACATATTTAAAACAGTTCATGTGAGTACAGTGGTTCAACCTTAATATTATAAAGTGACGAGAATACTTTTTGTGCGGCAAAAAAACCAAAATAACGTCTTTTCAACAATATCTAGTGACAGCCGATTTCAAAACACTGCTTCGAAGCTTTACGAATCTTTTGTTTCGATTCAGTGGTTTGGAGCGCCAGAGTCACGTGATTTCAGTAAAAGAGGCTTTGTTTACGCGATCCAAACCACTGATTCGAAACAAAAGATTCGTAAAGCTTCAAAGCTTCATGAAGCAGTGTTTTGAAATTGGCCGTCACTAGATATTGTTGAAAAGTTGTTATTTTGTTTTTTTGCCGCACAAAAAGTATTCTCGTCGCTTCATACATTAAGGTTGAACCACTGTAGTCACATGAACTGTTTTAAATATGTCTTTAGTACCTTTCTGGATCTTAAGAGTTTCAGTGACATTGCTGGCAATAGAGGCCTCACTGAGCCATCGGATTTCATCAAAAATATCTTAATTTGTGCTCCGAAGATGAACGAAGGTCTTACAGGTGTAGAACAACTTGAGGGTGAGTAATAAATGACATAATTTTCATTTTTGGGTGAACTAACACTTTAAATAGATTGACAGCCCTAGTACCTGTTTTGTTTGTTTTAGTGCACCAATGTTTAGCATGTTTAATGGACATTTTACCTTTATTGAACAGGAGACTATAGGATTAAGCTATTTGGGAGCAGACATCACAGTTACGTCACTGAGATTGTGAGTTTTTTTCTCTCACAATTCTTACTTTTTTCTCGCAATTGCGAGTTTATATCTCTCCCAAATTTATAGCACAATTCTGAGGGAAAAAAGTCAGAACTGTGGGATATAAAATTGCAGAATCTTGCAATTCTGATTTTTCTTCTCAGAATTGTGAGATATAAACTCGAAATTAACTTTTATTTCATGGTTTCCATAGACTTCTACTGCAGAACTGTAATTTTCTGCCACTAGGTTGACCATATTACAATTACCTGGGCAGAGCTAGACTAGCTTGGTGAGGTTGCATTTTATACGCAGACAGATGAGCAGTGCTTATTTCCATACTGTTTTGAAATTCATGTGTTGCTAGACCACCGTGTGTGTTGAGATCAGATATCTGGCAGGAACTTTCATCAGTCACATGGCCTGATTACACTGGCTCAGGACTATTAGGCTTGGTGAGCATGTGTTTCAGCAAGGATTCACCAGGAATTCCCATGTGTTTTACTTAAATATGTACATTTGCTAATTTGCCTCCCTCTTTCTGGTCTCTGGCCTTCTCTTGCTTCATTTATTCGTTCGATATTCATCAAAGACTGCTTGATTTAATTGGGAAAGGAATTACTCAGGGAAATTTTTAGCTGAACATGTGTTCAAACACACTAATTTAATATTAAAAGTAGTAATTTCCCACAGGAATCTGAATTAAAGTACCTCCTATTAAATTATTATAATCACGATAGTAAATATGCCTGCTATAAATACTATTAATACAAAAAATATAATGTGTTTTTGCTAATTTTTATATGAATGATGCTGTAATGATGTTTTATAATGTAACTTGTCTACAGTTTTACATTATAGAAATGTTATTATGCTTCTATGTATTTGATTCAATTTAATATATAAATAAATTAAATTAAAAACAGGTTCTGCTAGATTTTTAGATATGCTGATTTGGTGCTCAAGAAACATTTCTTATTATTATGGCAGTTGAAAACAGTTGTGCTGCTTAATATTTTTGTGGAAACCATGATACATTTTTTTCAGGATTCTTTTATGAATAGAAAGTTCAGAAGCATTTATTTGATATAGAATTTTTTTTAGCAATGTAAAAGTCTTTACTGTCACATTTTGATCTATTTAATGCATCCTTGTAGAATAATACTTTTATTCAACAAGGAGGCATTAAATAGATCAAAACAAAACGGAATTTGTAGTGTACTTTAAAGCGCACTGGAGTCTTAGAGTCTGTACTTCAGGAACTGTCCATTTAACAATAAGATGCTTTGGGCCCTCTATAAACATCTCTTAAGGGCACCTGTGCGCCTCTCTTCCTGTTTATAGTGCATCAGCATATGGCTGCATGTGGCCTCCCTTCTGCTCACTCATGACTGAACAGAACACAGATCTTATTTCAGCAAACGGCTCAGGCTCATTTAATGCCAGCCGTCCTCCATGCCATCTGCAAAATCACTCGCGGACATAACCCAGCTCACAGCTGGAGCTCACCCCATTCCCAGACCTGCCCTTTATGAGTCCATTAGAGCGCTGCCGTCTCACCACTCCGAGCAACAACACTCAGTGTGGGAAACGTGTCTTCCTTTTAGAACTTCTGCTGAACACTTAAGGGGTGCCATGTGGTTAATTCGTAATGGCTGTGAGTGATTGGATCTTGCCGATATTTGACAGGACTTATTATGACTCCAGTGAAGCGTATTTGTTGTGGGCTAATGAAATATTAAGCATTTTGATTTCATTTTTCTTGTTGTGTACACTGACATCTCATTCTCTGTCTAACAGAGTAACAGTCAATTAAAATGATGAACCAGACACTTTGAGAGAGATCTCTAATGAACTTTACACTCCCAGTCTTTACCGGGTGCTTAACATGACTGTTGGTACATCAGTTGTTTGGTTCTTAATGTGGTTCAGAAATCCAGTAAACATAAAACGTCAGCAAACTCAGAGAGGAACCAAGACACAAGAGTATATTGCTTGTATGTCTCCTCTTGTGGACAGCTGTAACTTGAATGGTTGTCCATTAGTTGTCATTTTCTGAAGGTGCTTACTATATAGCATACACTACCAAGATTCAAGAGTCAGTAAGACATTTATTCAGCAAGCATGCATTAAATTGATCAAAAGTCACAGTAAAGATGCTTATGATGTTACAAAAGATTTCTATTTCAATTAAATGCTATTCTTTTGAAATTTCCATGCATTCATCAAATATGCATGCGGCTTCCACAAAAATATGAAGCAGCACAACTGTTTTCAACAATGAAAACTTAATAAATGTTTCTTGAACACTAAATCAGCATATTAGAATGATTTCTGAAGGATAATGTGACACTGAAGACTAAAGTAATGTCTGCTGAAAATTTGGCTTTGTCATGACAGGAATACTTTTAATTTAGTGTAATAGAAAACAGTTATTTGAAATTTTAGTCATATTTTGACTGAAAATGATTTCTCTGCATGCAAATATGGCATTTCTTGGTTTAACAAATTTAGCATTTATTTAAAAATTTATAGTTATTATGCATTTTTAGAACTACACTACCAGTCAAAAGTTTGGACACATTACTATTTTTAATGTTTTTGAACGAAGTCTCTTATGCTCATTAAGGCTGCATTTATTTCATAATAAATACAGAAAAAACAATAATATTGTGAAATATTATTACAATTTAAAATTATGGTTTTCTATTTTAATATACTTTAAAATATAATTTATTTCTGTGATGCAAAGCTGAATTGTCAGCATCATTACTCCAGTCTTCAGTGTCACATGATCCTTCAGAAATCATTGTAATATGCTGATTTATTATTAATGTTGGATACAGTTGTGCTGCTTAATATTATTTTATAACCTGTGATACTTTTTCAGGATTCTTTGATGAATAAAAAGTTAAAAAATATCAGCATTTATTTAAAATAGAAATCTTTTGTAACAATATACACTACCGTTCAAAATTTTGGGGTCAGTCATTTTTTTTTCTTTTTTTTTTTTTTAGAGAAATTAATACTTTTATTCAGCACGGATGTGTTAAATTGATAAAAAGTGATAGTAAAGATTTATATTGTTAGAAAAGATTTATATTTTGAATAAATGCTGTTCTTTTTAACCATTTATTCATCAATGAATCCTGAAAAAAGTATCACAGGTTCCAAAAAAATATTAAGCAACACAACTGTTTTCAACAATGATAATAACTGAGTATCAAATCAGCATATTAGAATGATTGCTGAAGGATCATGTGATACTGAAGACTGGAGTAATGATGCTGACAATTCAGCTTTGCATCACAGAAATAAATTATATTTTAAAGTATATTAAAATAGAAAACCATAATTTTAAATTGTAATAATATTTCACAATATTATTGTTTTTTCTGTATTTATTATGAAATAAATGCAGCCTTAATGAGCATAAGAGACTTTGTTTACAATTACATTAAAAATAGTAATGTTTCCAAACTTTTGACTGGTAGTGTATAAAGCATAGAGTTATTTATGAATATACTGTGAATATCACAACTGAAATGTTTTACCATTAGTTGTGTCCTCTCATATCTTACTGCTTAATTTTACAGTTTAGTTTTTGTCCCCTAAATGTTTTGCAAATTACAGTATTATGAAGTATACTCTTTCAAAAATTCAGATAAATACAGCATGTTATAGCATCAAAACTCATTCACAAAGTTGGCTTCAATGGTTTAGCAATGAAGTTATTTTTTGATGATTTAAAAATGTATTTAATTTTTTACTTTAAAGCTGAAGTGTGTAATTTCTCTGCCACTAATGACATGATATTTGTTTCCAAACAGTTATCACAAACACTTTGTCTTCCATTGGTTGGACATACAAATAGTCCTGCCTCTGACTAACTGCATTAGTCTAATGTTGCTGTGTCAAGCTGGTCAGATGGCTACAAATGGCTTAGTTATAACTGTGTTATTGCTGGGATAAAAGAATATAAGTTAAAGGGGCTATATCTATGTAAGAATTTTCACAAATTAATCGCTTTTTTATTGCCAATGTGTGAACAGCTTGTAGTGAAACTTAAAAACGAGACCTTCTCCGACTTCCTAGGTTGTCTATGAAAGCCTGTAGACTGATTTTTATGTGTCGTTTTTGCCAGGAAAATCAAAAGGATGTGCGCTCACTAGAGCGATTCTGTAGGCTACTGTAATGTCGTGTCATGCAAAGAAAGGGGATTAATTTAAACTATAGTCTCACATAGCCAGATATATATAGTCTATTGTTTTAAATATACTTAATCAAACTATCATAACAGCGTAATTTTAATTACCTCATCTGTCCACATGATGCCGGTGAATTGCAAAGCTTGTACAAATATATCCACATCATTATGATCAGATGCTTTCTTAACTGCTGCTTTCTCACCGGTCATTTTTGTTGTGTTTGTTTTGTTATTTAGAGGAGAGCGCATAATACATATTTACATATTCATCTAAACGTCGCTCTCGGCAGGGTGGGCAGTGTCAACTGTTTGTTAACAGTATATCGATGCAAATGTATTTCCAACTTCTTTTTACCCCTAAGTAAAGAATGAAAAAGAACTTCGCTGTAAATATACTGGGGCATTGCATCACGTTCAGTCTCTTGAATGTTACGTGTGCACGAGCACGAGCAGTAAGTTGTTGCCTGCAGTTCACTTAACAGCCACCGGTGTCGCTAATAACACAGGTTTCTGAATTCTACATATACAGTAGCTTCTTCAACATTAAAAATTTAGGTTTAGTATCTGTGCTTGTCCAACTGCTTTCCGTCTTGCATCATAAAATTATGATAATGTGGTAACCGAATTGCTCAAGCTGAGTCCTGTGTGAATGAAAAGCACCCACACTATGTTCTGGTTTCATCTTTTACAGCAACATTATATAAGTCAACCCTCTGTTGTCCTGAATATTGCAGAAAACCATCAAACTTTAATTAATTTGTCATGTCACTTTATGTTTAATGCATGGATGCATGGGGCACAGTGATGGTGAGTCTGCTCCAGATCTGAATGCTGTGTGTTCGGGTTCCAGACATATCTTGTGTTCAGCACTCTCTGTGGACTGTATGTAGGCAACTACAGAGTGGGTTCAACAAGAGTAGATGGTGTGCACATCCGTCAGAATATCTTTTATTTCTGCTCCAGAGGAATGCTAAAAATAGTATCCAAACTAGACGCAACTACAGGAAACAAATATATGTGTGTATGTGAGGGGGGTGGGGAGTGTGAAGAGAGAAGAAATACAATAAAATGGAAAAAAGCAGAAGCGTAAGAGAAGTTAAATCATGCAAGAACAACATACCACTGGACAAACACTTACCATATAGGTTTTAGTGATATTTTTGTATTTAATTTATTATCTGGAATTTAAATGAAATCGATTTCAAGGATTAAGATCATGATATGGGGCTTTAAATGCCTTATTAATATCTGTTGTTTGCTTTAATTTTTTTGCCTGTTGTGTTCTTTCCTTAACATCCAGTGTACAGTGTGGGACTGGGACTCGAATGGAAAGCACGATTTCATAGGGGAGTTTCAAGCTACGTTCAGAGAGATGCGATCAGCGATGGATGGAAGACAGGTAACTTTTTAAACTTGTTATAAAAAACTGCTGCAAGTTATTTTAGCACTTTCACATCCACCACACAGAGAACATCTACAAACCAAGCAGCTTTTTAAATCCATTTGGCTTTATTTGAAACAGAATGATGAGTAGGAACTAGTTTGGTTCAAAGAGTAATCAGCAAAAGTGAAAGATGAAAGTGAAATGAGGTTACAAGAGGAGATCTTCATGTGGGTCACAGTCAGTTTAGTTTCTTCTGTACTTTAACAGATTCTGTAGAGAATTACCTCAAGTAATTACCTTAACTGAACTGCTGTATAGATAGATAGATAGATAGATAGATAAATAGACAGACAGACAGAGAGATAGAGAGACAGACTGACTTTGAAACCATTTTTTTTTTTTTAAAGAAGGACCTCACATACACATACCATAACAAACAATTAATCTCAACATGACTGGCTGCAAATGAACAATGTGCTCTAATGGAATTTTCAGTGGAATAATTGCATAATCAGAATAATTTTAAACCTTAATGACAACTAATGGAATGACTTTGAAATGCTATTCTGTAAGTCTGTTGCAAAACAGCATGTTGCTTTACACTTCAAAGGCACAATATGTAAGATTTTTAGATTAAAATATCAAAAAACCACTAAAACAATGTTATATATTTTGTTGACTTGTGTACTTACATTATCTCAAAGGTTTCCAACAATGTTTAAATCCAGAGAAATCAGCTATTTTAACCAGTGTAATGGACAGTGTCATTGCGTCGCCTGTCAATGATGTCATATCCACGTTACCCTCTATTTCTATTCCGTAGAAAGCATGGAATCACCAAAGACACTTTAATATATTATGTGTTTTATTAGACAGGTGAGCAACTGTTTGGATACATTTATCAACAGAAAAAGAATCATTGTTAGTCTTATTGTTTGAATTGCTTGTTTTGTTGATTTACCACTATTTTACCACAACACTATTTTGTCAGGTGGCTAACATAGCATAATCAGAGAGAGCTTTCTCCATCATACAATATATTTTATAATCAATTGCTTGTCATTTAGAAACATAAGTCATCCAGCTTTTATTTAAATATGATATTCTAATATCGATCTAGATTACTGCAATGTGCAACAAGTCTCTCATACCAGCTACCGAGCGAACGCACAGAGTAACGTTATAAAATAACTTGTAACACACTCAAATGTATTTTAACCATTTAAAACAGTGCTGCGTTACCCCACACATGCAACGAAAAGAGTGGAAGCGGCTGACTGCAGCATAAGCATAATAAAAGCCGGACTCGAGACTGGTGTGTTGCGCAGGTATCTCTCATTAGCATTCGCTCTAGCGAACTCGTTCCGCTCCCACGGCTCTCGGCCCGCCCTGCTTCATACTACAGTAATGTTAATAAAACTTTAATACATTAGCTCATCCATGAACATGATTTCTGCCTGAGTCCGTCGAATTCCTTTCCATCGGCTGTGGAGCTGAAGACGACAACTCCCATGATTCCACTCTCATTCACAGCGTCATCAAGCAATGCCTTTGTTTTGAATAAGCGACCTCTAGCGGCAAAAATGACATATTGTGCCTTTAAATGTCACGTAAACACACAAAAAGCATCACATCAGAGTTCATAGTCCTGCACCTGTTAGATCTCTAAGTGTCCATTAAATCATTCTGCACAACTGTAATTTGGAGTTTGTACTTTATTGCATTTCAAGACCACTATGCTGTGTAGAAAGTGGAAGCAAACTGGATAATTGCCATTTTTAAGGTTGAAAATTCACACAAAAAGAAACGCATCCTCCTTAATAATCAATAATGAGGATGTTTTTTTGTTTAAGGTGTTAAAGAGTGTTTGTGCATCCCTGTTAAACAGTCTACAATGTGCAACTTGTTCTGAAAATGGCTTCATGATTAACAATTACTGCTAAAGACTTTATTAAGACCGCATCTCTTTCTGATTTTGAAAACAATAATCCATTGTCTTTTAAGCTGTCAGTTAATTGTAACTCTGCTAAAATGCACAGCTACAGCTGGATGACACCTCGTTCTCTTGTGAAGTCCCGAACGCTCTGGGCTGGTATCTCAATACCGCAGGCATCAATACCAGACTCTGCTAATTATTTTAGAACATCGCTTCCAGGCTTGACATCATTCCTCATTATTATAACTAAAATTGTTGTTTTCTGAATCTATTGTCTACTGGAGCACTTGTTTTGGTGCTCCAATGGGAAGCGATTATGCAGCTATTTCATTGTCCAGGCTGTTTTGATCACCCACTCCAATCCGTACTGATGGAAAGCTAATGTCTTTTTTTGTTTTTTGTTTTTAAACAATGACAGGTCCAGTGGGAATGCATAAACCCCAAATATAAAGTCAAGAAGAAGAATTACAAGAACTCTGGGATTGTCATTCTGAATCAGTGCAAGGTAATATTTTCATCATAAAACGATGCTCTCTAGAGGACATCTGGACCTTGTCTCCTCCCCGTAGGCCCTATATTTCAAAAAGCGGCAGTGTCACACTGTCAGCAGAGGCGTTGATGGTTACAGTAGATGGAGGTGGGAACTTCACACAGCTAGAAGTCATTCCATCCGGCTAAAATGTGAGATCCCAGCTCTGTAAATGGCCACTGAATTTGATCATAGTTGGCATAAATTAGAAGTGATGAGAAGAAGATAGCAGCATGAAAGTGCTTGAATTCATGATAACCTTTTTATATCCACAGATAATTAAGATGCATTCCTTTCTGGACTACATCATGGGAGGTTGCCAAATACAGTTTACAGTAAGTCCAGGAGGATACCACTTGTGTTTTCTTAGTTAATTTATCTGTGTTTATATCAATAAAACTAATAATCCATTATCATTTGTTTTCTCTGACATTAGCATAGCCGCCAGCTTTGTTTAATGAATTATGTTATTATTAGTCAGAGCACTCATTATTTATTATTCATTACCATGTACATACTAATGGGAACAGGAAAAACAAAGTGTCATTCTAAATGTTCAGTTTTTGCATAATTTATAAAATAATAATTGTCTCACCTGCTTACAGCACTGTTATTTTCACATGACACGTTTGTGTGCACTGTAGTGTTTCATTATTTTTTATTATCTGTCACTATAAGATCTTTCTGAATTGTTGTCATGTAAGGTCTCCTGAAAGGTTTTATAATCAGTTTCATTTAAAATGCTCTCTGGTTGTTTTTGTTTTATGAATTTATATAACATGCAGTTTTAATAAGTGTTGATATTTCTCTAGAAAGCATAATGGTAGACCTCCAGTTTTTTTTTTACAAACCTTTTCTGCTAAAATGGAAAATTTTGTTAGGGATCTTACTTTCAGGGATAGAGTTAATTAAATGTTGGTTCAGGCACTTTAGATGAATGCTTTAAAATCCATTGGGGCTCACTGGTTGAAAAATAACATAATCATGGACTGTACTTCAACCTGTGAACTTACTAATTTGATTAAAAAAAAATATAATTGACAAAAGCACCAACCTTTAATTAATTGTTTGAATCATTGAATTATATGATTATGTCAACATAAATTTGTGACAAATGTAGTTAAATTCGATTGAATGAATAAAACAACAGTTTTTGGGTTGTAATAGAGATACTTAGGCTCTATTATAGGCTAGATATAGGCTATACACTATAGGCATTTCTCCCTGATTTGGACTGTTATACGGTCCACAATTTTTGTTTTATTGGTTGTCCTCCTGAAGATGTATGAGAACCATTACTTTAGATGGCATGGGTTTTATGACCATGAGAAACAGTCAGTCAAGTGTGTCCAAACTTTTGACTTTTGGTGCATTTCTTTCGGTATATATTATTGGGAATATTGTGTTATGAAGTATACTTAACGTTAACTATACAAGCCAAGTATATTTTATGTACATTCAAACTCATTCATTTTACAGCTGTACTACAAGCTGTTTACTCTTTGTCAATGCCGTTAGGAAACAGCGCTCTGTAAAGATTCTCCACATGTGGTGTATACATTTTAAGTAATTAGAGTCAAAGCTCCACTTTGATTGCTGCTTGTCTTTTCAGGTAGCGATTGATTTCACAGCGTCTAATGGGGATCCGAAGAACAGTTGTTCGCTACACTACATCCACCCCTACCAGCCTAACGAGTATCTGAAAGCTTTAGTCGCAGTGGGGGAGATTTGCCAAGACTATGACAGGTGAGCAGGCTGAACAGCCAATCAAATCCCAACTTCAGCTCTCTAGGTTCTTGACTTTTTTCACATGACAGTTGTTTAGGTTCACACATATGCAAGTTCTCTTTCTCAGAGAGTGCAGTATTTTGACAGTATAGTGAGTAAAGTAGAGTCCTAACATTGGGGTTTTATTTTGTATGTGATGAAGTGAATGTGTAGGCTGTCTAAAAAAATGTAAAGTGAATGAATCAAAGGTTCAAAGTTTGGTTAATTAGCATGGTTCCAAAACCTTGTAGATGTGGATGCATCATTCTCCACTGACAGTCATTCAAAAGTAGCCATGTATTCTGACCAAAAAATATTTTTACAAGAAATATATAAATATTTCATAGGATAGTAGGTGTTTTACCAGTTTTTTTGTGAAAAACTGAAAGCCCTGGAGTAAAGATGGCAGTATGCTGATCATACATTTCCTTACACATGATGTTATGGTGCCTTGGAGGCCAGTCTGAAACTAGTTTCCTTAGGAGGTACCAAGTCAGTGACTGACTTGCTGCCTATAGTTTCAGACACAGTCGATATAAAGATATGTGATGCCCTAAACTTCAGAGATTAAACAGAAAATCAGTTCTAGTGACATAACCAAGACACAACACACAAAAAATGTATTTATGCTTTTTCACTTCATATGTTAATTGGAATTTTTGCAAAACATTATTTTATTTTGATTTACTTACCTGCTGCCTTCCGCAGGAGAAACAGTGGAATATGTCATTCACAGATTAGGCCTGTTTTAAAGATATATTAAAGAAAGGCAAAAGTTACACTTGGACAGGCGGTCCAAACCTTTTTTTTTTTTTTTTTTTTTTTTAGACCTGTGACCTTTGCATGTCAACAGTTGATTCTTTAGAAACCTGAAGCAGTCTTTGGATAACATGCTAAATCCCAGCATTTTTGATCACTGTAGCTGAGCTGCTATTTCAGCTCTCTGAAAGGTCATTCAAAAACTCATTTCCAGCACCATGTCAAGCTATGGCTTCACTCCAGAACAAGATGAATACACATCCATCAGGCCATTTGGTTGGGATGAAATCTGAAATCACAGTGCATGTTGGTTTGGCAGGCACTAACAATAACAATTATGCAAATCTGTGTCCATTGCAAATGAGTAGTGATCAGAGCCTATTGAGAAAGGATGGGAAATTTGGTATGTAATCCCCAAGATCCTCAATTCTTGCTAGCTCTAATCTCCTGTCCGCTTTCACTTCCGTGCAGTGACAAAATGTTCCCGGCGTTTGGCTTTGGTGCTCGAATACCTCCGGACTTCAAGGTAACTTCTTTAGCATTTATAGCGATTGGGGCGCAGTGGGGTCTTTTTCATTAATGGGATGAAGAGTGAGCGATGCTTCTAACTAGGCTACTGCAGGAGTAATGTATGAACTGATATCAGCAGGTTAATTTCCCTGTGACAGATAATGTGCCTTTGTGCTGAGCTGAGAGTGTTTTATATTTATCTTAGGCTTCAAGAGTTTTTGATTAGATAGACTGAATAGCTGGATGTGCAGTCCTCACTCCAGACTTGTTAAAATCTCTTTAAAGTATTCAAACATTGCTATTGAAAATCTTGTGTTTATTTACAACATGAAGTGAGGGGTCTTGAATCCCCCTGAAGGGGGTATTAACCAGCAATATGAACATTATGCTGCTTATTTCATAACTACTGACTTCAGATAAATAAATAAATCTATATTAAATATTCATTTAAGTTTGATTTATTTATTATGTGAGAATATGATAGCTGAGATATGAAACTAGCATAGCTATGTAAGAAATCAGATGCTTGGGGTAATTATACAATTTAGCAGTCACTATATAAAATATTTGACCACTAAATGTAGAAACTAACCAATCAGAATCAAGTATTCCAGAGTGCTGCTGATATTCAGACCAATAGCAAGATTGCGTGATTGAGCAATTCATGTTTTAAACACGTTGCCTGTTACTGTCTATTTTTTGCTTTGCCAACTGAAATAGTTCCAAACGAAGTAAAAGCAGGATCAACACTGGGTTATCCGAGCAACACAAAGTACGAACTTCTGAACAAACCAGTTTTATTCAGTGAACAGTTTGAACCATTTCACCAAATCAGACTGAATCATTTGAAACATTTCGCATCTCGAGGCAGCAGTGACTCGATTAATGAACTGGTCTCTCAAATGTATCCAATTTTCAGACTCAAAAGTAATATGTTCCTAAAACAATAATGTCTGCTTTTGCTAAATCTTTTTTGCAATTAACCATTCTGGATCTGATTTCAATAGTTCTGGAGTTGACATTACACTGAACTGATCTCAAAAGTTTTGGAGTCAACAATACACCGAACCGTCCGAAAGAACTGTTCGGTTCGCAGTGATAAATTAGATTTCCCATCATGGTGTGTTTCATTCCTGAATGAATCAGTGTTTTGAAAGAATCGGTTGAGTGAATGATTCAGTGACTCACTCTTAAAAGCAGTTATTTGTTTAGTTCCTGAATAAATGGGGGTTATGTGCAACGAACTTCTGTATTCTGTAAAACAGGTTGCATTGCTTCCGGTTAGGTCTTTTGTGTGTGCTTTGTTAAATAAAGAGATACCTCTTGCACAAAGATGAGCAAAATCGATGTCCATCGCATATGCAATAAGTTTTTATTTTTATTTTTCTTCTCACTAACATTTA
The DNA here is from genome assembly GCA_039654765.1 of Mylopharyngodon piceus. Lineage (NCBI taxonomy): Eukaryota > Metazoa > Chordata > Actinopteri > Cypriniformes > Xenocyprididae > Mylopharyngodon > Mylopharyngodon piceus. The sequence continues at coordinate 21,789,544 of CM077445.1, forward strand.
GATATTTAAATAGAATAAAACGCCATCAATAAAAAGAACTAACTAGGTTTGCTGATTACCTTAAAAACCCATAGATATTGCCATCAGTTACTACTGCCGTTAACACTTTCTCCGACAAGCATATACAATGAGACTTGTTTTCCTGTTTGTTAATGTGATGTTCGGCATAAAGCTTATTAGGCCCTGTTCCAAATGGCACACTTCATGTGCACTTGTGGATTTGTGGACTTGTGCTTGTCCGTTAAGTTCACAAGACCGTAGGGTGTCCCATTTATCATTTTAGGTTTAAGAAGGGTGCTTGTGAGCACCCCCTTTGTGGCCGATATGTACCCTTGATGCACACTTTTGCCAAGCCTGCGAGCTCCGCAGCAGACTTCTATCCGACAGTCAAAGCACATTACGTCACAAAAATGTGAACTCGGAGGAAGATCGTGAGGGCTTAGTGTTTTTGAATGAAGGAGTGATTGTTTGACTCACTCATAAAAAAACGTGAATTGTCGCCAACTACTGGTGTATCGATGTAACCTGCAGAAAGTCCCTTTGCTGATGGACTGACTGTATATAGCACTCTTGGAACGCTGCTCAGACAATCAAATTTAAGGAACTAACAACTGTGTGATATGAATTATTCTTGAAAAGTACATTATTGATGTCACAAATAAGAACTTTGTTTCTTTTTTCTTTTCTTTTTTTAATTCTCAGGTGTCACATGACTTTGCAGTAAACTTCAACGAGGACAACCCAGAATGTGCAGGTATGATAGAGCATTCATTCCAATACTTTTTATATATGTATCCATTCTAGACCGTATTTCTTTTAATTTATTTAGTCAATGCAGATCCATTAACTTCCCCAAGTGACCTTTGCCCACTGGGACTGAACTACTCAAAGCCTCAACATAACATTGGCAAAGTCAAACAGCCCTTCAGTATAGTGTTGTCACTCCACACAAAGGAGATCAATATATGCAAAGCTGAATTACAGAGCTATGCTATTGACAAAGGTGGACACATTAATGTTTAATGCTGCTATAAAATATACTGCCTGAGGGGAATGTCTGAAAGAGGGAGTCCTGGATGATGTCATCATCACACCCTCCTCTAGTCTCTCTGGGCCTTGACAGCAGGTAAGAATGACTGTCAGCACAAAACCAGATGTTTTAAGGCCTGGTGAAATGATTTTAGATGGTTGCGTTAGATCAGAACTTCCTGTACAGGGTTTTAGGGCGTTATTTAATATTGTAGGATACATGTTTACATATTTTATTGCAATTTGTTAACACTCTGCTTTTTATTTTACTGCCCTCTGCTGCAAAAGCAAGGTTGTTTTTAGAATGTAATGTCTTGGTAGGCTTGCATCATCACAACCTGTTTAAAGTTTGAAACTCATGTCTCCTAAAAGGGTGGCTGCTATCAGAAAGTAAAGATGAAAATATGAGAACAATGAGTGCTAGAAATACAGAAACTGATGGGAAAGTAAAGTAATATAAATGATAATTCTGTTATTGTGAGAAAGCCCCTGCCGAGCCACCTATGCATTCGAATGTAACCTAGCTCTCTTTGGCATGGTGTTACCTTAAAAGTCAGTTCAGAAGTTTCCAGATTAGAGAAGGTCAGAATCCAAATTATTGGATTTTGTATTTAGTTTGCTTCCAGTTTGTTTTATACTTAGCTTTTCCATCATCCCTGTCTTCGGCCATGAGCAGGATAAATTGATCATTGCTCCAGTGTATTGGTGTCATTTAATTTCCCTTGCTATTTCTGTACCACCTCTATCAGCGCAGACACACCAGGGTGGCGCCCAGAATGAGCACAGACCACTGAGCTTTTGATCAACCAGCCAGGCCTGTCTCTTCCAGGAATAGCAAATGGCTCACAGCCCCACCAGGACACATGCCAGCCAATCTCCCCCGAGCAGAGAGCGCACCTTTACGCCCTGGTATTGTCTGGAAAATCCAGCATGACAGTAATGCGGTTCCAACAAACCTGGACTAGACACACAGAGCGCTTGGATAGGGTGAATGACATTGGTGTGCAATTCTAAACAATTTTTACTTTCTAAATATTGACAGCCCGTTGTAGACAAGCTGTGGCGAGGCGTCTAGTGAGCACAGCGGTTTGCTTTCCATGAAAGAGTCCAATTTGCAGTCTTCTCGCTCTTCCAAAGTCACTCTTTTGGCAATGGCAAGCTTTTAAAAAGTTTTGCTCATCTTTAGACCTTTGAGCAGTGTAAACATCTTGCTACAACCAAGGGGTCAAGGTTTGACTGTTTAGCATTCTGGATTCTGAACTGAATTCTGCCACTACTTTTTGTAAGGAACATATGTCACATATTCAAGTCACACATTTAAGTTGAAATAATAATACAGTAGTTTTCTATCATTTTATTATATTTAATTTCTTTTACACTATCATTCAAAAGTTTGAGGCTGGTACGAGGTCTCTTATGCACACCAAGGCTTCATTTATTTGATCAATAATGCAGTAAAACAGTAATATAGTGAAATATTATTATAATTTAAAATAGGTGTTTTCTATTTGAATAGAAATGTATTTAAATTATTCATATGATGGCAAATTACTTAGCCTTCAGTGTCACATGATCCTTCAGAAATCACTCTAATACGCTGATTTGGTGCTCAAGAAACATTTCTTATCTCCACACACCGTGCAGACATCATATGTCATCAGCGTGTTTCATGCTGTCAGTCACAGAGCACTGCAAACAAACAGCAGCCATCTTTTACAGTTCCTACCAAATCAAAACAATGAGCTTATGCTGCGTTCACGCCATAACTACTGTAAATAAGAGATGGCAACCCGTGATGTTCTAACCGGAGCTGTCAGTTAGTCGGAATTATGCGTATCCATATCAATCATATCAACACCGAAATTAATCTGTAGCAGTCAGGTACAAGCTCTCTAAGTTGTTTACGTTCATTATTATTGTAATGTTATGTGCTTCGAGACATGAGGTAGTTTAACGCCGCCTCTGGTGACGCTCTGCCGAGAGTAGCTGTGTGTGTGTGTGTTCAGTTTTTTGTAGGAGGCGTGGCTTTGGACAGCAATTTGCAGGGAGGGTGGGATCGTATGCTTTCAATGCTAGCAGGCTAACGTTACCATTTCCCAGATCACCCACTGCACCTTTAATTTATTTTTAAAAATTTGGACCCCAAACTTTTAAACATTAATATATTATTTTCATTCCTGTCGCTTACTGTATTTATGCATATATCTAACAAAAACTTTTATCTTGTATAAAGCAAACCTTTATTTACTTTACATTTGGTCTTTGTACGCTTTTTAGTCTATAACACCTTTAATATTGAAATTTTAGCAGGAAAAATTCAAATTATTTCACAAAATAATTCATTTCTATTCAGGGTTTGGCATTAACTTTTTTGCTTACCAGCCACTGTGGCAAGTGGTTTTTCAAAGTTACTAGCCACTCCAGCATTTTCCGTGGCCACAATTTTACATCGATACATATGCGTTTTCTTTCTCAACTGTTTATGTTCACTTAAAACATAATTGACTGTTTACATGAATACTCGCCAAGACTAGCATTTTGACATTATTTTATAAGCAGTGAAAAATAACTGTATTTAGTACTGAGAGGCGTTTTTTTGTGCACGCGCTTTGGGTGTGAGCACAAAATCTGCGGGAATTAGTAAAATTATGCGCAATACGTGCAATCCCACGCCGAAATTCAAGTCCTGTAACACCAATAATATTCATCTGGAGTTGACACACAACTCCAGATGAATATTATTGTATTATTATATAATATTATTATATTTGTGTGTCAACTCGCTGTCAGAGAGATGAGAGAGCGAGAAAGCGCAGCTGGTATTGTGTATCTATTCTCCAGAAAATGAGTATTGGAAGCGTTTCAGATATTTCAGTATTGATATGTATCGAAAAATTAGATATTTGTGACAACACTACATTGCATATAGTTTATTATTTTAGATGCCCTTTTAAAATACTACAATTGAAAAATGTATATATTTTATATAAAACTCAACCCGCCAAAGTGGCTAGAAGTGCTGAAATCCACCCACATTTGACGACTTGGCGGGCAAGTCGCCATGAAATCAAAGTTAAAGTGTTTTTGGCTTTTAGTATGAATATGTTAGACTTACTGTTATCTATAAGCTAGTGTGCTCCAAAACAATGACAAAATTCGTATTTAGAAAATATAAGAGTTCAAAACTCTGTCACTTCCGCCAATATGGATCAACGATTTTGATGACATCATGCTGCACTTCAGCTTCTCATCAGATTTTCTGTCCAATCAAATGCTTTCTAGAATCTGAAGCGTCCCGCACCCTACATTATAAATAGATGCTGAAGCTGCGGCTGAAATCGGTCACTTGTTCACACATTTACTATTTTCTACACGGTGAATGGCACATAGTGCACTATATAGGGGATAGGGAACAATTCAGACAGTGTAAATATGCTTTCCATTGAGGCGAATGAAGTCTGGTTTCACGTTAGTGTCACGCGAACCGTCGCAGCGTGCAGAGTCTGCTCCGGTTCAGAGACACAATAGCACAGAGCGGATCATATGTGCGAGTCGGCGCAGACGACAAAATGTATCGGACCCATTTGAATTCTGCATAGAATGCTGTATTTTAAATCGATTTGGAGGAGATTAGAACGAGAAACGGTTAGCGATTAGGAGGAAACTGCGGCTTTACCAAGCTCAGCGGCTCTGGCCGAGCTGTGATATAAACTAAACGCTATTGGCTATTTTAAAAAAGGGGAGGAGCTGTTTGATATGTCCCGCCCTGTCTTGCTGTTTCAGTGGAAATTACGTCAACACATTGAATAATGCTGCGCATTTCAAGGCACTTGCTGACATGTTTCAAGTGCTGACATGTTTCACATTGACATGCCCCTCTCAATTCAGTATCATCTAGAATTCAGAGTTTTCCACTTGGTCGCTTTATAAATATGAAATTTCTGACAAGGCCACAGGAATACCCATGATCAAGCATGTGGAACACTTCTGGGGGTCATGCGCTAGCCAAGCAACTGCCATTGAGATTAATGTAATGTATTTTTTTTCCTGGTAGACCTCCTCGGCTGAAACACACCAGAACACATTCACACAAGCTACTGCCCTGAGGAGAGTTTTGTTGGCCAATGCAATTACCGCAGACTGTAATTAGAAATGGGGTGAAAAGGCAAAGAGCTCACTTAGCTGATTGTTGACACTCTGCAATGTGTGTGTGGTTTTCCCTGAGCGATTGTGGGACGGTTCACCTGTCCTAGGTGGAATTCCCAATGTGATATCACATCTAACAACATTTACAGCTTTCTATTTGAGGAGGGTGATGGAGTTTCATTCATGAAACTAACATCACAGGCAAACACAAGGCCACATGCACATCACAGGGTGAGACATTCTCACAGCAGCAGTGTGAAATGGCCTAATTTCATGTCACTGACCATGCATGAAGACTTGGAAGGTGTTATGACGAAAAGACGTCAGCAGTAGGTTAATTCAAACCTTTTAATGTCTTCAGCGTGACAAATCCTTTAAAGAGAAAGTGCAGTGTGTCAAAGTTGAAGAGTCTATTAGGGTCCAGAGCATCTTTGATTCCTCTTTGCGGGGAAGCCACTGATGCGATTATGTCCATTGATCTCCAGTTTGAAAGTCCTCTTATCTTAATTCTGCCGCTGCACAGCATGGCATGCTTTCACCTTTGAGCCTGTGTTTGTGCGTGTTCAAGCTCACAGGTGTTAATTAAATGAAACAGTTGGAGACGTGTTGAGGAGAGACAGGCTGACCTTAAGATTCATGCTCACCGAGTCAGTAAACAGCATTACTGCTTCATTGCGGAGATTGAGCCTTCACTGACACTCATTCCAGTCCTTTAAAATGCTTATAAGTTTATATAGCCCATGCAGAATCTTTAGAAAAAAAGAAAGAAAAAAAGATTAAATATCAGTGTTATTTTAGTTTAACTGAGATAGTATTATATTTTTTATTAATATTTTAAATTAGTTTTTTAATTTTATATTTTCCGTTTTCATTTTCATTTTAAGTTTTTGTAATTTTGTTGCATGTTTTTGTCATTTTTATAAGTTTTTTTTTAATATATGTCTGTATAGTTTTTTTTTTTATTACATGCCCTGGCAACTAGTTACAAATTTATTTATTTTATAACATTTATTTTATTTAACGTTTATTTTATTTTAAGCAACATAATTCTTTTATGGTTTTAGTTTCAGTTAACTATAATAACCCTGTCAAATATAAGATAAATAAAATTGTTAGTAGTAATTATCAAGAGTTATTTTAGTATCATTGATATACTATTGTAGTTTTTGTTAGTATTTTGAATTAGACTTTATTTTTGCATTTTCTGTTTTCATTTTAATTTAGTAATTTTGTTATGGGTTTTTGTAATTTTATTAGTTTTTTTTAATGTTTTAGTTAGGGATGCACCGATACCATTTTTTAAGGACCGAGTACCAATACTTTTTGCCTAGTACTCGCCGATACCGATGCCTATACATTTATTAATTTCTCTCTCTCTTTCTTTTTTTTTTTTTTTTTGGTGATGTTGCAGTTTTCCAAGCACAACACAGTGAGACTAATGAATGTAGGACAGCTTCTTTATTATTACTCTAATGAAAAAAGTAATAATTTTTATGTGCTTGTCACAAACATAAAGAACAAAAATTTCACAGTGTCCAATAACCTTCAAATGGCATAATTACCAATAGCCTATATATAATTGTTGCTATATAAAAAGAAATTTACAAACAAATTACAAACAATACAACAAATACTATAGAGATAAAAATTAAATAAACTTTTTCAGATACAGTAGGTTTATTTACCATGTATATATTTATTTAACATATTTTGTTGTTTTATTAACATTAATGACAAATATAGGCTACGGTCCCTTTAAGACCGAATCCATGGATACTGACACATATCCTGTTTTCACCCAAATGTTTACGTCCACTCAAGCTATAACCGACTGTATTACGTGAGATACTCCACACGATGGACATTTTGACAACTATGTGTGCATTTGACCATTCAGGCGCGAGGAGAACTGATCGCGCGCTGTCTGAGAGAACTGGGATCGCGCGCAAAAGAGAGATTGCTTCTGGTCTGTGTCATTCAGCGCGTTTCTGCCTATCCCGCCTTCACTAATCGATAACGAATTGTGATTGAAAGCATGCAGTTCGCAATGTGTGGGTTGTCATCATTAATTTAAGTATTTCCACACCCCTGAGGCTGACATTGTTTCTGCTGCTGCCGCCGGTGTCTCTGTGCACGGAAAATTCTGTCATTTACGTCACGTGAGGTATCGGTCTTTGGTATCGGGGGTATTTTTACGAGTACGAGTACAAGTACATGAGCTTCGTATCGGTGCATCCCTAGTTTTAGTTATTTTAGTATTTACACTTTAAATGAAAACGAGAAATGTAGTTTAGCTAAAATAAAATAAGTTTAGTTTTTATATATATATTTTATTGTAACTCAGTTAAAGTTTATTTTATTTAAAGAAAGTTTTAGTTTTAATTTTTTTTAGTGTACTTTTTTTTTTTTTTACGATAATAACACTGGTATTTAGTTAGCAGTAGTATGTACTAACCTCCAAACAGCTCCAGACTTTCCTTATTAATCTTTGCAGGTATCCAAGGTGTGGTAGAGGCCTACCAGAATTGCCTTCCTAAGATTCAGTTGTACGGTCCTACAAACATTGCCCCGATCATCCAAAAAGTGGCCAACTTTGCCTCTGAGGAAATGCACACCAAAGAGGCCATGGTACGTGTTTTTCTATTCCATCATCTATTTCATCTCTAAAGTTTCTCTTGTTCTAACTGTCCTTTCTTGCCTTGATGCAGCAATACTTCATCCTGCTCATCCTGACGGACGGTGTGATCACAGATATGGCGGACACCAGAGAGGCAATCGTCCACGCCTCTCACCTGCCCATGTCTGTCATAATCGTGGGAGTTGGAAGCGCAGATTTCACTGACATGGAGATGCTTGACGGTGATGACGGAATCCTTCGTTCACCTAAAGGGGAACCAGTGTTGCGTGACATTGTACAGTTTGTGCCGTTCCGTAACTTCAAACATGTGAGTTTACATCGTGTTTATATAAGAATTTGAGTGGGATGGGAGTGATTACTTGTCTTCCTAAATTATGTTACTTTATGTTCAGGGTGTCACAATTGTAAGAATTTATTTTAATTGCAAAATGATGACATGACTTGTTTTCACTTTATTTTAAGGTGATGTAGTTACATTGTTCTTACTCATGTACTTACTATAGAGTTATGGTTAGGGTTAAGTTTTATTATGCATAATTTACTGATATTACTATAGTAAGTACATAGTAGTAGCTTGTTAAAATAAAGTGTTACCCATGATTTTAGCTGTTGGATACAGTCGAGAAGGTCAAGACCTCTAAGGTGGAACAGGCCAAAATTCCCCTTTTAAGGGGACGATGCAGACATTAACGCATTTAAAACTAGCTAAATACCAGATTATTTTTTTTTAGATAATATAGTAGTCAACATTTGAAGTGGATCAAAACCTTTCATCAAAGTTGTCCTAAAACCTTCTTCTTAGGACAACTTAGTTCTTAGGACAACTTTGATTAACTTTTTTGATCCACTTCAAATGTTGACTACTGTAGTTTATGTAACATATCTAGTAGTTTCACAGCAAACATATAAAAACATGATAGTTATCTAAGATATCTAATTCTTTTTTTAGTGAAGTGTACCTTATTTGTGAAAAGTGACTATTTATGTAAAGTTTACTATTATTTTATTTATTAATATTTTAAATGAGCTTTTATTTATATATTTTTAGTTTTAATTTTAATTTTAAGTTTTAATTATTTTGTGCTTTTTAATTTAATTTCTTTTTAGCTTTTTTATTTCAGTTTTAGTTTTCATAATTTGAGTACTTTAGCCTAAATTTTATTTATTTATTTATTTTTATTCATCTTATTTCATCCAGTGTGATGGTGATGTCCTTGAGAACTGTTTGAATTATAAGAGACACCCTCAGCAGGATCAAGGTTCAAATCACTGGAATTGCAAATGTTGATCATGTCTATTTACTAGTTATGAGTAACTAATGTTTCAGAGCTAAAGAGATCTATTCATGCACCACGTCTGAGCTCCCTTTACTTGGAGTTGGAAGTTAAAATGATTATGCATGCAGCTAAACTGTAGATCATGCCCTTTAATCAGTGTATTGCTATGCAGAGGTTTTCATCCAGCATCTTTCGAATGTCTGAAGTACCTCTAAGGAGAATCTCTCCTGGTTAATTACTCCCTCCTTCCTCCTCCTCGCTCTCCGTCTCACATTTCCCACCCAGGCTCTGAGCAATCTAATAACCTTTAGCTTGACTGCTCCATTAATTACCACATCTACTGCTGGTCCCTGGTGGAAAACAAACCACAGAATGCAGAGAAATGTGTTGACTCTCGAGTGGGCTAACTAGAGTGAAACAAACCAGTATAGAGGGTTGTGTTTTTTAATGATCTAGAAATTATATATACTCAACAAGAATTAAATTGACAGTAAATGCATTTATGTTACAAAAGATTTTTAATTTTTAAAAAAGCTGTTCTTTTAAACGTTCTATTGATCGAAGAATCCTGAGAAATAAAGTTTCACAGTTTTCACAAAAATGTTAAGTGAAAATTAATGATTTCTGAAGGATCATGTGACACTGAAGACTGGAGTATTAATGCTGAAAATTCAGCTTTGCCATCACAGGAATGAATGACATTCTAAAATAAATTACAATAGAAAAATAAAATTTATAATGTAATAATAGTTTACACTTTATTTTGATGGTCCACTTTAGACACTTTACTAACTATAAGTAACTTTGCAACTATGTCAACTAACTCTCAGTATTAGTAGACTGTTAGGTTAAGGTTTGGGTTAGTAGAATAAGTTGACATGTACTTGCAGAGTTACTTATAGTCAGTAGAATGTCTGTTAGGGGACCATCAGAATAAAGTGTTAGCAGAGAGCAGACAGTCTTTTTGCAGTTTGATATTCACAGACACTAGTCTATAACACGATTAGAATAAAGAACTTAAGAATAAAGAACTTACCTTTCAGAATCATCGGCTTGATCAAGTTGATCCTCGATTTGAAACTGAAACCAGTCGCGCTCTTCATCTGAGGTAAATTCTTCCAGCATTATTCCTCACCGCATCTCAAAAAGATGAAAAGTAGACCTACATGAATCTGACTAAACTTGATGCGTTCTTTTGAGTTGATGCGGGAGTTGACTCTCTAAGAATTTGCCTTTGAATAGTGCGCGCTCTCCGTGGGCGTGGCCGGATTATCGGATAATGAGGTGACTCGTGAACGACTGACATCTCTCATTTTTCAAACAGATTACATAAACAGAGAATATTTGTTTTCGATTTGACTTACATTATTTAAAACCTGACATTTCAATGTTTCTTTAGACATATGTCTCATGTTTGTGTGGTAAGTATTGACTAAGTTACAGTTCATTTTCTGACGAGTATCAGAATGGACTTCATTGAGAGAGAGACGGCAGATCGCGCATCATGTTAGTTAGGGCCCGAGCACCCTATTGTAATTGCTCGGTCAATTATTTTTGAGGGCCTAAACATGCTTGAAAACTCATGAAACTTTGCACACGCAGAGTGCAATCTAAAGGCCTTTGCGACATTAAATTGCGAAGATCGGCTTGACAAAATTCGATGTTTCGCCATGAAACAGGAAGTTGTAACGTGGGCATACAGTGTCTGATCTGCCCTAAACTTCACATGTTTTATTAGAGTAGTGACCTGAAGACATCTACATGCCAGTATTCAGTTACAGTCATAGCGCCACCTGCGGGCAACAGGAAAAGTCATGTTTTACGCTGTGATTTACTCCTCGTTGAGATTTAAACAGAACAACATCATATTTGGTCAGTCTAATCTTAAGGCCTTAGCGATGTTAAATTGCGAAGATCTTGAGTTTTCATTAAACGGCGTGTCCGTGGCGGCCTGACAAAGTCTGATGTTTCGCCATGAAACAGGAAGTTGTTGTAAGTCAGGCATACAATGTCCGATCTGCCCCAAACTTCACATGTTTGATAAGAGTCTTGGCCTGAAGACCTCTACATGCAAATATTCAGTTAGTCATAGCGCTACCTGTTGGTAACAGGAAATGGCATGCTTTACACTGTAATTCACTGCCTGAAACACATTTAAATATGCCATGAAGTACCAAACATGCTAGAAACACATTAAATCTTGCAACACTTGACTAAGTGCTAATGTATGCGATTAACGCCACGAAATAGGAAGTTGTTGTAACTTAGGCATACAATGTCCAATCTGCCCCAGACTTCACATATTTAAGAACAGTCCTGCCCTGAACACATCTACATGACAATATTTAGTTATAGTAATAGCGCCACCCACTGGCAACAGGAAATGATGTGTTTAACACTGTGATGCACTACTAGCAACATAATAAAATATGCAATTGAGTACTAAACATGCTAGAAATATTCTAAAACATGCTAGCAACACTTAGCTAAAGCATGCTATTATCGTCATGAAACAGGAAGTTGTTGTAACTCAAGCATACAATGTCCAATCTGCCTCAAACTTCACGTTTGATAGGTGCCCTGGCCTGAAGATATCTACACGCCAAAATTTAGTTATAGTCATATTGCCACCAGCTGGTAGCAGGAAGTGTGGCAAATACAAATGACTGACGTTGTCCTTCGATATAAATGCATATTGCCCACCATGCATTTCATCGTTGCTTGCAGCTTTAATTTTATTTATTTTGCAAAAAGCACACAAAGTTACACAAATAAAAGAAGACATTTCACAGTTTTGAATGATGTATAACTCTTATCTGTATGTACAAAATCGACAGAGTATTTTGAGTCTCTTTCGCACTGGTAAGAAAAAAAACGAGGTGGTATCGCCGCAGCGACTGCCGACCCCAGGTAGTTAAGCAGACAGTCTACTAATACTCTAATGAGAGTTAGTTGACATGAAAAGTTACTTACAGTTATTAAAATGCCTAAAGTGGACCATCAAAATAAAGTTACCTAATAATATTTCACAGTATTACTGTTTTACTGTATTTCTGATCAAATACTCCATATGAGACTTTCAAAAATCCTACACTTTTGAATGTTAGTGTCTATAATATCTATATTAAACATATTACAACAGTCAACATACAGAACACAGAATGAATGAATCTATACATTTGACATGGCATGTCTCTAAATGTGACAGAGTGTCCATACAAGCCAAAGTGACAGTTTATTGGGATCCTCTCGGGAGAAAGTGCCAAGGCTTGTTTTCTTTCCAGACATATACTGTATTGATGGCCCCTGATAAACAACACCAACTCAGCCGTGTCTCCGTATCTGAGATTCTCCTCTTCTCCATCTAATTGGCCAACAGGGGTTGGAGGGGTTTGTCATGTCTCCTTTGACGTGGGCATCCTCTGATTTCCTCTCAGCTCCTCGAGGTGGTTTGAGTCACATGAGTCACTTTTGAGGATGTTTTTCATCATTGTGCATGTGGGTTTCAGCAAGTACAGTATCTTCACACATCATTAGTGCAGGACCAGATGGCGAAATGGATAAATGGCCCTGCAAATGTTTGTTTCTGTTCTTCTTCTCAGGCCTCTCCTGCTGCTTTGGCAAAAAGTGTCTTAGCCGAAGTCCCAAACCAGGTGGTGGACTATTACAACAGCAAGGGGATCAAGCCCAAGTGCCCCAGCGATTATGAGTCTTCCAGGACGTTTGGTCACTGAAGCCCCGAGCTATCGCTCATTACAAAAACTAGCACGTTTCTGTGAATTTTAAACCTAATTCCTGTTCTACTTTGTTTTGTTTGCATGCGTAGCCTGTGAGGCTTGCATAGGTGTTGCAATGCTACCGTTTCTATTATGTACATGTGTACATGTACAGACTTAAGGCCCGTTCACACCAAGAACGATAACTATAAAGATAACTATAACGATAACTATATGTGCGTCCACACCAACGAACGATAACGGCCTGTTTATTTTAAGCTCACGCGCTGCGGTTTCAAAGTGTATACAACATGTTTTTGCTGTTCTTGTTGCATTTACACGGCTTTAACCAGCAGATGTCCTCAGCATGCTATGTTTCGAAGTGAATAGCTAGTGTAATCGATCTAATCTAACAGTGAATTTAACTGACGAAGTGGAATAAAACCAACGCCTAGTCTTTTTCACTGCAACTTCAAAGGAAGCAAGACAATGTTGTCGAAATAGCGCTGGATACCTGAGGTAATTTTATGTTACACTGTTTGCTGCTAGCCTGGTATAATGATCTTATTGTTATTACTTCTCGATTGTTTTCCATATATCCATTTTCCTTAACGTATCATTGAAAAGGGTGTTTGACTTGTCAAACAGTGGTGGCTTTTTCTGGATCTCGGCGATTAACTTCTCCGCAATGTCGTCTGCCATTTTAAATGCACGAGCGGCCCTTAAATTAGAATGGATTCTGATTGGCTGTCAGTGTTTTATTGTTCAACAGCTGAAAAAAATCGTTCTGAAAGTGATCCCAACGATATTGTTTCTCTATATCGTTATTGTTATAGATGTGGTGTGGACAGTGCTATTCTTTTATATTTAGAACGATTTTTAGAACTATATCTTTATCGTTATCTTTATAGTTATCGTTCTTGGTGTGAACGGGCCTCTACAACTATGAAGAAAGCAAAAACTCAAGAAGTTCTACTGATTTACGCATGATGACTGGGATTAGTTGAAGAAATACATAGATTATCTGTTGTTTTCTTTTATATAAAGGTTTATTGAGATTTTGCTAAATTTCGTAATGTTCTTACATTGTAAAGCATTTTGGATCTTAGAGAATGAATAGCTATTTGAATTAGAATATCTGTGGACATTCAGGCTTTCTTTCTCTCTATTTTTTGTTCTTTTTTTGCAGATGCAGGGCCAGATGCATGATTGTATTTTGCATGTTAATAATAAACCAGCCTCGTTTTTTCTATCGGTTCCTTTTGGGGCCAGTGATATGAGTTCATGTGAAGCTGCTCTTCTGACCTGTCCACAAATAATTCTTTAGAATGAAGTATTTTTTGGTAGTTTTAAGTGATGATGTAACAGATTGTTTGAAAATAAAGTTTGTGTGAATGAATTTTTGTGTGGATTTTGACCAATGCAGAAGCAACAAAACAAAAATATGTTAATTGATGTTTTGATAATCACATTAAAGAAATGCTCACCAAAAATTAACATTTTGTAATCATTTACATAATCATTTACTTACCAAATATGGTCACACTTTAGTTTAAGGTCCAATTAACAAACTATTAACTAAGACTTTTGCCTCATACTCCTAATTACTGCTGATTAATAGTTAGTAAGGTAGTTGTTAAGTCTAGGTATTGGGTAGGATTAAGGGATGTAGAATATGGTCATGCAGAATAAAGCATTATATGTTAATAGTGAGAATTGGACCCTAACTAAAGTGTGACCTTATTGGTAAGTAAATGATTACAAAATGTAAATTATTGGGTATAAGTCCATAAGTGTCGTTGTTTCCAATATCACTCTTTGTGAACTTGTTTTGATTTCCATGGTGGGAAATATAAATGAAATAAAAGCATTCATATCTATCTGTCTATCTATGGAAGATATTGGAAACAACAAGACTGATGGACTACTACACACTGTTGAAAAAGCACTTTATAAGTTGGCCTATTTTTTTTTACAAGCGATACACACTTTCTAATGAGATTTCCATTTGTCTTTTCAGTAGGCAGTTCTTCAGTTTCAGACTTCACAGAGCTGAGAACTGTATTTTAGAAACCGCTAGACATGCTCATTATAGGCAATGTCAGGGGACAATTTTCTGCAAACATAAAACACAAAAAACATCAACAATGTGTGTGGGTCCTCAAACTGTCATAATGCTCGCTGACAGACCTGCCATGAACCTCTGATGAGCCGCTGCGCTCCCACACGGCTGCTACGGGACTTCAGCTTTCCCCTGAAGACCATCTACTGTTTCACAGAGAAGCCTTTGCATGTACATCACTACTATAATTGGATCTCAACAGTTGGGTCACGTTATAGTTATAGGCAGTCAATCTTGTCAACAAAATTACTGACAAAAATGTTTGCTAAAGAACATTGTTGAGAGTAACGCATTACAAGTAATGGCAAGTTACATAATCAGATTACTTTTTTCAAGTAACTGGTAAAGTAACACATTACTATTAAATTTACAAAATATCTGAGTTACTTTTTCAAATACGTATGCAGTATGCAGTAGTACAAGTTACTTTGTTTTCCAATTTATTGCCTGACACCTCTTCTGTCCCCATGTTGAAAGAAATGAGTAAATGCAGAGGCGTTGTGTGTGCTGTGTAAAAATAATGGTTATTGTAGTTCTAGACAAAAAGTGAGTTTGCATTTACTCATCTCACAAAAACAGATTCAGTATTCCTCAAAATGAATAAAAAACAGTGAAATGCAAACTCAGAATATTACGCAAACCTACAATACTTAAATATGTTAAATTACACATCTGTATATACAGTATTTAATCACACTTTATAAGCAAAAATGACTTTAGATAAACCACACTTGCGTTGCATTTTTTTTATTATTATTGTTTGTTTTGTTTAGTATTTAAGTGTTCGTTCTGCGTCCTATTCTTGTGCAATCCAGCAGCTGTACAGGCATGAATATGCATTTCCTTCAGCCTGAGGCTTATTCAATTCACTTTTGGTGTAAAAGGTCATTACATTTGCCAATAAATAGAACTTTTTTTAATTAACAAACAAACAAACAAACACAGCCAAGCCCAAATGAGAAAAAGTAAAGCAAAATAATGTAACATTAATTTTCATTCAAAAATAATGAGTAATGAATTAATTAGTTACTTTTTTAGGGAGTAAAGCAATATTGTAATGCATTACTTAAAAGTAACTTTCCCCAACACTGCTAAAGAAGGTTTTTATTTATTTGCACAATTTAAAAAATTAGATAAAAAAGGGGGAAACATGACAATGATATTTCATTAAAACACTTAAGACAAAAATACCGCAAGATATTAACAATGCACTTTTTTTTTTTTTACGTCTGGACTTTAGTCAGACTGTTTGAGCTGTGTGAGCATAAACAGTTTTACAACTGCAAGAGTTTCCAAGTAGCCTGGTGCCTTCTAAATGGCTAAACTTAAAAAAAAAAGATTGATGTGTCAAATCCACATTTTTTTTATTGAGTGTAATGCAGAGAAAATGTGCTTAAACCACATCCACATATTAGTCTCTGAAGGCTTTAGCGCTCTCGGTACTTCATTATCTCATTTGTTCTCAATCAACCAGAGCATGTCATGACTCCCTAAAAGCCTTCACGGGTCATTTGTATTTTATTGGGTTCATCATTGATCTGCCACTTGAGGACAACCACAGGATCCTACATCATTAGGCCAATGCATTCTGAAGAGCTTTTGTCAGTGATTGGCTCAGATTGTGTTGTTGTCATGGAGAGCTCTGGCCCAGGCTGTGGTTTTGAAGTGTAACATGAGAGAAATTCCAATAAAAAGTATGAATATAAAAAGAAAGTAATATCCCAGTTCAACAGCATCATTTTCTTCTCAGTGCAACTGCATTAAAGGGATAGTTCACCCAAAAATGAAAATTATCCCATGATTTACTCACCCTCAAGCCATCCTAGGTTTATATGACAATCTTCTTTCAGACGAACACAATCCGAGATATATTTAAAAATATCCTTAGTCCTCCAAGGTTTATAATGGTTGTGAATGGTAACCCACATTATGAAGACAGAAAAAATGCATTCATCCATAAAAAAAAAGTAATCCATACGGCTCCAGTGGGTTAATAAAGGCCTTTTGAAGCGAAGGGATGTGTTTTTGTAAGAAAAATATCCATATATAAAACTTTATAAATTCGATAAACGAGCTTCCGGCAGACGACCGCACGCAGAATGCGCAAGTTGACTTGCGCCAAATGAGTAATCCTCTGACGCGATGTATGACGCAGGATGTAGGAGTATTGTAAGCTTAGACGCCTCTCACGGTTCAAACAAATACGGCTGGGCAACAAACTCAAGCTCCTCTTCTCTTATATCGAAATCCTCCGACATTTCTCTTTCAAATTTCTCATTTTAGACTTCTAATTTGTGACCAGTGTTTTGTTTTGCTCTCTCCTCTTCGCCTCCACGTTCGTCATTGCGTCACTGCGTTCGGGTCAAAGGTTGCTCTTCCGCCCAAATTGACATGCGCAATATGCGTACGGTCGTCTGCCGGAAGCTCGTATTTTTGAATTTATAAAGTTTTATATATGGATATTTTTCTTACAAAAACACATCCCTTCGCTTCAAAAGGCCTTTATTAACCCACTGGAGCCGTATGGATTACTTTTTTTATGGATGGATGCATTTTTTCTGTCTTCATAATGTGGGTTACCATTCACAACCATTATAAACCTTGGAGGACTAAGGATATTTTTAAATATATCTCGGATTGTGTTCGTCTGAAAGAAGATTGTCATATAAACCTAGGATGGCTTGAGGGTGAGTAAATCATGGGATAATTTTCATTTTTGGGTGAACTATCCCTTTAAAGGAACACTCCACTTTTTTTGAAAATAGGCTCATTTTCCAGCTCCCCTAGAGTTAAACAGTTGAGTTTTACCGTTTTCGAATCCATTCAGCCGATCTCCGGGTCTGGCGGTACCACTTTTAGCATAGCTTAGCATAGTTCATTGAATCTGATTAGACCGTTAGCATCTCGTTAAAAAATGACCAAAAAGTTTCAATATTTTTCCTATTTAAAACTTGACTCTTCTGTAGTTACATCGTGTACTAAGACCGACGGAAAATGAAAAGTTGCGATTTTCTAGGCCGATATGGCTAGGAACTATACTCTCATTCTGGCGTAATGATCAAGGAACTTTGCTGCCATACCATGGGTGCAGCAGGCGCAATGATATTACGCAGCGCAATGATATTACGCAGCGCCTGTGACCCCCTGCTTGCACAGGGAGTGTGCCTTGCAACCATGGAGACATTTGTGAGAGACGCTGCGTAATATCATATTTAGCCTATTTTCAAAAAAAGTGGAGTGTTCCTTTAAGTATAAAAATCTAGTCATCAAATAAATAAATAACAGTCCAGATTGATCCTTTCCCAAGACATGCTCCTGGATCAACATATTTTGTTGATCCCGGAACAACATTCCTGTCTGAAAATTTAGTCATAACCCTATCCCTAAACCTAACCCTAACCATAACTTATCCCTAAAATCAGAGAGAAATGATAAGTGAATAACACTGATGTAGAAGCACCTGACATAAACTGTAAACTTGTCCCTCAAATCTGATTGGTTGATTGAAATATTGTTCCAGGATCAACAAAGATGTTAATCCAGGAACATGCTGTACTTGATAAAATCATGTTCACTAAGTAACACGTGTTATACGAAAAATGGTGTCTGGGTGTTTCATAGGCAGTAAAAAAATCACTTCCTATGAAATATAAACCAGATGTATGCAACCAATTAAAATTCAGGACAGGAAATCAAATGCTAATTTGACATGAAGCTGATAGCTCAATGTTTTCAAGCAATTAATTCTGTGTGCATACTCAAATTCACCAATCAATGTTTCATATTCTGAGCGTCTTAAACACTGACCCTTCTGGCATCTGCCTTGTAATTATAAGGCAACAAGCTTGTCTCGTCCCAATTTGCCAAGTGATTAAAACTTCTAAGAATTTCTTTTGTTTCGGCAGCGCTTTATAAATAGTCTAAAGACAGGTATTAGTCTAATGAGGGTCTAGTCTAGAGGAACAGATCCGTGATTGGAGCTGATTAGCTTCACTGAACAAAGGATCAGGAGGGCTGCTGCCGCATATGGAGCTTAAAAAGGTCCTGCGATTCTTTAAAGCTTCTTTTTGTGTTCTCAGAGCCTGTTTCACTTCCATTAAGATTAAAATACATATTGAATACTTTAGTAAAATAAGGGCTTTAGGCTGGAACATTCATTAAACAGCAATGGATGCAGTTGCAGCCCTTGTCTGCCGTCTAAATTGCCATGGTAACCTCATGCTCTCTTATAAAGTCCTGGCTTTGACAATAAATGTCCGAAAGTAACTGTCAATCTTGAGTCTTGGATAGAGGGAAAAAATGTGCTTAAAGTGAAAACAAAGAACAAAGAAACTTTATAAAATCCTATTAGCTGGCTGTATGGAGTACTTCATTCTGCTTGGTCATTTGCGTCATTTATGTGGTCGAATAATTTTGTTAAATTTTTTTCTTTTTTTTTCAGTAATAATAACTTTTTGTCAATGGATTTCCTACACAGATGTACTAAGGTTCTTGTATCATTAACCAATCTCTTTCTGTTCGTATATTAAAGGGGCTATATGTAAGAAGGGTAATAACAAGGGTTTCTAAATTCTACAGTACATATAGCCCCTTTAAAATAATAAGCTAAATCAGTATTTCATATCCATCCATCCATCCATCCATCCCCAAAAATCAGATAAATATTTTAAAGGGGTGGTTCATTATGATTTCACTTTTTTAACTTTAGTTAGTGTGTAATGTTGCTGTTAGACCACAAACAATATCACAAAGTTACGACACTCAAAGTTCAATGCAAAAGGGAGATATTTTCTTTTAAAGAGTTCTCTGTTTAAGGACTACAACAAAGGGACTACAACGAGCTTCTTCCCGGGTTAGTGACATCACTAACCCTAATATTTACATAAACCCTGCCCCCGAGTACACGGAACAAAGAGGTGAGGCCATGTTATTGCAATAAAGTACGTAAAATGCAATAGGATGTCATAAAAGCAAGATGACAACATAAATTATAACTGTAAATTAACTAAACTATACCTGTTCTATCTTCATGCAGCATATCTTTGGCTCTGTAGGATCTTACAACAGTTCCCACACGAGCGATTTATAGATTATCATGACAGAATATGCTAATCAATGACATTAAGTTATCCCACATCAGCTACATAAATTAAGCTACTAACCATTCAGAAACGTCCTTTTGCATTCTACATGTTGTCACATTTTCTTGAGTCTCTTCATCATTGTCCGACTCCGGTTTGAACATAAAAGGCTGAACAGTTTCTGACATTTTCAGTGAGTCTTCGAATCAGGCTGTTAACACTAACAGGAGCTCTTGAAACTCCGCCCTCTGCTTAGGAGAAGCAGCTCATTTGCATTTAAAGGGACACACAAAAACAGAGCGTTTTTTGCTCACCCTCAAAAAGTGACAAATTTAACATGCTATAAAAAATTATCTGTGGGGTATTTTGAGCTAAAACTTCACATACACACTCTGGGGACATCAGAGACTTATTTTGCATCTTGAAAAATGGCATTATACCACCCCTTTAAATTATTTATTCATTTTCTTAACATATTTTGTTAAAATCATCAGAATTATGTAAAAACGTGCTGTGAGCAAATTTGAGTTATTGTTATTTTCACAATCCCTATTAAAACAACCTTCAAAATGATCTATGATTTGTTGAAATCAGAGAACAAATGACTGAGCTACACCTGTTTCGGTAGAGTCAGCAAAGTCAATTATGAGAAAAATTTGATTAAAGTTTTCTGAAGGTTCCAAAATAAATTAACCTAATTTGGCACATACACCTCATCAAAACCAAATATCTATAGGAAAATAATATATGTATTCAACTTTTTTTTCAATATTTTGAAGTAGGCTACTGTAATTCTGTGTATATGTATATATTAGGATCGCGCGCTTCGGATCTGTCAGTCAGCGCGAGTAAAATCGATTTGTTTATATCAGCATGAGTTTGAAAATCACACTTCATTGGTTCATCAAAAATTAGCTATGGATATTCACAAAATTGGAATGCTGCGCTTTAAAATGATACCAAACTTGTGCTGAGGAAAAATGCGAGTGGTGAAGCGAGCAGAGGAAAAACAGCATTTTTCATGGACAAAGGAAAGGTAGGCTACTCCTCTCAGAAAACATACAAATAAAACTTTTAGATGTTTAATTGCTATTTGAAGCAATTGGATCGCTAGACGAGGGCTTAGTGAACTCATTTTTGTGAAAACCTGAAATTCGACCAAAATCGACATTTTTGACTTATGCCTGTAGCTCGTAATTAGCCCGTGCGCATTCTGACTCATTTTGCCAGCACGGGTCACATTTACAGAGCATTTTAATCTAGTGTGATAAAAGACCTTCTGAAAACTAAAGTAGACTTTATACACCTAATACTTTAATGTAATTGTATATTTTGGGTTAATGTATTTTTTTTACATAGCTACTGGTCTTATTGTATCACTTCTCATTTGTCAATTTCTTACTCCCATGTTAAAATAATATAATTTATGTAAAATATATTATTTATGTTGTTTGTATAATGTTTAATAAACAAACTAAAATGCAAATATTTTTCTTTTTCTTTAAATATTATGCTAAAGTAAAATTATGTAATAAATAAATATTTTTATTAATATTATGTTCTCAGCTGCAAAAGACCTTTAAAAAGACCTCCTGGAAACCCTGAAAGCTTCTACAACTAATCCTTTAATGTTACTGAGGAGGAATATGGTTTAAGGTGAGCGAGGGCTGATCCTCTGCGGTCTAGGTTACAGTGAAACAGTACAACTGAGGCGTCCATTAGCATACTGTGAGTCCTGTGGAATTAAACTAATTGAGTTGTGGTAGCGAGCTGGTCCTCGGGAGAGATTACTGTTTTGTATAAATTACCACGATTCCTCGGAAACCTGCAATGTAATTATTCTGTACCTGGCAGGCTAACCTGATGCTGCTTTTCTGGAGAACACATTTTAGGGTTTTTCACAACCCTCGTGTCTACTGACATTTCCTCATGACATTTACCCACTTGCCTGTAAACTTGCTCAGCAGGAGAACCTTCTGCAGCAGTGTTTTCTTTTTGGCTGGAGGTGAGTGTCAGTTGGATGAAGGTGATTGGCACTGCTGTCAGCTCCATTTGGAGCACAGAGCTGGCCTTGATGAGAGTGTGAGTGGGACGGTTCACGTACTCTGACTTCTTTCACACCCGTGTGGGTGTCACACCTGCGTACCCAACTCGAGAGTGAAACATTACTGATTGCTGACTTTTTTTCTCCCTGACGTGCAGAGCGGCTGCCACCTCGGTGACACGAGAATGAATCCTCTCTAACTGTCCTGTAATCAAACTCTGAGCTCCTGCTGTTGTTCTTGATTTTGTAATTGGGTGATTTGATTGCAATTGTTATACTTTTGATTAGAAATTTTAAAAAGAGTTTGCCCCCACATTGTTTGTGCTATATGGACATAATTGACACCTCAAATCATGTGGCTCAATGAGAAGAGGTGTATTATTACTTTTCTAATCAATTCTCTTTCGTTTTTCATCTGCCAAACAATAAAAAAGGAGAAAAAATTGAACTAAAAGCACTTAGCAACTGCACTGCAACAATTCCTAACACCAAAATGTATTTTTAAAAAAAGGAATTTTATACTATTGGACTTTTTGCATGTTTTAATTCTTTTTGAGCACTGATCTGTGCTCAATAATCGTGACTATAATGGAACATTGATATTTTTCTACTCAATGCTCAATGTGATATTCCAGCTCACTGTTGCGGTTTGGAGATGACAGATCCTCTACCCAGAACCCCTCCGTAGGCAAAGCTTGTTCTGGATGGGTGATTTCACAGTCTTTGACCAGTTCCCATGGCAACATCTCAAGTGAAAACATTGAAAAAATTTAACTTTTTTTGATCCTCTGTGGATCCATGTCCTACCTTTCTTTGATCTGCTGTCACGCTGATGTACCGATACAGTGTATCATAAAAAAGGACCCTGACAAAGAAAACCATAGTTTATATTTACGGCTTTGATATAAATCTGGACGTCCTTCATTGAGAGAAAGATTGCAGAGTTTCTCAACAGGGTTTGCATCAAGATCCAGATTTTACATTTTTAGGAGCCCAATCTTTTTATTGTGCAAAAGTAAACAAAATGCCCACAGTATGGGCTGAATAGGAATATTCACAATTTTTCTTTAACCTTACATAGTTTTAATTTAAGATTTTTGAGGAATAGAGGATATATCAAGTGACCTGTACATGTTGGCATTTACCTTTGCTTCTATCAAGGGACATGTATATATAGGGATATATATATATTGTGAAGAGCATTTTATCCTCCTGTTTTAAACATTTTAAGCCTATTTATTTTTCTATTCTGCATTATTATATGGTAAGTTTGAATTTTTCATTGTTTTTTCCTGCTGTCTGTGAGCCAATCAGACCTGTGACCCATTTCATCACATACCAGTTGAGAAGCAGCGCTGGTGTAACCTAGCTGCGGTTTAATTAATGCAGCCGGAGAAGTGCTCTACTTATAGAGCAAACAGAGCTTGGGCATGTTTTTGGCTCTACTAGAGCTTATATTTACATATTCCACTAAAATGAACATCTTTTTGAATAATGAATGCAAATTAGATCCAGCCGAGTGAGTATGTTTGGATCAGTGGAGGAATTTTTCTGTCTCTGTGTGTTCTCACAACCTTTCTCTCTCTTTGTATTTCTCACTTTCTCTGAGTGCGTGTATCATACTCAAATTAGCCACAGCCAGTGAACACTGTTGTCTGAGGAGGGGAGGGGTAATTTACCCAACTAGCAAACATATAAGGAAATATCTAGGATGCTGTCAAAAGATGTTTTCTATACATAGTAGTGCGGTATATATGGTCCAGTTTCCATTTTAATCCATCAATAACACCAAACTGGCATGGAAATAACTCATTTAGATTATCCCCTGTGAGAAAGTAGGACACTTTAGCATACTTTTACAACTCAAGTGCTTTTGCAACATTAAATGCAATTAGCTGAACTTTAGAGTGCTTTTTTGACCCACTTAAGTAGGATTCGAGTATACATCTTTATATGAAATTTCATAATTATTGTATTTAAATATATGTGACCCTGGACCACAGAACCAGTCATAAGTCGCACAGGTATATTTGTAGCAATAGCCAACAATACATTGTATGGGTCAAAATTATCGATTTTTCTTTTATGCCAAAATCATTAGGATATTAAATAAAGATCATGTTCAATTAAGATATTTTGTAAATTTCCTACCGTAAATATATCAAAAATTTATTTTTGTGAGTGGATATGCATTGCTAAGGACTTCATTTGGACAACTTTAAAGGCGATTTTCTCAATTTTTTGATTTTTTTTGCACCCTCAAATTCCAGATTTTCAAATAGTTGTATCTCAACCAAATATTGTCTTATCCTAACAAATCATACATCAATTGAAAGCAATTTCAAAAAAATTGACCCTTATGACTGGTTTTGTGGTCCAGGGTCACATGCATGTAATCACACATTTGTAATGATGAAGTTCAGTACATTTAAAATACATTAACTAGTAATATTGAATACATTAGATTTAAAATAATTTATTTAATTTACAGGTGCTTTAATATGTTAGTCAACACATCAAAATAAGAGTACTTCTTTAAAAGATTATTAAAACAATGATTTAAAATGTACTTTGAAGTAAAACTTTAAATTTGACATTACAAAGTGCACAAGTGTGTTAAGAAACATCATGAAAGTGTACTCTCTTTAAATACACTACAAGTGCACATTCAATAAAATGAAGCACACTTTTTTCACAAGGGATTGCATTACAGTGTTTACAGCCAGCTTTATAGAAAACATATAGTATTGTATTATATGTATAGTTACAAGAATTTCTTTCCTGGCAGACTTCACGAGTTGTGGATGTTGTCTGATCCTGAAACTATCCTATGCAGAACATGCAGATACACTTTTGGAAAGGAAATCTGATGACGAAGAAATGCAAAATTATTATTATGAAAATGACGAATATTTACAATGACGAATTAAATTATGAAATAAAAAGCCAGCATGTCCATTCATGATCATGTTACTGGTGTTTAGCTCTCAACCTTGGGGTCACGACCTTAGGCCAAAGACGCAAACTTGGCATCCTAAAACTGTTGATAGCATTTGATAGCACGCACTTTGTGCAAACTGTATTCTGTATAACTTAAAGGGATAGCTCACCCAGAAAATCATAATTTACTCTTTCTAAATCTGTATGAATTTCTTTCTTCTGTGAAACATAATAAAACGGGATTTTGAAGGTGAGATAAGGGGTGCTGGGTTGCAAAAATTTTGTAAACTAAAAAATAGGTCACAGAGATATTCACTGGACTAATGTGCCAGGACACTGCTCAGACAGAAGGTTATATCACCTGTGTAGTGCTGGGTGATAAATACAGAGGAAGTATGGGTTATTGACACCCAGAGTTTTTATCAGCTATTGTGCTGATAGCACAATAGATCAAGCCTGCGATGAGCAGATCTGAGGAAACAGTGTATTCAGAAAGAAGCGTTCTTCATCCGGTCGCGCTATCAAAACCGGATCGCTTTCCACAGCCACGTATCCTGATCTATGTCCTTATTTAGATCTGAAATGAAACCATGTATCTCAAGGGTGATTTTGTTAGAACATACTGCATATTCTGAAATCGAGAAGAGTGTTTTGATTATTTTCAATTTATCAGTTCTTACACCAACTATCAATAAGCAAGGAAGTTTCTAATTTAGTGAAACAAAATCAAAATCCAATCCATCCTACCTACAGTACATCCAATCCAAAAAAACTATCCAAAAAGACTGTCCTCTTCCTGGCAAAATGCTTTTTGGGTCAAGACATGGGCCAATTTCAAACTATTTAATTGAGCCAGGACTGGACCTTCACCTGACTGAAGGTTGAAATTGGCCCATTTCTTGGCCCAAAAACGTTCCGGGCCTGACAGAGGGAGACAGGACAGAGACAGTGTCAGTTTCTTCTGTCCATCCGCTGCTCTGCTCAGATCAGTTCTCTGGCAGACACTTTGAAGTCGGTTCTGTTAATTACTAGCTGCTGTGTGTCAGCTTATGTTTTATACATACTTAAATGCTGCCATTTTTAATTGTTCCAGACTTTGTGTTTTTTTTTCTTCAGTAAACATCAGGGATAAAAACTCTTTGGCAAAGCATCCCACCTCCTTCTGTTTCATTATGCATTAGCCAAAACCTAGTTAGCTGCCTACCAAAGCAACATTTTTAGACATCACAGTCATGCAAATTTATAGTAATAAGACACATTGTTTGGCCAATATCTAAAGGAGAATCAAGATTGTCTCTTTTTCATAGCTTCCTGCTTAGGTCTCTCCAGCGCTGGAAAGTGTTTCTCAGAAATCGCTTACTCAATTTATTCAAATCAATATTTCATGTCCATTCATTTATTAATTTAAGTAACCATATAATCAGCAGGATAATGTACAATCAGCCATTGATTATTGCAAAATAAATCACTTAAGAATGATACAAGTCCTGTTCACTCTGTCCGGGCTTATTTTGTGATAATAAACAGTTGACTGTGCATAATTACTTACATAATAATTTAAAAAAAACAATAAGTGTCCCCCAAAAATGCATATTTTTTATTCTTATACATAAAATAAATTAAGATAAATGTTATATAAATGTAAAAATATTAATGTAAAAAATAATATAAAACAAA
The DNA here is from genome assembly GCA_039654765.1 of Mylopharyngodon piceus. Taxonomy (NCBI): domain Eukaryota; kingdom Metazoa; phylum Chordata; class Actinopteri; order Cypriniformes; family Xenocyprididae; genus Mylopharyngodon; species Mylopharyngodon piceus. The sequence goes on from CM077445.1 coordinate 21,816,214, forward strand.
AATACAAAATGTATAAAGTAACAAAAATAAAATAAATAATTAAAATAGCTGACTGTGCATTAATAGCATTATGTAAACTCATTTACATAATAAAGCAATAAGTCATCTCCAAAAAAAATATATTTTACATTTTTGTACATAAAATAAAAATGTTATGTAAATTAATGAAATAGATATAAAATGAAAAAATTAAATTGTTGTGGTGTAATAAAATAAATTCCTAAAAATGAAATAAAATAAATAAAAATAAAATAGCTGTCTGTGTCTTGAATTACATGATAACTGAAAGCAATAAGTCATCTCCAAAATACGGCATATTTTACATTCTTGTACATAAAAAATAATTTAAAATGTTATGTAAATTAATAAAATAAAATAAAAAAATAAAAATGTAATAAAATTAAATAAAAAAAGTAATTAAAATAGCTGACTGTGCATTAATAGCTGATTTACATAATAAAGCAATAAGTCATATATATATATATATTATACATTTTTGTACATAAAATAAAAATGTTATGCAAATTAATAAAATAAAATATAAAATAAAAATGTAATCAAATTAAAAAAAAAAATAAATAGCTGACTGTGCATTATGATTTACATAAACGAACAAGTCACCGCAAAAAAAAAAAAAAAATTTTATATTCTTCATACTAAATGCATTTTGTGCTTTCAGGAATCCCAGCTCCTGTTATAATGCACATCATGTGTGCAGGCTTACAGCTGTAGCCAGTGGTCAGTCTGTTTCAACGTAGCTGCGAGCGCATTTACTGACTCTACAAGCTCTCGGGTCTTCTAATTCCTGTCGTAATGGTTTGTAAGTTTGAAGGAAGCCAATAGAGCACTTCTAATATTGACATCAGCTTCTACTAGTAACCCTGTAACCAGCACACAGAATGCTGATTTTCAGATTTGCCACCTCTCATAGGGTACTTGCGTAAATAGGGGCTGTCGGGATAAATATTAAAGGTATTGATCATGATCTCTCTCAGGTCCTTGGCCAGAGGTCATGTGAATTACAAGAAGTGACAGGAGGCCTCTTACTTCAGCGGGTTGTGCTAATGCCTTGATGTCCTATATTAGCCACAGCAGTACCTACAGCACGAACTCTGTGAGAAGCTAATGACAAAATCTATTAATTCATTATGCTTCCTCCTAAGATACTTAATACATTCTAAGGCAGCTTGTATACTTTGTGGAAAAGATAATCCCAGAACGCACTGCACTTTTGGAACAGACATATTATCAATTCTTTACACTGACTATGTGTGACTGAATGAATATTTATGACTCCTTACATATTAATGTGCTTCTTTGTGTCTTGATAAGGCAGATCACAGATACCCTTTCAACATCGCAAACTTGAAATACTAATGTCAGTCAATAAAAAAGCATGGAGGAGTTGTTGCATATAAATCCTCTCATTGTATCAGCGTGAGATTCCCAAACGAACTTAGTCAGACTCGGCCCCCTTCTGTGGCGTATACAGATTATAGAAACACAACACAACATTGTTAAAACCCTCTGGTTGTTTAGGAAAGAAAGGCTTAAAGGGTTAGTTCATCCAAAAAGGAAAATTCTTCATCATTTACTCAGCCTCATGTCGTTCCAAACCCGTAAGACTTTCGTTCATCTTCAGAACACAAATTAAGATATTTTTAATAAAATCTAAGTGATTTCTGTCCCTCCATTGACAGCTACGCAACTACCACTTTGACGCTTCCAAGAAGATTGTAAAACTAATCTATATGAATTGAACGGTTTAGTCCACATTTTCTGAAGAGACACGATCGCTTTATTCGCTGAACAGATTTAATATAGACTTTTATTCACATATAAACATTCATCACTCAAGCATGTTTGCTTGATGCGTGCGAGAACCAATGAGGTTCATTCTCGTGTCACACAGCACGTTTGAGCTTCCGGAAGAGGTTTGTTCTCACGCGTCAAGCAGGTTCGGTTGAGCTTCTGTTTATGTTCACAATGGTAGTTGCGTAGCTGTCAATGGAGAGTACAGACGTGACTGTTTTTTTTTTTTTAAAATATCTTCATTTGTGTTCTGAAGATGAATGAAAGTCTTACGGGTGTGGAACAACATGAGGGTGAGTAAATGATGACAGAATTTTCATTTTTGGGTGAACTAACCCTTTAAGAGCAGATAAAATGTGATAGACATTTGCCCTTGGTTTCTAAGTTCTCAAAACCCATTCAGATATTCACAAGAGAACAGATGCTATTGAGAGACAAACAACAAACTGGTGCAAAATTAAGAAAGTTCAAGGTAACTGGAGATGTTTTCAGACAATATTCAGCAATGTTCAGTCCGCATATGAATAAAATATAATAAAATAAAATAAACACAAAATGCACTTACTATGTAAAAGAATATTTTAATAAGATTATTTTTATTTTCAATCTTTTTTTTAATTTTATTTTTTTAATTTAATTTTATTAATTTACATAAAATTACAAAAAAATAAAAACAGCTTAAAAAAATAGCATAACTATGGATATGATAGCATAACTAAAATATGAGATAGGAGGAAAAATTACATCAATGATTTTGCTTTCTCTCACAGATGTTTTGCATTCCCTCAAGAAACTTTGCGTAATGTACTAAAATAAAATAAAAATAATAAAATAAAAATAAAAAACTTGAGTTCTTTGCGAGCAAACAAAAGTTTTTTCGGGGGAACGCAAAACTTTTGTGAGAGAATGGGAAACATAACAAACATGCATAAAAAGCACAATAAATTTAATTTAATAATGAAATACAGTATCAAATAAAATATTGTTTTTAATTTTTAAATAAAGTTTAAAGGGTTAGTTCACCCAAAAATGAAAATCTTCGGAACACAAATTAAGATATATCAAACTGCCAAAATCACAGGATTTCAGTAAACAAGGCTTTGTTACGTCATAAGTGTTTCGAAATTTCAATGGTTCACGTGACTTTGGCAGTTTGATACGCAATCTGAACCACTGATTCGAAACAAAAGATTCGTAAAGCTTTGAAGCTTCATAAAGCAGTGTTTTGAAATCGCCCATCACTAGATATTGTTGAATAAAGACGTTATTTTGTTTTTTTGGCGCACAAAAAGTATTCTCGTCGCTTCATAACATTAAGATTGAACAACTGTAGTCGCATGAACTGTTTTAAATATGTCTTTAGTACCTTTATGGGCATTTGAAAGTGTTAATTATCTTGCTGGCAATGGAGCCATCTGATTTTATCAAAAATATCTTAATTTGTGTTATGAAGATGAACGAAGGTCTTACAGGTGTAGAACGACATGAGGGTGAGTAATTAATGACAGAATTTTCATTTTTGGGTGAACTAACCCTTTAATACTTAGGGTTAGGGGTTTGTTCTAATCATCCTAATTATCAGCAAAAGTAACAAGAATGCTTGCTTTTGCAAACACAAAAAAAGTTTCCAATATATATTTAAGAAGTCAAGATAGTCTTCAATCTTGCATTTGTCTTGCATAAACCTATTTGTTGTTGCTGTTGTTGTTTGGAGGCCCATGGCAGACATCAGAGTCCAGACATCTATGAAAGTCTATCCCCATTTGCACAAGAGACACTCCATTAAAGATAAGTAATGGTCTGTCAGCCTCGTCCCACGATCCACATTCATCTCAAAGCCCAATTTATGGAGATAAGAGAACGTCATTACCCCCTGCTACCTCTCATCAGTTCTGATTTTTAGAGGAAACAGCAGTGGGATAAGTGAAAGTGGGGTCTACTCAGGGCATCAGCAGGTCAGTGATGAGCTCTAGAGGGCTATTTCGACTGTTAATGAGCACTCCCATTCGGTGCACCTCATTAATGTCTAGGGTTAAGTCTTCATGTGTTTTTTTTTAAATGAAAGTAGAAAGTGTGACCGCTTTGTCCAAATAATTGGGGCGATCTACCATCCTTGCTGTTATTAGGGCACTAGTGAGAATCCTGTACCAATTAGATTTTTCACCTCTAACATTTCAAGTGATAAATGACATATAAAACCACAGGAGATATAAATGCCATGCTTTCATTAGACAAAGCATTTCCAGGTGCTTTAAAAAAGTCACTGAATGCAAATTAATATTGAAAAAAAAAGTTCTGATTCCAAGAAAAGTACACAATAAATGCACATTAAAGGGATAGTTCACCCAAAAGTGAAAATTATCCCATGATTTACTCACCCTCAAGCTATTCTAGGTGTATATCTTCTTTCAGACGAACACAATAAAATACAATAAATCTGTATGGAGGGGGGCACATTTTGAAGCCAAAAAAATGCATCTATCCATCATAAAAGTAATCCATACGGCTCCAGGGGGTTAATAAAGGGCTTCTGAAGCAAAGCGATGGGTTGTTGTAAGACAAATATCCATATTTAAAACTTTATTAACTATATTAACTAGCTTCTAGTAGACGGCTATACGCATCATTTTGCGACAGAAGAGTAACCTCTGTCCAGATGTATGACGCAATGACGAACGCGGAAGTGCAGAGGATAGAGCAAAAGAAAACACCGGTCACGAATTAGAAGTCTAAAATGATCATTTTTAAAGAGAAACGTCGGAGGGTTTCGATATAAGAGAAGAGGAGCTTGAGTTTGTCGTCCAGCCTTATTTGTTTGAACCGCGTGAGGTGTCTAAGCTTACGATACTCCTATATCCTACGTCACACAGCACATCAGGGGTTACTCATTTGGCGAAAGTCTACTTGCACAGTATGCGTACGGTTGTCCGCCGGAAGCTAGTTATTTGAATTTATAAAGTTTTAAATTTAGATATTTTTCTTACAAAAACGCATCGCTTTCCTTCAAAAGGTGTTTGTAAACCCCTGGAGCCATATGGATTAGTTTTTATGGCCCCCCTTCACTACCATTATAAAGCTTGGAAGGGCAAGGATATTTCTCCGACTGTGTTCATCTGAAAGAACATAGTCATATACACCTAGGATGGTTTGAGGATGGTTTAAATCATGGGATAATTTTCATTTTTAGGTGAACTATCGCTTTAATGCTCAATTCAGTATAATGCTAAATCTTGTATACTAATACCACCATCACTCAGAGTCAAGCCAAGGGTTTTCCTGCTGAATAAAGCTGTAAACAAAAAATGCTCAAGGGGCCATATCCCAACAGAACCCACAGCAGTTTAACTGCACAGGCCTGTCCACTCATTGTGATTGAGCACTGTGGCTCAGCATTGTGAGTGAGAAATACTACAAGAAGCTCAGTTTGTTTTAGAGAATCATTACCAAGGCAGATGCCTGTAATTCATCTTCTTAAGGCTTGACTCTATAGCTCTTTATTGTGTTTCTTTATGTGCAATTCTCCACAAAAGGCGGCAGTCAAGAAGTTTAGCTGGTAATTGTTGTGATAATGCATTCATTTTTTTCAGGCCAGGGAATATAATATAGATTCCTTTGGTGGAATTTTTAGTTGCCTCACATACCGTTAAGAGATCATGTGTGAAAAGAACCTTTTCAAAAACAGCGGTAAATCAGTTCTGGCAATTTACTGGTATGAGAAGTTGTAACACTACCAGTAAATTACCGGTATGATGCTGTGTGTGAACAAGATCGTGAGGTCCGAATGCGCTGACATATGAAGTTTGCTTTGGGCCAATCATAAAGCTCTGTCGGGGCTGTTTACTGTAAGTTCGCTGCTTTTAACTGACAGACATATGACTGTTGCGCCGCATCTCACGCTGGCCTTCTTTTCTCTGCAGTTATTGCAGTAGGCTACTACAGTAACTATTAGGCTATGTGTCTTGTGTTTTTAAGAACAAAACCACGTTCTGTGTGATCATCCCCTTAAGCATGTCACTCTGAAAAAAATGTAGTCAATTTGCACAGATAGTGAAACTAATGCACTTCTCCTCATCCAAGTGGCTATGCGTTTTAAGGTCATTTCTGATGACTGACATCACAGAGTTTACCCGTATTTTGATACTGATGTGTGAATGATATCTTAGGTGTGAACAGCACATTTGTTTATTTACCGGAAAAGTCATTCTAATAATTTTACGCTAATATACAGGGATTGCTGTGTGAAAGCGGCTATAGTCATCATAGCATTTCTTATCTATGGCTTTTTTTTTTAAAGAACAATTCACCCAAAAATAAACATTCTGCAATCATTTACTTGCCTTCATGTTTTTTGCATAGGCTAATTTTCTTTCTTCTGTATGTGGAACACAAAAGCAGAAATTTTAAAGGCAATTCCTACAAGTATGAAAGATGACTAAAGCTTTCAAGATTCAGAAAGGATGCAAAACACCATAATGACTCATGCGCCACATTCCAATTCTTCTAAAGTCATTTTATATCTTTGTGTGAGAAACTGACCAAAATTTTAATTATTCACTGAAAATCTGTCCTAGGTCTCCTTGGCATGTTCATGAGAGCAGTGGCGATGTCTGTTTTGTAAATGAATTATTCAATAAATCTGTTGATCTGGTTCACAAACCCTGTCTAAGTAATTAGTTCACGACTCAAAGATCCAGTTGCAGTGTTTTACACCTAACTGGAGGTAAACATCAGCCTGCATCTCACACAAAGTTACTGTATGGCTTGAGAAGTCATGTATTATAGTGCAATAGTCATCACTTTTATGATACTTGTAAGTGCTTTTAAATCCGTTTCTGGAATTTGGATAACCTTCAGTTATCATTCTGTGTAACTGCATTCAAAATAATGACAAGCACAGTCTTACAAATTTGTCCTTTTGTGTTCCTTAGAGGAAAGAAAGTCATACAGATTTGGAGCATGAGGGCAAGTAAATGATGACCGAATTGTAATTTCTGGGTGAACTTTCCCTTTAAATATCTAATCAGTGTTGTAGCTAAATGTGGACGTTTTCCGTTTAGGAACAGATGTTGAGACAAAGCTGTTGGCCTTCATCATAAAAACACATGTAACACTCATTTTATCAAGTCTAGGCAGATGACAGATGTATTACACACTTACGCAATACCATACAAGTGCTGTTGTACTAAATATCAATGATTTTCCAGTAAGCATGAAGATAAAGTTTGATAAACAAGAAGTTAAAATTCTGTAAAAAGCATTTCAGACAAAATATGGCCAGTTAGTTTACTCTTAAATATAAAGGTTCCAAAAGAGGGTTTTTGCAGCAATGAAACTTTCTGTGAACAGTTCTTAAAATAACCATTACTTTCTTAGTGTAAAGAACATTTTAAGAATCTAAAGATCCTTTTTTCCACTATAAAGAACCATTTGTGCAATGGAAAGATTCTACTAATGTTCAAGGTTCTTCATGGAACCATCAATGCTAATAAAGAACCTTTGTTTTTAAAGGTGTACATACTTTCCCCACCACTGCCATTTTTCTACAAGTTCTGCATGTTGCCAGGCAAAGTACAGACTGACATGCAATACAACAGGTTGTGTTATATGAAATATCAGAAACAACATCCATCCAATTAAAAACTTCATTTTCCAAATCACTTGTCTCGGTCGCAAGCCAATCGAAACCGACTTACAGACTCAGCAACAATATGTGTCGCTCCTAGCTTTTAATAAGAGAGGGCAAAGGTAGGCCAGAGCTAAACAAACTCAAATTGTGTTTGCGCACTCAAAATGAGATCTCAAATTGCTCCAGAGAGTAAATTGCCCATCTGAGGATAGCATTGGACATTTGTTTGCCCAGACATTACCCACCAATCTCCCATAACCAGGGCGAAAGTCATCCAATCTGACTACACTCAAAGTTTGAGACACAAATTGAAGAAATATTTATCTGCATGTAGTGGGATTGTTATGGAGGAACGTTGCAGTAGGTTAATTAGATAAATCTCACACCTTAAAAGAACTTTTCCTCTCAAAACAGACACAGAGCCTTTCAAGGATTAGCATGAATTAAATGGGAAGGAAAAGTAGTAAAATTGATTCCTATAAGCCTGGCTTTTTTTATTGAGGGATTAAAGAAAAATGCAACAGCCAAGCAAAAAGATAACCAGGGATAATGAACTAAAGGTCTTGTGCTTTGTAAAAACTTATGAGGGATGCCTCCTATACTGCCTGTGTTTTAATGAGCATGATTTATTTCTCCCTGAAACAAAAACATCCAGTATTGACTTACTTAGAAAAGCAAAGCACTTCAAGGTCACACATTTTTCTAAGATCAACAAAATGATATACGATACCTCTCCGATTAAGCGCATAAATTTATCTGTCCCTTTAGCCAGATGTCCTTTTTACTGTACATCATATTCTCGCAATGAGCACATCCAGTGTATCCAAATATAAGAACACTTAAATCTTGTAAATAATACGTAATGCTGAGCTGTGCAGAACCAGATACACTGTCTAGCCAACAGGAAATTGTGTATCAGTGTCAGTGAAACGTGGACGAAGATTTCTGGAGGATGGAACAGAAAGTGTTTAAGATGTCAGGTATCACTCAGACGCCCTTGCTGTAACCCTGCAGCTACTCTTGCTAACAGGCACTCAGAGCAACCGCAGTGTTACTCACAGGTTCAGACTGACTGTGTAAGATCACGCCACTGATGTCACAAATGACATTTGAGGTCTTCCAGAGATGTTGCTAGATTAGGAGAACTTGAGCACATCTAAAAATCTGTTTTATGTGAATTGTTATGTGAATTCTTGTTTGCTGAAAGCAGCAGCTACACTAAGATATCTGTGGGTATTTCACTCTAAATCCCCTTCTTACCAGTAGCTAAAAACTTTAAAGTAAAAGTGTGAGCCTACCTAAGACTGAAATCCTATAATTGGCCCTGTTCCACAGCATCCCATAGATATTTTGAGATGCCAAATAACTGGTATTTTGGTGTTTTACCTTTTGAGAAAACATTGTGATGAAAAGTACTGTTTTCATATAAAAATGGGTTATATCATACCCATTATTTGAAGGTACACTATGTAACTTTTGGCCCTCTAGCGGTTAAAAAAACCAAAAGTGCATGCATTTTGCAGAAGAACATTGTTTTGGTTGTGCTTCGGCTCTGCATGACTGTGCGGATGAATATGATTATCCTACCACTCATAAAAGAGATCTCTTAAGAGATATAACCCGTTTAGATGGAGAGATCCCAAGCTGACAAGCTGAAGGCATTACTGCAGCTATTCCCATTAATAGACATGGTACTTCCTTAGTTCCCTAATAAATTCCAGCAAACACATCTCTACAACAACCATAATGAAACGACACTTCACAATAGATAATGCTTTACAATGAACTCTGTTAGAGAGCTTCATATGGCAATTTATCTGTTCAATAAAATACCTTACTCACCGTTTGAGTAATAAAAACGTCATCACCATGTCACCTTTACAACGTTTCAAATCCCTCAGTTCTCGCTATCTCTAAAAAGCCAAGACAATGGTTTAAAAGGTTAGAGATTTAGCGTGCTCCATGTCAACCTTTCTCGCCCGTTGTTACAACTAACCTTCACAACTCCCACATTATCACACATCAGAGTAGCCTGAGCAACTTTTCTCTATTTACAGGTTTCTATTTAAGGCGTGTTTTTGCAGCGTTGAGCAATAGCCAATCGCAGACATGTCTGTTGATTTCTTGAACACAATGGCCAATCAGAGGTGTTTAAGTTAGAACCCGCTCAATGTTTTATTCCAGTGCTGAGTTCTGTACGCTCGCAAATCCTCTCTTTATAACAAAGTGTAGACATTATGTAAATAAGAGATTCATTGTGCTGTGTAGACAGATTCATTGATTATAACGGAACTTCGCGAGATCGCGTCATCCCAATGAACTAAGATAGTGACAACTGTGATAAAGGTGATAAAGGGAGCGCTCTTTGAATGCTTTCTAGGCAATATATCAGTTCAGAATTTCAAATGCATCTTTTGTTTTGCTTGACCAGCGGCATACCGTATGCACTTATGCACCCTCATACCATCAAAGATGCTGGCTTTTGAACTGAACGCTGATAACACACTGGAAGGTCTCCCTCCTCTTTAGCCCGGAGGATACGGCGCCTGTGATTTCCAACAAGAATGTCAAATTTGGACTCGTCTGACCATAGAACACTTTTCCACTTTGAAACAGTCCATTTTAAATGAGCCTTGGCCCACAGGACACGACGGCGCTTCTGGACCATGTTCACATATGGCTTCCTTTTTGCATGATAGAGCTTTAGTTGGCATCTGCAGATGGCACGGCGGATTGTGTTTACCGACAGTGGTTTCTGGAAGTATTCCTGGGCCCATTTAGTAATGTCATTGACACAATCACACTGATGAGTGATGCAGTGTCGTCTGAGGGCCCGAAGACCATGGACATCCAATAAAGGTCTTCGGCCTTGTCCCTTATGCACAGAGATTTCTCCAGTTTCTCTGAATCTTTTCATGATGTTATGCACTGTAGATGATGAGATTTGCAAAGCCTTTTCAATTTGATGTTGAGGAACATTGTTTTTAAAGTATTCCACAATCTTTTTATGCACTCTTTCACAGATAAGAGAGCCTCTGCCCGTCTTTACTTCTGAGAGACTCTGCCTCTCTAAGACATCCCTTTTATAGCTAATCATGTTACAGACCTGATATCAGTTAACTTAATTAGTTGCTAGATGTTCTCCCAGCTCAAATTTCTTGCTTTTTCAGCCATTTGTTGCCCCCGAGACAACTGTCTGTAGCCGGCATCAAATTTGAAATGAGCTCATTTAGTGGATAAAAGTGTAAAATTTCTCCCTTTAAACATTTGTTATGTTATCTATGTTCTATTGTGAATAAAATATTGGCTCATATGATTTAAAAGTCTTTTAGTTTTCCTTTTATTCAAATTTAAAAAACGTCCCAACATTTCCGGAATTCGGGTTGTACATTTCCTCCCTTGCCGTGTTATTATTTGTAACATAATTAATTCAATTGAATAACTATTTAATATTAATTTGTAATAAATCATAATTCAAATAGGGCAAATATGTCAAAACATGTCACACCTTAGGTCTGATGTGAATGATACTAATGGTTCTCATGTGTCTCATAACCGATTGCATATGCATATCCACATATTCAAATCACACACATGAGATATGAGAGCTATGAAGGAGGGGAATATTTTCAATAAGTAACAAATTAAGTTTTGGTTTCCCTAAATCTATCACATGGCTTCTGAATACTGGAATATAGCGCACAAGTCATGTAGACTACTTTTACTGTTATTTTGGAGCTTGACAGCACACCATTCACTTTAATTATAAGGAAATGATCAGCATGAACATCCTGCCAAAGATCTCATGTTTGACAGAAGAAAGAAAATCATGCAGGTTTGGAACAACGTGGGGATGAGGATGACGACAGACTTTTCACTTTTAGGTGAACAATCACAGTTTGATCCCCACTGCTGGCAGATCACAAGACAACTGTTATAAATTCTATTCATCAGCAGTCTTCAAGGTGTCTTTCACTTTTATCTCTACCTGTCCCTCGTCTGCTTTTTCATGTCTGTATGAAACATCTAGTCATAGGTTGAGAGGATAAGCAGTAAGAAACATTTCCACCTTGTGTAAGGTTAATAAAAAATGTTTTGAAATGAATCAAAGATAATGAACAATTCATAAAAAGACTCTTTGGACAAAAAAACCCCCCTTGAAACCTCCTTTCCTTGCATGATAGCTGATAAAAGAACTGAAATGTGATGCCTTATATATCACTGAAGAAGAACAATCTAATCTGAAACACTCAAATGCCCTCTAGACCCTTTAACCTTCATTCACAGGTGTTGCTGCTGCCCAGTATGAATAAATGATTTGATAAGTTAATGCCCCATTCAGCCATTAAGCTTGTCATCTCAGTTTTAGCTGCATATGATAGTAAAGGGTCTAGACCTTTCCCATTATATAAATGTAAGTAGAGATGGAGAGAGCGAGAAAGAGTAGAGCAGAGGGAAAGAGAGAAAGGCACAATGATATTATTGGCCCTGACGTTCCCTTTTGTTTAGTCACATGAAACCATAAGACCGACATAACACCTGAGGAAAAAAGATGCAATAGCAACCAATTATGGCACTGCAACAGCCTGGAAATCGCTCATGACAGTCTTGTCCTGTAGGCATGAGAACTGGAGGAGAGCTTTCCTTTTCAATCTCACACAACATGTGATCTATCACATGCTGACAAGGTCTAATGATAAGCAGGCCACAGAAGGAGGATTCCCACACAGAAAGTGAGCTCACAATTTTCAATCTAACAAACTGCTTACGAAGAACTTGTGTGGCCATAACAAAAATGGGTTTTTATACTCAGTAGCTCTGGCTACTTGCACCCACTGCAGCACTTCTTAGAAACATTGCACTTTTACATTGTTACAAAAATTTATTTTAAATAAATACTGCTCTTTTGAACTTTCGATTCATCAGAGTCCTGAAAAAAAATGTATCATAGTTTTACACAAAAATATTAATCAGCACAACTGTTTTCAACATTGATTTTACTAAGAAATGTTTCTTGAGCAGCAAATCAGCATATTAGAATGATTTCTAAATGATCATGTGACCCTGAAGACTGGAGTAATGATGCTGAAAATTCAGCTTTGCCATCACAGGAATATTTTACATTTAAAAATATATTATTTTCAATTGTAATATTTCACAATATTACTGTTTTACTATATTTTAAATCAAATAAATGCAGTCGTGGTGAGCATAAGAGATGTAGCCTACTTAAAAAAAAAAACAGACTCCAAACTTTTGAACAGTAGTATAAAATTCAAAATTTACCCTGCCAATCCAGTCAAATGCAAAGCATGCTGGGAACTAAAAAATCCACTGCCTAGTTTCAGTTAATGCAACATTATTTATTTAGTCATTTAGTCTAACTCATTAGATTAAAGGGTTAGTTTACCCCAAAATGAAATTTCTGTCATTAATTACTCACCCACATGTCGTTCCACACCCGTAAGACATCTCCGGAACACAAATTAAGATATTTTTGATGAAATCCGAGTTTTTTTATCTCCCATAAAAAGCAACGAAATTACCTCATTCAAGGTCCAGAGAAATAGTAAAGACCGACGGTGTTCATGTGAGCACCCCGACGCATGCGTGTGATGCTGACGCAGGAGCCAGCCAATACAGAGTCGCCGTTCGGACGTAAACACGGAAGTGCTGCACTGTGTCAACAGCGTAGGAGACTGACAGGGTAGAGACGAAACTGTTGAATAAAGTTGTTATTTTTGTTTTGTTTGTGCACACAAAAAGTATTCTCGTCGCTTCACAACATTAAGGTTGAACCACTGTAGTCACATGGACTATTTTAAGTAGTGTTTACTACTTTTCTGAACCTTGAATGTGGTAATTTCGTTGCTTTCTATGGGAGAAACTCTCGGATTTCATCAAAAATATCTCAATTTGTGTTCCGAAGATGAACGAAGGTCTTACGGGTTTGGAACGACATGATGCTGAGTACTTAATGACAGAAATTTCATTTTTGGGTGAACTAACCCCTTAATAGCAATGAAACTGAGTTGTGACAACATGTTGAAAATTTCTGCTGCATTAGCTCATTGTAATCAAGCAGCAAAAATCTTTAAATGTTGAGTGAAAGTAGTCAAAGCTGGTATTAGTAAACACATTTTGAATAGCAGTTCAGTTCAGCCAAGTAGATCAGATTTATATCCCAGTGTAAATTAAATGCGCATACGATCGATTAGTGTAAACAGACCATTAAGACCATAAACTTTTAAAATGTCACATTATAGACACACTCATTCAAACATAATCCAGTACTAATGTAATGTAACAGCAAACCAGCTCATTGCCTCCAAGACTAGAGCAAATATCTGCCAAATCTCCAGTACTTCACACAGAAATAAAACAGTATCATGTTGGTCAATTTTTGCGATTCATTCAGTTCTGTACTGGGAGGTGGTTAAAAATTACACGCTATGTGTTTAGGCCCTGGGTCCCTCCGACAGGTTATTGGAGAAAGACGAATGCAAACAGCGTATGGTATGCAGTGCACACACTCTCTCTCTCAGTAAGAGGAGGCATTACTTATCTTCAGCGTTCCCGGCATTATCATCTCCTCGATGGCATTATGCCTCATTACACTTGGTCAGGGTCTCAGGGTTGATGGGAACGAGCGATTAAAGGTACAGCTGTGATACGGCTGTCACGGCCACAGCGCACTGAACGCCCACTCTCCACCCGAACCTGATGAGACAAAGCGGCAGGCAGAGGAATACAGAGATGAGTCATATGCTGGATATGCCCGGTCGAGGATCAGGATCAAGACCTGATTGTCTGGCTTAAAGCCTCAGCAACATGAATTCCTTTAGACAGTATGTTCACTTACAGACTCCTGGATGTATTGATCTGTGCAGTTGGTTAAGCTTTGAGAGTTTGAAGTTAGTCTTGCACAGTCAGATTTATATATATTTCAATCATGACAACTCTCTGAAGATTTTTAGCATGGTAATGGATATGACAATGTTAATGTATTTGGTCTTGGCGGAATAGATCTGCTACGCTGCTGCTGAATTGCTGCTGCTGCAGAGCAAGTACAGGAACTTGCTATTGCCAATACATACGCTGATGCGAGTAAAACATAGTGTTGTTGCACAAATAGCATATATCAAAAACCCATAGCAGATCTATACAGGTGGAGATAGGGAAGGTGGAGAGTTTTAGAGGAACTCTGAACCATGCTGCAAAGTGCTATAGTGAATGTAAACAGCCATTTAAATGTGTGAGCAACAAGCTCATTGGCTGCAGAAGTGACATGGACCAATCAGCTTGTGCCGGTAGTTAAAGGATTAGTTCACTTTCAAATGAAAATTAGCCCAAGCTTTACTCACCCTCAAGCCATCCTAGGTTTATATGACTTTCTTCTTTCTGATGAACATAATCGAAGAAATATTAATAAATATCCTGACGCATCTGAGCTTTATAATGGCAGTGAACGGGACCCACATCCATCATAAACGTGTACGCCACAAAGCTCCGGGGGGTTAATAAAGGCCTTCTGAAGCGAAGTGATGCGTTTGTATAAAAAATATCCATATTTAAACAAGTTATGAAGTCAAATATCTAGCTTCCGCCTGAACGCCATCCGTATTCAAATTACGGAAAAAAGGAACTGGCGGCGCGTTAGTTCCGTAAGTTGAATAGGGAAGGTGTAGGACATAAAGCGTAAACTTTTTGAAGAATACGGAAGGCGGTCTGGCGGAAGCACTTGCAAGGCGAGCATTTGTGTTTATAAAGCATATACATTTTTATTTTTTTTTTTAGAAAATGACTGATCGTTTTCGCTAGATAAGACTCTTATTCCTCGTCTGGTATCATTTTAAAGCCCTTTGAAGGGGCACTGAAACTGTAATTTTGACCTTCAACCGCTTGGGGTCCGTTGAAGTCCACTATAAGGAGAATAATCCTGGAATATTTTCATCAAAAACCTTAATTTCTTTTCTACCGAAGAAAGAAAGACATAAACATCTTGGATGACATGGGGGGTGAGTAAATTATCAGGAAATTTTAATTTGAAAGTGAACTGATCCTTTAATGCTGTAATTATCATCAGCCTGCGCCATCTAGAGTTTCATGACTGAACTATGTATAAATATAAAGCAGATATATCCATTTGCTGTCGAGGATTATAAAGTGCAAAGACTGAAAAAACTATTAAAAAAACAACATTAAATTGATAAGGACTTCTGTTCTGGGAGTCCAGACCCCCTAAGTTATCCTTCAAATTAGTCATCATCATCATCAACAAAAACAACAACTTTAAATGCATTTTGAGTATGTTTAGATCTTGGAGCTAAATCAGGATGACTCAATTAAAGCACCAACTCCAGTGAAAGTGGGTCAATTTAAAGAACTTTCTCTACAAGACTGGAACTGTTGCAAGCTCTCCACCGCCAAAATATCAATTAATTTATCCATTGGCAGCCAGAAACCTGCTGAGCTGAATACTAATGTAGCCCACAGGGGGAGGGACACAAAGGCACAGACCCAGACCTCCCAGAGCATCAGGATCACAGTAGCTGGAAAGCACTGCTGGAGCCAACAACGATTAATACTGAGCTGCATTCACTTTGCAGGTGTGTATTTGATTGCAGAATCTAAAGGTGGATTCTCCTTAGAGATTTTAAGTAGAGCATCTCTTATTCAAAACCTGCTCTTTAATCGGGTCCCTGCACCTGCGCCAAGCGTGGCTTCTTCTTCAAGTCATCAAGCACAAACTCGGGAAAGTACTACAACTTACAGGACTAATTATAAATAAATCTTCACTGGCAAACTTACAGATGGGGACCGCTGAGATCATGTGCATCTAAACTGTATCAATTTTTTTTGTAGTTGATACTACTATCAATATCATCAATGAAATCAGTGCCAAAAATGTTCATTAACAATGAATGTTCATGAACAAAGTCAATCAAGAAAAATTTTGTCAACAGTAATGAAGATAAAAAAAAAAATGAGCATGGTGGCGTTAATTTGTTTTTATTAAAACATTTTAATATATTTTTTAAAATTAAAATTTGTTCTTCAATTAAATGTTTGAATTTTCAATTAAAATAAAACCATTTCAAATTACATTTTAATTAAATACATGTAATTATTATTATTGAAATTAATTTTTATGACAATTAAAAAGTAAAATTAAACATTTTTTATTATTATTTTAGAAGAGAATAGGATTTCACAACAGTTTTCACACATACATATGATGTTCGAATGATTGGTTTAATTTCGCACTTTCTTGTTAAATAAAATTTAAACATTTTAATTTCCTGTCTCTCCTCCAAAATTTCCTTTTCTGTCCCCCTACTGTCCTAACTAAATAAATAAAAATTAAAAAATTGTCAACTAAAATTCTAGGCCATACTGGTAAAACTGTCTGATCATGGCCAGAAGAGCCAAAGGCAGCAGGAGGCAAAAAGGTGCTCATTATCGCCGTGTCTAATTATGTCTTGCTCTTTGCTGAGCTAAACGCTCACAGGATTCAAAATGCTGTTCGGTTTGGGTTTGAGACCTCCTTAAGTGATCACTGTAATTCTGAGGTCAATACAGCGCTCTGTGCAAACACTGGGGTGTTGACAGAGTTATAACAATTATAGATCACAACACCCAACGGTTGTGTGCTATCGAGGATTTTCTCATGGATACTCGTGTACAGTGGATGGTAGGGTTGGGGAAGCTAAATTAAATTCAAATCTTGCCAAGCTACATGCTAATCATAATTTACAGTAGTTCAACTACAGTCAAGCTACAAACAAAAGTTCTCACGAGGGCGATATCTTTTTATGTATTTGGTTCAGGTACATTGGTTAATTTACATGATCTGCTTGAACACACCTACTCACTGAAATGAATCAGACTTTTCAATGCTACATGCTGTACTAAAAGAGAGAGGCCTCACCTTGTCATCTTGACATTTGCAATGTCAGAATTCAAGGGTTAGTTCACACAAAAATGAAAATTCTGTCATTTATTACTCACCCTCATGTTGTTCCACACCCGTAAGACCTTCGTTCATCTTCAGAACACAAATTAAGATATTTTTGATAAAATCCGATGGCTCAGTGAGGCCTTTATTGCCAGCAAGATAATAAACACTTTCAGATGCCCAGAAAGCTATTAAAGACAAATTTAAAACAGTTCATGTTACTACAGTGGTTCAACCTTAATGTTATGAAGCGACGCGAGTACTTTTTTTGCGCCAAAAAATGACTTTATTCAACGATTTCAAAACACTGCTCCAATCTTTACGAATCTTTTGTTTCAAATCAGTGGTTCGGAGCATGTATCAAACTGCCAAAATCACGTGATTTCAGTAAACGAGGCTTCGTTACGTCATAAGGGTTTTGAAATTTCAATGGTTCAATCGGGTCCCTGCACCTGCGCCAAGCGTGGCTTCTTCTTCAAGTCATCAAGCACAAACTCGGGAAAGTACTACAACTTATAGGACTAATTATAAATAAATCTTCACTGGCAAACTTACAGATGGGGACCGCTGAGATCATGTGCATCTAAACTGTATCAATTTTTTTTGTAGTTGATACTACTATCAATATCATCAATGAAATCAGTGCCAAAAATGTTCATTAACAATGAATGTTCATGAACAAAGTCAATCAAGAAACATTTCGTCAACGGTAATGAAGATAAAAAAAAAATTAGCATGGTGGCGTTAATTTGTTTTTATTAAAACATTTTAATATATTTTTTAAAATTAAAATTTGTTCTTCAATTAAATGTTTGAATTTTCAATTAAAATAAAACCATTTCAAATTACATTTTAATTAAATACGAATCTTTTGTTTCAAATCAGTGGTTCGGAGCATGTATCAAACTGCCAAAATCACGTGATTTCAGTAAACGAGGCTTCGTTACGTCATAAGGGTTTTGAAATTTCAATGGTTCACCACTGGGGGGCGTGATTTTGGCGGTGTTTTGAAATCACCCATCACTAGATATTAAACAAAATAACGACTTTATTCAACAATATCTAGTGATGGGTGATTTCAAAACACTGCTTCATGAAGCTTCGAAGCTTTACGAATCTTTTGTTTCGAATCAGTGGTTCAGAGCATGTATCAAACTGCCAAAGTCACGTGATTTCAGTAAATAAGGCTTCGTTACATCATAAGTGTTTCGAAATTTCAATGGTTCACCACTGGGGGGCGTGACTTTGGCAGTTTGATACACGCTTTTTTTTTTGTTATTCAACAAAGGCGCATTAAATAGATCAAAAGTGACTGCAAAGACATTTATAATGTTTTTGTTTCAAATAATTGCTGTCCTTTTTAACTTTTTATTCTTCAAAGAATCCTTTGAAGAAACTTAAAAGATTCTTGAGCTCCAAATCAGCATATTTTAATTGTTTCTAAGGATCATGTGACAATGAAGACTGGAGTAAACTCTGAAAATTCAGATTACATTTTTAAATATATAAAAATAGAAAATAATTATTTTAAATTGTAATAATCTTTCTCAATATTACTGTTTTAACTGTATTTTTGATCGAATAAATGCAGGCTTGGTGAGCATAAGAAAGTTTCAAAAACATTTAAAAAAATCTTCAAAAAAAACAAAAACTTTTGAATGGTAACTGTATGAGCTTTTGAACCCAACTGAATGAGAATGAACAGAAATGAGTAGAATGAGTAGTAAGTAATAAAATGTTTCTCTCTATTTCTGCCACACATCTACCATTGTGACCACTAGCCTGCAAATAGGATGTTCCTGGATTGACACTATAAATGGTTATGATAAAGCAGTGATAAAAGCGATCTCTTCCATGTAAATCTGAGTAAATGTCTCAACTACAGTAGCCACAACTGCAGCAAACAAGTGATTTGCTGGTCAGTTTCTGGTGTTATGGAAGATCTTTGCTATGTACTTCTGTCACTGGTTATCGAGACTATCGAGAGAATGGAAAAGGGGCTTCACATCGCATACTTCATACTGTTCATAAAGACAGCATTCGAGCCGCTCCTGTAAGCTGTTGTATGAACAAGACGATTTGAGAGTCACACGTGTTAGTAAATACAGCTGACAATCCCTGTCTAACACTGACTGAGTGAATGCAGCCTGTCAAAACTAAACTCACTATCTATCTTTCAGTCAATCTCTCCATCCATTTTATAAACATCTTTTTTTCCCCCCATTTGACTGGAGGAAGCACAAGCAGCTAATCCTCACGACATTTGTCATCGTCCGTGACAATATTCTGCCTCACTCCAGTCAAGATATATCAGTCAAGCGGAACATGATAAAGTGTCTGATAGCACAGTCAAAGTAAAGAGACGGCGCTGATACGGCCACAACACCAACTAGAGTTACAAAACAATGTAGCTCTCTGAACCTTTGAGCAGTGGGGTGTTTGAAAGCTTTGTTTTTTTGACATGTGGAAAAGTGTGCACAGTAGGAGGACGTGAGGTATGCGGTTAATACTTGACAGCAAACTGGAACGCCATTTAAAAAGTGAAAATGAGAGTTAACAAGCACAGCATGACTGCACAAGCACAGCTATGAACATGATGTGCTGAAATGCATTGTAAATTTTTGCTGATCATATTTAAATGCTGATAAAATGAGGGAATCGCTTTCTTTCACTCTCTTCACCTCACACACAAACCTTGAACTTTCATTGTAACAGTGTGATAATGAGCATTACTTGTAATCCATCACTATAACAAACGGCTGTTTGTAGAAACAAATACATTATCTGATTAATCAGTGATGGTATTGTGAAGAACACTCAGTCTTCTGAGTGGTACAATGTGTTCAGTTCAATTGGCAAGATTATTAAAGCCATCTTTCGAGTTTGGACTATCCTTAAAGGGGAAAACAACAACATTCTTACATTCATGTCATGGAAAAGTCGATAACTTGTAATGAATGTCTCGGTTTGCTTCAGCGATAACAGCAAAACAATGGAGAAGGCTGACTGGAGCGGTATCTCAGCTAGAGTCCCTGTGTTTCAGTGTTTTCTGCTATTGATCTTATACTGTTGCGTTTTATTCAGCTCGCTAACTTCTGAGCTGTGAGAAATCAGCCAATTTTTGGTGAACAGGCACCACAAAACAGGTCGATTAATAACTGTAATCATAAAACACCAGGGGTTTACAGAAGATAGCTAAAAATGTAATATATCAGTACACTGCAGTCCTTTAAAAGAAGTAAAAGAATTGAATAGTGACAGTTAGACCCATCAGAAGTTAAACCTATATACATCACATGAAGTAGCAAATAAAAAAAACATCCACATATATTTACAGTCTGAACACAGAAAAGAAATAGCTTTATTTTTTTTGTACAGAATCTCCAAACTAAGTATAGTACAGTATATATTCCAAAAACAGCATTTAACTTTAAACAAGTTTTGTAAATCTTGTTGTATGTTTATATTTACGAGTATGAAATACATAAATCTAAGGACCTAAGCTCTTTGAAATATGAAATGAATGCATCCCACATCACAAATATCAGGTTTGTGTGCTATCAGGATGAAGAATTGCAATTAGAGTTTAAAATGTTACCTACAGAAATATATATATATATATATATATATATATATACACACAGTATATATATATATATATATATATATATATATCAATCAGGCATAACATTATAGATATATTAGGCAGCAAGTGAACATTTTGTCTTCAAAGTTGATGTGTTAGAAGCAGGAAAAATGGGCAAGCATAAGGATTTGAGCGAGTTTGACAAGGGACAAATTGTGATGGCTAGACAACTGGGTCAGAGCATCTCCAAAACTGCAGCTTTTGTGGGGTGTTCCCGGTCTGCAGTGGTCTGTATCTATCAAAAGTGGTCCAAGGAAGGAACAGTGGTGAACTAGCGACTGAGTCATGGGCATGATGCACGTGGGGAGCGAAGGCTGACCTGTGTGGTCCGATCCAACAGACAAGCTACTGTAGCTCAAATTGCTCAAGAAGTTAAGGCTGGTTCTGATAGAAAGGTGTCAGAATACACAGTGCATCGCAGTTTGTTGCGTATGGGGCTGCATAGCCGCAGATCAGTCAGGGTGCCCATGCTGACCCGTCCACCGCCGAAAGCACCAACAGTGGGCACGTGAGCATCAGAACTGGACCACGGAGCAATGGAAGAAGGTGGCCTGGTCTGGTGCGTGTGCGTCGCTTACCTGGGGAACACATGGCACCAGGATGCACTATGGGACGAAGGCAAGCCAGCAGAGGCAGTGTGATGCTTTGGCCAGTGTTCTGCTGGGAAACCTTGGGTCCTGCCATCCATGTGGATGTTACTTTGACACGTACCACCTACCTAAGCATTGTTGCAGACCATGTACACCCTTTCATGGAAACGGTATTCCCTGGTGGCTGTGGCCTCTTTCAGCAGGATAATGCGCCCTGCCACAAAAGCAAAAATGGTTCAGGAATGGCTTGAGGAGCAAAACAACAAGTTTGAGTTTTGACTTGGCCTCCAAATTCCCCAGATCTCAATCCATTCGAGCATCTGTGGGATGTGCTGAACAAACAAGCATGGAGACCCCACCTCGCAGCTTACAGGACTTAAAGGATCTGCTGCTAACATCTTGGTGCAAGATACCACAGCACACCTTCAGGGGTCTAGTGGAGTCCATGCCTCGACGGGTCAGGGCTGTTTTGGCAGCAAAAGGGGGACCAACACAATATTAGGAAGGTGGTCAAAATGTTATGCCTGATCGGTGTATCTATATATATATCTATATATATATATATATATCTATATATATATATATATATATATGTATACACACACACACACACACACAAACAAACAAACAAACAAACACAAACACACACACACACACACATCCTGTTTGCTACGTGTGTGTATATATAGTGTGTGTATATATATATATATATATATATATGTACTGTCTCTAAACAGTCAGGAAAAATATTTTATATCAGTGAATAAATAAGCATAATTTGTCAAAATGAGTGAACTTGACACAGCTGGACTAATGAAATTTCTCTGTTGTGAGAATTTCTTTGAATTGCAATTCGGTAAAACTCCTCATCCATTCCAATTCAACATCCTGTGCCATTTTGATTTCTAACACAATTCTTAAATTCTGAATTTTGCACAAGTATTTTACTGTATTTGTTGTTGAGTGTGGAGCTCTCACAATATGAAGTTGCATCACAGGCAGATCTTAAAAGTACATAAATTGATCTATATGGCTCTTGACAGATAACATCTGTGAGTGTGCGTGTCTGCTTCACTGTTATCTTACAGTGTTTTCCTGTGCAGCCAAGAGCAGCTCTTCATAATAAAGAAGTTGATCTACTTCAAAGCAATCACTGGGCTTCTCCACCAGCTGGATCAGAGCCTGTTTGATGCTCTCCTCGCTCTCCTGCCTCTGTCTGGCCTGCTTCAGGTAATCATAGACCTTCAGGAACACCTCCTCTCCTAGCCTCCGACACACCGACCTAAAAGACCAAATTAAAATTAGAATGAATATTAAAATAATCCAGTTCACATTTACAAAGGATATGCAAAGGTCTTGCAAATACATTCTTTCAAAATTGCTTTCTGGATTTTGTGTTCTGCATATATCCTACAGCATTCAGTCTCTCAAGTCTGTGGGACAAGTGGATGCATCCAAGCAGGACCTCTTGTAAAAACGCCCCCTGACAGGTGTTGGGTATGTGAGCAGGCACCGTGAATCACTTCCTCGTCTCAATGTCAGTGTGATCTCTACTGGCACCTTTGGACCCCTCAGAACTGCCCCACTCTCTCTCTCTCTCTCTCTCTCTCTCTCTCTCTCTCTCTCACACACACACACACACACACACATCATGCATAAGGTGAAATGTCAACAGCTGCCAGAACAAAAATAGATTGTCTTTCCTTTTCCTTCAAGCTGTGTTAAAAATAAGTAATGCCTTTGTGAATATGTCCATTTAGCGTGAGATTGAGATGTGTGAATGATTTATGAGTTGATGTAAGTGTTGAGCAGTTTTGGTAAAGATAGAAATGTCCATTTCTTTCTCAAAAAGATATAGTCTAGATCAAAGAGACAGTAGGATACTAATGGTCCCAGAGAATGAGCTCAACAGTGAAGCTCAGATAACAGAAGAAAAGGTAATTAATTCCATCTTGGTAATATCAGGAATTGTCATTCTTATGAGGAATAGAGCCACTGAAATCAGGTTTCCTCTGGTCTAAAGAAACTAAATTGATTTGGACTTTCCAAGATAGGGAGCTTGACACAAAGTGTGAAAAGCTTGGAGTAAATGATGGATTGCTGTCCACAGTAGCTCAGAGGTTTATCATCTGAGAGGGTTCAACCTTACAAGGTTTGGGTTAGTTTCACTCAGTACCCAAAGTAATGTCATCAGGTAGAGGATGTAAAAAGAATAAGGAATGAAAGAGACAGCTGGAAGAGATATCCCCCTAAAACACCCAATTAAAAGAAACACAAGGGCTCCAGATGATGTAGTGTCTTTCTTTTTGTGGCAGTCCATCTGTAGCACATTTCTAAGTTGAAAGATAGATATGAACTACAGCATATCTTTAGTCCATGAGAACTAATGTGACCATCATTTTAAATGAATTATTTTATGGTATCACTTTTCATTCTAGTCCCTTTGTAAAGTCAAGTACTGTACAAACCATCTCAATCTATACTGCCTCTTAATAAATCTTGAACTTGAACTTGGTGTTATTGGTAAATCTCACAAAAGCAGTCTCCTGACAGTATAAAGAACTGTGACATTGACCAGGCTTTTCAAACCACCAAAAAGTCTCTTAACAGGTTAATAAATTTGAAGTACAATGATATATTTCTCGTTTGGAGATGAACAACCAAGGGCATAACACATGACAGATAAAATTACGAAAGCATAACATATTTACACAAGATACAATGATCAGTTTGAGCAAACTATGTTAATGGATAAACCCACTGTAACCTTGAAATTTTGATATGTAGTAGCAAACAAATCTAACTTTAACTATCTATATAAGGCACACTGAAAACACATTCAAATTATAGGCTATACTAAATACAGTTGGGTTCAAGAGTCTAAAACCACATCAAAAACATAGGATTTAAAAGTGAATTTAATTAAAAACAACAGTTTTATGATTGTGACAAATTTAAAGTAACTAAAAATGCTACAGCATGTACATGAATATACAAAATACTTTTCAATTCAACTTTTCACTCACACTGTTATGCTGACAATATCATTTGTAATGAAATGTATTAAATTAGATAATGCAAAATAGAAGCATCTTCACTAGTGGTCACAGACTTTTGGACCCCACTGTGTTTTTTAAACAAGAAAAAACCACCTACCATTCAAGGAATACGGGAACATAACAAGTTTGCAGATGTTTAGGTCTGACGGGCTCAAAAAACTGTATAATGGTCAACTCAAACTGTATAATGCCCATGGTACTTTTTAAATAAAAAGAATGAATGTTTCTCCTCATACCCATAAGAAGAAAAATGCCCCCTTGATGAAATATGACTTTCAATTTTTATCTGTATCACAACATACAGACATTTCCTATCACAGATAAAAATATTTTAATGGAAAAGTCACCCCCTGTTGATTGAAATATATTTTGAGAGCATATTTTTGACCAAAGTTTTGTTTTTGCCTTAACTTTAATGCCAAGGGCATGAGGTACAGACTCCAGCATGAGTGATATTATAAAAACAACAAGACTTTAAAACACACAAAAGCAAAACAGGACAAAGAAGAAGGGCATCATTAAAGAAATTAACTACTTTGAATGTAAGGCAGCCGTTATGAATTGATTATTCAAGAATGACAGTGTCTAGGGGAATGATGATTGAATATTAAAGAGTTCACAGAGTTTACTGTCTGATACGAGATCAGTGGTGACAGGTGAGATTATAGGAGAAGAACAGGATGGAGCAGGTAGGTGGAGGTACGTGTTAAATGTAAGGAGGGGGTGTTGAGAGGCATGTGCCACTGAATGAAGCGTAAGTGGATAATGACCAAAATGACGTTTGTGAGTCATTCTATGCAATGAATGCATTTTCGCAGTTTTTAGTTCATATCCAGAATATCTCGTTCAAGATCTCAGAAAGCTGCTGTAAAGCAAGGAGCCGTTATTCAGGTAAGGCCCCGATATACTTCAAGCAAAATCGAAGAATGAACTGGTGTGATGTCATTTTGAACAAAATCAGGCCAAAAGGAAGTTCATTTCGGAGTTCGAAACAGCTTGCCAAAGCGAACTTTCTGGAAAAATCTGCGCCAGCTGGTAAACACCCTCAAACTACCATAGGTCTGTGGTGATTACTTATAGGTAGGTGTGCACTGAGGCTCGTGGAAATCTTCTCTGGTTCATTTCTTCTGTTCAGTTAGTCAAGGTCAGACATCCGCGAGTAAAAACATGAACACAGAGTAACTTTAGACCAATTTCCAACCTTCCCTTTCTGTCTAAAGTATTAGAAAAGGTGGTCGCTACACAGTTACAGTGCCATTTGGATAAACACAATCTGCACAAGCGATTTCAGTCTGGTTTTCGTCCCCTCCACAGTACAGAGAAAGAGTAGTGAATGACCTCCTCCTTGCCTCTGATTCTGCTGCCCTCAGCCTCCTGGTCCTCTTGGATCTGAGTGCAGCTTTTGATACTATTTGCCATTCAGTACTCTTACAGTATCTGGTCTAACTGCTATCGGTATCACTGGTACTGTCTTTCAGTGGCTAACTTCTTATCTCTTGGACAGGCAATTTATTATCATTAATAAACACAAATTTTGCTCTGTCACTGTTTTCCATGGTGTACCTCAAAGATCAGTTCTTGGTCCACTTCTATTTCTAATCTATATGCTTCCTCTTGGTCAGATCATCCAGCATCATGGTCTTAATTTCCATAGTTACATTGAAGATACACAAATCTATCTTACCTTTCAGCCCCAATACTGTCCCCCCAAACCACCACCAAAAAAATCAGCTCACATCACTCCCATCCTTCATCAACTGCACTGGCTCCCTATTGTGTATCGCATACAGTTTAAAATACTTGTCCTAGTTTTTAAGGCTTGCCATGGTTTAGCACCTTCATATCTTACAGAATTAATGCACTCTTATGTTCCTGCCCCTACTCTTAGATCGAGTTCCAAGAATTTGCTTGTACTACCCAAGTTCAGACTATCTTTTCCTCACTGCTGTTATTTTCGTTGTATGTTTATTTTGATATTGAGGGCAGCACATATTCATCTAAACGCCGCTCTCAGCAGTTCGAACTTCTTTTTACTCCCAAGGCAAAGAATGGAAAAAATTGCCGCAAGTACATCTGGGCCTGTAGGGTGACTCGCAATGACCAGATATTTGTTTTCCCATTTTCTGTATTTATCGGGAGGGGAATTATGTGGAATGTTCTAATTCATCCCAAACCTCACTGAAGCTCTTGTTCCTGAGTTAAAGCAAATCCTCACAGGCAACATTCAGTGGCCATCCAGCCTTTAGGGAGGAACAGCTTCCAATTATTGTCAATGGTGCAGATTCCGTGTGGGCCTGGTAATGACATAACACATCTGTGCACTCATTTCCTGAGTCAGACTGGTACAAAGACAAAAATCTAGACCCAATAGCCTAAAAAGGATCACTACAGTCATTACAGAGAGAAAGTGACATGGAGTTAGAGAAATACTGAACTATTTAGCATGTGAATAGTAGATTTAACAATGATGAACTGATAGGGTGAGGATTATTTCATTGCTCTAATTAGAATATGGATTGGATTTCCAGGGCCATTATACAAAATGGGTGCCAGTGTTGATATTGACAACTATAAACAAAACTAATAAAAATGTTTGTTAATTGAAATGAAGCTGAAATTAAATAAAATATAAATATTACATGAAAAACTCGACAACTAACTGAAATAAAATAAGATTAAGTATGAAAGAGTAAAACTAAAACTGAAATGAAAAATAAAGGAAAGTTAAATAGGAATATTAAAAATAAAATTTAAATGAATACTGAAAATATACATATAATAGCTAATTCACATTTTTATAAATACTGTAATAGTATATACTGTAAATAATAATAGAATAACACTGGTAAATGATTACTTTAACAATGTGCCAATTCTTACTATTTTTTGTAGCGACATCTACAAAAATTCAGCCACCGTTTAACAGCTGATAAAAAGGAAACAATAAATTTTAGATATATCAGAATTCAGTTTTCTTTCTATGAAGCACCTTTTTAAGATCTTGAACAGAAATCTTGTATTGCCAAATGAAAAGTGTTACATATTACCTGTTACATTTCTAAAGACACAAAGTATCAAATTTCAATAAAAACATATTTATATAATGTTTAAAATAGTACAGAAATTTATTTTAAACCAGGTCACAGAATGATCCTCCACTATGGCCTTGCCAAACTAGACTATTACACAATCAACCATGCTGTTTTCCAGCAGGAACCCTGTTGTCCCTACTTCCCATTAGTTCTGTTATTGCTGTCTTAACATGATATATAACAGGTCACCTGAGAATGTCAACTGTATATGGGAAAAGTTATGCCTCGAGGCTGACACCAGTCATACCTTCAGTCATTTCATACAGGTGTCAGGCCTGATGAGCAGCAGACAGCTGCTGATGCTGAGGAATGGCAGGGCTGCGGTGGCATCAGCGGGGAGAGACAGCGGGCTTCAGTGAGTGCAATCCTCCAGCCTGCTCAATCCTCTACAGTAATGGGGATGGGATATGAGCATGTGCGGTCTGGGATTAAATCGACTGTGCCCCCCCTGCCCACTTCAGCGTGAGGTAATTGCTGTCTCCTTCTCTCCACGCTTCCCTGGAGTTTCACTGTGACTCTGGAAGTTTGAGCACTCCAGCATGGTGAAACGGAAAGAGCAAATTATTTTACTTTATGAACTGCATGGAATATGAGTTCATTTACAGTGATTTTAAAGTGGCCCATCATGAGGAGGTTACAGCATTGTCAAACACTGTCTTAATTAAAAGTGAAAAACGCAAGAAAGGTCATTGTTGAAGCCTCAATCTGATACACTACTGTTCAAAGGTTTGGGGTTGGTAAGATAAGGGTGCATTTATTTGATGAAAAATAAAAACAGTAAAATTTTGAAATATTATTACAATTTAAAATAACTGTTTTCTATTTTAATATATCTTAAAATGTAATTTATCCCTGTGATGTCAAAACTGAATAATCAATCAATCAATCAATCAATCAATCAATCAATCAATCCATCAATCCATCCATCCATCAAAAATTAATGTATATAAATTACATAAATTAATGTAAATGATTTGGAACAACAGAGTAAATTAAAAAAAAGTGTTTTAGTAGTTAAATGTACTTTTTTAGATTTAGGGTTTAGCTTGATTTGGTAGCTCCATGTCTTTTCCACTGGGATATGATTCATGATTATTTTTTTACTTTATTCCCCAATTAAGAAGATTTGTTATTGATAGTGACAAAAAACAGTCCATGCTGAATTGTCCTTAAATTAAAGGATTAGTTCACTTTCAAATGAAAATTAGCCCAAGCTTTACTCACCCTCAAGCCATCCTAAGTGTATATGACTTTCTTCTTTCTGATGAACACAATCGGAGATATTTTAACAAATATCCTGTCTCATCCGAGCTTTATAATGGCAGTGAACAGGGGTCATGAGTATGAGCTAAAGAAGTGTCTCCATCAGTTATAAGCATACACCACATGGCTCCAGGGGGTTAATAAAGGCCTTCTAAAGTGAAGCAATGCGTTTGTGTAAAAAAAAAATCTATATTTAACAAGTTATGAAGTAAAATATATAGCTTCGCCTTCCATATTCAACTTACAGAAAAAAGTGTAACTGACACGACGCCAGTTTACACTTTCTTCAAAACTTGAAGTCTGGTGGAAGCTAGATATTTTACTTCATAACTTGTTAAATATAGATTTTTTTTTTTACACAAACGCATCGCTTTGCTTCAGAAGGCCTTTATTAACCCCCTGGTACCTTGTGGAGTACACGTTTATGATGGATGTGGATAGAAGCACTTTCTTCAGCTCATACTCGTGAACCCCGATTCACTGCCATTATAAAGCTCGGATACGTCAGGATATTTATTAAAATATCTCTGATTGTGTTAATCAGAAAGAAGAAAGTCATATACACTAGAGACGAGCGCGGGATGGGTTTTTCAGTCTCGCTCTCGCCGAAAAAATATGTTATATTGTCCCACTCCTGCCCGCAACATTCATGTTTTGTCCCGCTCCCGCCCGCAAAATCCCGCATAAAAGTAGCTTATATAGATTTTTGTCCGTACATCCATGAAATATTAAGTTAAGTGTCGCCACAACATCCCAGCATAAATGCTTCCGATAAAATATTTGCTATTAAAGCATCAACATTCACAAACCACAGTTAGTTTTAACCGAAAAGCAAGCTGCTGCGTGCATGGTTTGGTATGGCAGAATGCGCACAAAGAGCGCTCCTTTTATAACGACTAAAAAGCTGACATCTCAGTTCATCGTGATCTCACAAAGCTCTGTTATTACAAAATGAATATATGAACAATGAATCTTTCATAATGTTTACACTTCATGTGTTATAATAATAGAATTCGTGAGCGCGCAAATTTCAGCACTGCATAAAAACTCCGGCGTTTTGAGTGGTGAGAGGATTCTAACATAAACACCTCTGATTGTGTTGCGTCTCCATTGAAAAAAATCTGGTAGGTCACCAGGAAATCAACAGATATGTCTGTGATTGGCTACATTGCTCAACGCTGCAAACACAAGTTATAGCCTAAATAGAATCTCGCATATGCGACTGTAAATCGTTTTTATTTTACATTAATTGTTCTTGTTGCTTTTTTTGCAATATATGAATAACAATTTATTAGTTTTTAGATATTTTATGTTTAGATATTTCTATTTTGCGGGAGTCCCGCAAATCATTTGATTCTCCCGCAACCCGCACACGAGTAATGTCTCACCGCCCGCGCCCGCACGTGCCCATCAAATCTTGTCCTGCGGATCCCGTGGGAGTCCCGCGGGAGTGCAGGTCTCTAATGTAGGCTACACCTAGGATGGCTTGAGGGTGAGTAAAGCTTGAGCTAATTTTCATTTGAAAGTGAACTAATTCTTTAACTGTCAAATAGTTAAAAAAGCTAACTGGATAGCTTTTGTTTATATTCCTAATTTTTTAAGAGGTGTAGTGAATGACCCAAAATTAAAAAAAGTAATAAAGTGCATGCATACTTCAAAACTATTGCACATAAAAACAGAGTTTTTTGTGACAACTAAATTGAGAGGCATTTTAAACACGTCCTTTCTTTGTGAAGGACAACGCTAAATATGCTAGTCATAAAGTTTAAGGCATGGCAATCAGACCCCTCTGTTATTATGACTCATGACTTTGTCAAGAAGCCAAGAATAAAGACAATTACGGTTGAGAGACCTTTGATATCACAACGACAAGCCCTCTTCAACGCTGTTGTCTCATAAGTCAATTTCAGACAGCGCTTTCATATAAGAGAGGCGTTCCTTTCCAAGTCGACAAACTTGCTGAGGACTCACATACACACACATGCCCACTCATAGTCCATTTCCAGCTGATTAGTGGTGGTAATCAAGGCTGGGCTGCAATCAGCCCCCACTCCCAGCACGATAAACACAGCCCTCCGCCTGCCCATCCACTTCCTGGCAACCTACAGGCGCTTTCTTTCGCAATCACCACTGTCGATCCTTCCAGAGAGAGCTCCCCAAACCCTGGGAACCTCCTCAACAACAAAAGCATAATGTCTTACATGCATCTACAGCTGTTACGTCGTCAGCTCAGATGTTTTTCAGCGACACCGGTTCTCTGCGCTTACTCTGATGAAAGAGAACCTATATCTCTGTGAATGCATGCTGCCTGCTGCAGCTTTGATCAGCTATTTCAGAGAGGCGTAATGAGCTGCAGTCAACAAAAGAAGTCCTGCGTAATGATCAACAGAAGTCGCAATACCGTACATTCAAAAGTTTCAGAGACCTCAAGTCACGCAGAGATGAACTAGGTGAAGGATGAGTAGTGTTATCGTCATCAAACAACCTCTACTGGAGAAGATGCTTTTGTTTTCTGACATACCCTTGAGTGCTGTCCTCAAGTTATTCCCCAAATGCACATACAGTAGTGTATAATGTACTGAAATCTAAAGAGCAGAATGAAAGAGTTCTATCTGTCAGAAGGGCTGACTCAAGATGATTCAACCTTCTCAGAGGAAGAGCATGCTGGACTTCTGATGGGGGCTTGGGTTCAAATCTCACTGCTACAAGTGGCTTTTAGAGAAAATGGTTTTCCTTTAAATAAAATCAGAATGAGTTGATACAGGCATGCATCTGTAAGGGCATACAGTACAAGAGCCCAGAATAAGATTAAAAGCATCCATTGCTTTCAAGGTCAGGATTTTGACATGAAAATTTACAGAAATAAAATTATTCACACATGCTAGCCTAATAGTTAGTTTACAACTCTGATGACATGGATGATACAGGTGACCCAGTATCATGTGTGCATTAACAGAGCAAGAAATATGGGTGATTCATCAGTTGGGGGAACTTTGACCAGTGTTGTTATTAATTAAAACAATTTAAAACAGTTTTCTTTAATGGAATTAAAGATTAAATAAAATATAAATATTAGATGAAAAACAAACTGTAAAGAAAATTAGAAATGTTGCCTGGGCAGCTAAACTAAAATTAGTACTAAAAATGGCTAAAACTAAAACTGAAATAAATATTTTAAAGCTAAATAGAAATAAAAAAACACCAAAACTAATAAAAATGACAAAAGCACATAAAAAGATTACTAGAACTTAAACTAAAATCAAAATAAAAAAATGAAAATATAAAAATTCAAAATATTAATAAATACTACAAAATAATACAAAAGTAACAGGATTCTTTAGTTGAGGGCACTTTTGACCAATGTTGTTATTGTTAATTAAAACTAAAACTATTTAAAATAGTTTTCATTAATGAAAATAACGATTAAATAAAATATAAATATTAGATGAAAAACGTAAACTGTACAGAAAATTAGAAATTAACCGAAATAAAATAAGCTGTACTGAATAAGTACTGAAATTACTAAAACTAAAATAAATATAAAGCTAAATAGAAATTTTTGAAAAAAAAAAAATGAAGAAAAATGACAAAAGCACTTAACAAAATTACTAGAACTTAAACAAAAAAAATTAAAATATAAAAATAAAAGCTTATTCAAAATATTAATAAATACAACAAAACAAAATAATACTAAAATAACACTGCTTTTGACTACATTAACTCTTGAAAAATGAAACCTATCAAGCTACGTTTCATCTGCACAGCAAGTTAGTGAGCAGTCAAAATAACTTTCATTTTACAAAAATAAAAGGAAATGGACAATTGGTAATGACACCTAATAAATCTACACTCAGTTTATAATGGAAAGATCTTTCTGATCATCAGACTGTCACTTCTCTACTCTGCAGTCATGCTTCTCTTGTCACTGTCTTTTCCATTATAACCACATAAAAATATGTTAGTGAAACCTCAGTTTATCTCTAAAATATTTAGTGTGATGGTAATGGAAGCAGGGGACAACAATTCTTTGTCATAAAAATTACAAATTGTACACAAAAATAAAATATATCCAATTTTTTTTTTTTTCTTTTCTAATTTCTCATAAAATGTTCTAAGTTCCCTTATTTTAACATTTTTAAACATTTATTATTGAGGGGAAGTTTAAAATGAAATGAAATTCTGACAAATTTACCTTTTAGCATTCTTTTATTTATTAGTCTTTTAAATGTTCTTTAAAGGGTTAGTTCACCCAAAAATGAAAATAATGTCATTTATTACTCACCCTCATGTCGTTCTACACCTGTAAGACCTTCGTTCATCTTCGGAACACAAATTAAGATATTTTTGATGAAATCCGATGGCTCAGTGAGGCCTCCATTGCCAGCAAGATCATTTATACTTTCAGTGCCTAGAAAGGTAAAGACATATTTAAAACAGTTCATGTGACTACAGTGGTTCAACCTTAATATTATAAAGCAACGAGAATACTTTTTGTGTGCCAAAAAAACAAAATAACAACTTTTTAACAATATCTAGTGATGGGCGATTTCAAAACACTGCTTTGAAGCTTTACGAATCTTTTGTTTCGAATCAGTGGTTCGGAAGTGCCAAAGTCATGTGATTTCAGTAAACGAGGCTTCGTTTACGCGATCCGAACCACTGATTCGAAACAAAAGATTCGTACAGCTCTGTTTTGAAATCGCCCATCACTAGATACTGTTAAAAAGTTGTTATTTTGTTGTACTTTGTTGCACAAAGTATTCAAGTTGTTGTACTTTGTTGCACAAAGTATTCTCGTCGCTTTATAATCTTAAGGTTGAACCACTGTACTCACATGAACTGTTTTACATATGTCTTTAGTACCTTTCTGGATCTTGAGATGTTCAGTGACATTGCTGGCAATAGAGGCCTCACTGAGCCATCGGATTTCATCAAAAATAAATGTGTTCTGAAGATGAACGAAGGTCTTACGGGAGTGGAACGACATGAGGGTGAGTAATTAATGACAGAATTTTAACTTTTGGGTGAATTAACCCTTTAAAATAAGTAAAGAAACAGAATAAAACAAGCTTAACACTATTACAATCTATGCTTCAAAATAAAAAAATTAAAAAATGATAAAAACTTCAAATTCATCCTAGATGATAGAAAAGTTTCCCTATTTGAAGAATCACCCATATTATTATTTTCCTGAAAGTTCCTTCACTTGAAAAGTGACTGAACTGAAGAAACCAACTTACAAAGTAAGATAATTTTACTTGTTCAGCACTAGCATCAGTAACACCTGCAAATACCTGAGAATTAATTCACTCCAAATGAGAGAAATGGGAGCTGCATCTGGAAGAATAAGACTGTAGCGTCACCGCACAGCTGACGAGAGGCTGCGTAGGGAAAATGCAGCTGCTGTAAATTGCTACCTGTGCTCTCCTTCTCCCTCCTCCTCATCTTAACGCTCTTATGAGACTTGCAGAGAGGGAGCTGACAGCCTCTAATTCCTGCCCTCACAGGAAGAGCGCTTCTGTTATTAATATCTTCAGCCCACACTCAGTAGGGGAGCCACAGGCTCGGCCTGCCGTCAGAAGAGGTTCTGCAGTCATGCTGAAAGGAAGACATAGGACTCTACCGAGCTAATACTGGAGTATGGTGTGGTATGGACCAGTACTGCACACTATAGAATGTACAGAGCAGTATGGTTTGGTTTGGAATGCAACGGTACAGTATGGTATGGAATAGAAAGGTATGGCAAAGTATGGTACGTTAGGGCAGGGGTTTTCAAACTGGGGTCTGGAAACATACAATGACAAGAAAAGATAATAACAATAAATTAAAGTTAATAAGTACGAATTTAAAGAATTATCAATTTTATTTTTTTTCATTGCCATAGCAATAGTGTTTAGTTTCTAGTGTAATTCCATCTTTATAAAAGAAAATGCAAAACTATTCAAAAGTTTGGGGTCTCTTTTGCTCACCAAGGTTGCATTTATTATTTGATCAAAAATAAATGAAATACAGTAATATTGTGAAACATTATTATAATTAAAAATAACTGTTTTCTATTTTAACATGTTTTAAAGTGTAATTTATTCCTGTGAATTTTCAGCATCATTACTCCAGTCTTCAGTGTCACATGATCCTTCAGAAATCATTCTAATATACTGATTTGGTGCTCCAGAAACATTTCTTATTAATATCAATGTTGAAAACAGTTGCTTAATATTTTGAGCCATGATCTTTTTTTTCAGGATTCTTTGATTAATAGAAAGTTCAAAAGATTTGAAATAGACATCTAATACTGTAAATGTATTTACTTTCACTTTAAATCAATTTTATGCATCCATGCTATATCTAAAAGTATTCATTTCTTTCAAAAAAAAACCCCAAAACAAAACAAAACAAAAAAATCTTACTGACCCCAAACTTTTGCAGGAAAGAATTTGCTGCTCTTGTGGAGATAATAACAACGGTGAAGAGAATAAAAAAAGCTCTGTGGAGAGAAAGATGTGTACAAACAATACAAGAAATGAGAAAATAAGCTGAATAAAATGACGAGAGAGAAAATGACAAATGGAGAAGCATCTGTGCACAATAACATGAAAGATAGTAAATTATCTGTATGTATCACAAATGACATTCCAAGCAGAAGCTCATATTAAAATGTACCTAGATAAATACACCACAGGGAGGAGTTACCAAGATTATTGGGTTACTAACACAGCAGGCGCAGATATTGATATGTACAACAGTGTACAGAAAGACCAATAAATATGCATTTCGGGGCTTTCAGACATTTGTTCACATTAGGAAATACTGTCCAAAGGCCCCTAAATTTAATTTTGAATTCATATATAATGCTCATATAATGTTCATATCATGCTCATACCATCACACATGGAACAGTGATAAAAAGGAAATATGTACCAGAAGCTGTCCTGGTAAGTCAATGCAATTTTAAGGAAATTGAAATAAAAGGAAATGACAAAGCCATTAAACTGCTAAATGATCACTGCTAAAACAATCAAGAACCAATGCTACTGTTTTAATGACATTTTTTAAAATTCATTTTAATTATCGGTGACGCACTTTCTGATACATCTATTCTACTATGATAAATCATTGGAAGAGTTCAGCATTTTGGCTCATGCTGGTTTTTGCTCTGGGCCAAACATCTGCCTGGCCCTGTGAAGATCAGACTCGGGCTTTGGGGATAGAAGAGTGGCAGGATGGGGTTTTAGGAGCCTCTGGAGCAAGACAAGCAGATTCAAATATAGAACAGTGTCAGACAATATGCTGATTGCAGTAGCAGGTGGATCTGAAGTGGTCTTTAATGGGGCTTTTAAAGCAAAATGTCATTTCAAACCTGTATGACTTACTTTCTTCTGTGGAACATTAAAGAAGATAACCTGAGAAATGTCCAATTTTTTATCGTTCATACAATAGAAGTCAATGGTAACCAAAAGTGTTTGGTTACCAACATTCTTCAAAATATAATCTTTTATATGCAAAAGAACATCATACAGGTTTGAAATGACATGAGGGTGAGTAAATGATAGCAGAATTTTCATTTTGGTGAACTATCCTTTTAATGGGTATTTTATTAATATGAAAATATTAAAAAAAAAATTTAATTAAATGATACTCTAAATAAGAAACTACAACTGCCAGTAGGTGGTGGTAAATGTCTAAATGAGTAAATGAGTCATTCATTCATTCGATTCGTTCAAACGGCTGATTCATTCAGGAATTAAGTATATGGCTCTCTATATTTGTTGTTTTTTCACCCGATTCGTTGAAAATGTGGATTCAGTCAGTAATGAAACACCACAGTGTTTTGCTCAGACATGCACAACAGTTCTGCTCTGGCTTTAGCTAATATTTTCGTTGGCAAAACTGAGCAAAAACAGACAATATTGTGTCTAAAATATAACACAATATTAACTTCTTATTAATTAAACTGTTGTATATAATATCACATTTGCACTCATGCTATTCGGGGAAAAAAAACAGCACTCGTGATACTCATTACTCATGTAATTAACTACAGTAACTACAGTATATCATATGAAATAAATATGAGACTCATTTTTTTGAGCATTTTTGCCCCAATACCTTGGACTTTAGGGGCCTTCTAACTGCATTCTAAAGGCTACATCACACAGTGAGTTGTTGCCCTGTATCGTTCGTGACCAATCAACTGTATAAAATGAAAGATAACCTGCATAGGTCTGGGGCAGGACGGGTGTGTTAAATGCATTTATCATTTTAACGTGTTATTTTTTCCATGACAAATTAATTAAATTAACGCATTAAATCGACAACCCTTATATATTTATATATGTATATATATATATATGTGTGTGTGTGTGTGTGTGTGTGTGTATATATATATATATACACATACAAAGTAACTTAACTAAACAGATTTATCTAGGATGAAACATAAAAAATGTTTCTGATCATGTGGGTAAATGCAATTTTTAGTGAATAAAACTCATTGTGAGGTTCCTGGGGAATGAGAGAAACTCTTACAGGTAATGGCTTTGAACGAGTCAAGGATGACACACTCACTGTCTCATCCGCTCTATTCTGCCCTCAGCCATGGAGGTGTTCATGCTACTCAATCCCAGAGAACCCAGCTGAGGCTTCTCTTCCTCAGCTACAGCTCCTGAAACACACACAATACATATACACTATCAGACAAAAGTTTGGACTGACTTCACTTGACTGAATTTATATGTTTCTGGACTTAGTAATGAAATCAAAATTGACAAATTTTATAGTTTTTACAATGCAGTGTTTATTATAAATGATTTATCCATGCACATCATTATTTAAACAAAAAAAAAAAAAAAAAATCATATACCCTCGTAATCTTCCACTACTCTTCATAACCTCCCCTCCCCCTTGAAACAACATTGGTTCTCTTCATGACATATGTCTCAGCGTCGGGTGGATCCTCCACAGCTGACTGCAAACTGATCTGCCTCCATTTAGTTTGCAACACCCAACTTCCTATGATCCAATCAATTCCCATGGACAAAGTCCCACCCTACATTGTTTTTTCATTTCAGAAGCAGTTTCACTCAGATATACGTCATAATAGAGAAGAAAAGACAATCGCAACTTCCATTTCAGTTTTATTTTTAATTTAAGAGCGCATGGCCATTTGTAACTTGATTGTGTGAAGCTTGTGGTTTCATCCACTTCCAGTTATTTTAGCTGTACAAAAACATACTGTTGTGCGGTTTCTATTGCAAACTGATATTTATCATATTTTCATTTATTATCGTAATCATAAACACCCTGGTTTGTAGTACAAACAGTTTTACTGTTTACTTCACTTTGTTATTCTTCTAGTATACTAATAGTAATGTGGCTAACAAAATGGTCTCACATTCACAGAAAATAGCTTACTTCCACATTGCAAAATAAGGTGGACAAACAGTATTTTATATATATATATATATATATATATATATATATACACACAGACACACATACACACACACTACAGTTCAAAATAATTTCACAAATATTTCAACTTCAAATAAATGTGGTACTTTTGAACTTTCTATTCATAAAAGTATCCTGAAAAATGGTATTTGGTTTCCACAAAAATATTAAGCAGCTTGTTGTTGCATATAAGAAATATTTCTGAAGGATCATGTGACACTGAAGACTAATGATGTTGGAAATTCAGCCATCACAGGAATAAATTACATTTTAAAATATATTAAAGTAGAAAACAGCTATTTTAAATGTTATATTTCACAATATTACTGTTTTAACTGTATTTTTGATCAAATAAATGCAGCCTCGGTGAGCATAAAAAATTTACTTTTACCAATCCCAAATTTTTGAACATTACTGTACATATGTATATATAAAAATTGATTTGGGTTTCTAAAAAGTAAGGGGTCTAAATCTAAAGGAAGCTGCCATATCGATTCAGTTTATCACACTGAGATAGTCATTACAGTCCTATGCTGTCTATGATGCAGGAAAGCAGTATATTAATATAATAAAAAAGAGAAAATCAAAAACACAGTGCATCTACTCCAGAGCAATAAATGTGTTTATCTGAACATATTTTTCAGGTTTATTGTAAATGTTTATGAGCAAATCTCTAATAAAAAAGCCATTTTTTGGCAGAATATTAAAGAATTTATGACTTGTGTGACATCATAGCTATTAGAGAATAACAGAGGACAATGAGTACCAAGGGAAGTCATTTTACACAAGTACATAAAGCAAAAGGTTTGGTAAAGTTTTAGCTACACTTTTATGTAAGCCATGAATGAAGTCAGAGATGTGAAAGTGGAGCTCAAGCAGAAAGCTGCATTTCTGAGCTGTCAGCCACAGTGACATGTGCGTTACGGTTCACCAAGCCAAACTAGATTGTGTGTGTGTGTTTGAAAAGTCAGCAGGTGATGACGAGGGGACACAGAAGTCATGTGTCAGAGCACCTTGTGCATTGTCTTGTGTACATCAAGTGTGTGTTTGTGTGTATAAATGTCACTGTTGGTCTTTTAGCAGCAGCATAATCATAAAATGAATAGCACCACTTTCCTGTTACTGTATTTTACCTGTCATTAAAAGTCATTAATCCATCTTTTGAAATGCTATTTAGTCAGATAATACAACCTGAAATCAAATCTACTGCTTCCCAATTTGAGTTTCAGCCAAAGAAAACGATTAATCTTTTTTCCCTATCCATTCTTTTTCTATTGGCTGAGCAAATCTGAAACTCATTGTGTTGACAAGGTGGCTG
Source organism: Mylopharyngodon piceus (assembly GCA_039654765.1). Taxonomy (NCBI): domain Eukaryota; kingdom Metazoa; phylum Chordata; class Actinopteri; order Cypriniformes; family Xenocyprididae; genus Mylopharyngodon; species Mylopharyngodon piceus. The sequence goes on from CM077445.1 coordinate 21,856,028, forward strand.
GTGAAAGAAAGAAAGAAAGGAGATAAGCTTAGAAAAGGGTTTCTTCTCTCACTGAACCTAAAAGATCAACCTTGGGCTGATATTACCCATCATGCATTGTCCTAACACCGCTATCATTTATCTAACTCTGCAGATAAGCTGAGTTTAGAAGTGAGGATTGCTGAACAGTGTTCTCTGTACTTTTTTGTAATATATGGCCTGATATGAGGATTTAGTAATTTATCTGGCTATTTTTTTGAACAATAGGCTTTGACAGACTAGACTATTGAAAAATAAAGATATCACAATGCATATCAACACACTAGCAAACAAATGCTAACTCCGGGAGATAAATACAAATAGTGGCCATAGCTCACAGTGGCCACAAAAAGCATTTGTACGCTTAAGCCACACTTCGAAATGTATGAATGCAATTATATTTGATAACAATACCAAGTGGCATTTCTTTTCACAAGAAATTCACAAGCACACTTTTCAAACCAAACATTACACAAAAATATGTTAGGTTTTAATATGACACAAAAACAGATCAAGGTGTCAAAGTAATGCAAAAATAAAATAAAATAATAAAATAAAATAACTAAAATAAAAAATAATAAATAATATAAAATCTGTTTTCTATGGGTTAATAAATTTGCACATTCAGTGTCTCATATTTGTCTAGAATGTACTTTTTAGGAAAACAAAAAAAAATCAAAAAGAAATGAAAGACTAAAAGGGATTGATGTGGTTCAAGATGGCAATTTTTATAAAGTATCTGAAACTTAAGAAGGTAAAATAAACCAGGGAAGAAACAGAGACTTGGACAAAAATACTCCAGTTCTATCGATGAGGAAATGCATAGAACTTATCTGATGTGGTCAGAGCCTGTAAATAGCCTCATGTGAATGACCTAATCAATGTCGCCATGGCTTCAAGTAGCAGACAAACAGGCTTCCTGACATTCTCACTCCAGAGTCATCAGGAACAAGAGAAAATTCTCAATATCACACACTGAGAGGGGTGAAACTAGCAAATGGATCATTCACTCTATGTGTATGGAGCTAAATGAGCGTGCTCACATGTCTTCAGAAGAATGTATTATTTTCACAGGCCTGTGTCCTTCAGTAAGCAGTTTTGTGTCTTCTCACTGACCTCTCATGTAATTAGCCAGTCAGTATTGGAGAAAGATGCTATATATCTCATGTTGGTAATGGAGTGTACCTGCCAGTGGCGTTGTGTACACGGGCCTATCACCAATGTATTATACATTTTCTTGTGTGGAATGACCAGGACCATAAGCTGTACTCACCATCTGAGTCACCATCCAGAACATTCTCCATGTGTCTGATCATGGCCTCCAGGTCACTGTCCTGTGACACACATGAAGGGGACACGTTCAGGCTATGGTGAATGTAAGAGGATGCTTGAAACACACCATATGTTCCTTCTGACCTACTTACAGAGACATTATAATATTAGTGGAAATTATATTCTGTTTAGATCAAACCGTGATCGTGGCTAGACTCCCTAATGACAGTCTAGCCACACAAGGGTCTTGCAAATTCAGGTTCTATAAACACCATTTCGGATCAACGGGTCTCCTACCTGAAATGATAACATGACCTGGAGGGAGGAAGTGGCACCATGATAAAGGCAACCTGAAGGGTTTTATACTCCCTTGAGGCATTCACCTTGGTGATGAAAGTCTCAAGGAACATACAGACTGAATGAGTCTGAAGCAGGACCAAAGGTCCATCAGCAACATAATAAGGTGTTTCTTCAACTATGGGCACTTTTGCCCTTGTGGACTTTTAGAAAATAAACACTCCTAAAATATATTCACACTCTCACTATTTTTAAAAATGATCTAAAAATGGCCAAAAGTGAATATACATTCATCACAGGAATATTTCTTTCATTTTTGTGAAACATCATGGACATTTCCATCAAAAGCTAATTTCCACATCTCATTTACTATATTTTTGGAATGAAATTCAAGAGATTAAGATTCAAATATCCTAATAAATACACAAAAATGTAATAATAATAATAATAATAGTATACAAATGATTATAAATATAAATAGTACACAAATTAGGTAACACTTTACAATAAGTTTCATTTGTTAACATTAGTTAATGTATTATCTAACAATTGGTAATATTTGTTAACGTTAGTTACACTCTAAAAATTAACTGTAAAAAAAAGAAAAAAGAAAAAATATTTACACAGTAAAACACTGTTTTTCATTGAAATAGTAATATAACAAAAACAATGCATTTTGCGTAATATTCATCGTTTTAAGAAAAGAGGCCTATAGGCTACTTTCTCGAAAACGACAAATAATATTACCCAGAATGCATTGTAATATACAGAATGCATTGTAATATACGGAAGTAATATACTGTAAAAACAAGGCATTCTGGGTAATATTTGTCGTTTTTGAGAAAGTAGCCTGGTTACTTTCTCAAAAACAACAAATTATATTACCCAGAATGCTTTGTTTTTACGGTATATTACTGTTTCAATGGAAAATGGTATTTTAGTGTGTAAATGTTTCTTTTTTTACAGTTATTTTTTAGTGTACTAAAAATCCAGCTGTTCATAGTTTGTTCATGTTACTTCACAGTGCATTAACTAATGTTAACAAATACAACTCTTGATTTTAATAATGTATTAGTAAATGTTGAAATTAACATTAACAAAGATTAATAAATCCTGTAGTTGTGCAGTTCATTATTAGTTCATGTTAACTAATGAACCTTATTGTAAAGTGTTACCACAAATTATTATAAATATATATAGTATACAAATGATTGTTAATGTTTAACTGAAAATTATGCACATTTAATATACAACTGTAAAAGTTCCCAAATCATTTATACAAATAAAATATGGAAATGATTTATGATTATTTCACTCAATGTTTAGATTATAATAGTTTTAAAAATGCCATAATATTTTCATGATGAATTTCATATTTTAATATTAAAAGTCTGGGTCTGGGACAAGGATAAAACAAAAAAATATGTACATAAAAATGCATTTGAAAAGTAGCAAAAATAAAGTGCCAGAGGTTATAGAAACAAAATATTGTGAATGAAAACATATTCAAACTGCAATTGGTTTGCAGAAAGCAGGGCCAAATTCATTGCGTATGAGACACAAGTGCAATGTGTTGGAAGGTAGGCCTTTGGGCAGTTCAGGGGTATCAAGTCATGCCATCTGTGCAAAACATTGAAATGAGAAAAGAAAAAAGAAAAAATACCATCACAGAAGGACCAGCTATGTATTATGCAGCTATTTACAAAATGCAATTCTTCTGTCCTCCATTCCGGGGAATCTCACCCGGCCACGGCTGGCAGCACAAATACCGGCAGCTCCACACTCACTGTGAGCCAGCTAATTATCAAATATCCACTGGGGCAGAAGTCTATTCCACTCTCTCCTTTGGTTTCATACTTATACCATCACGGTTCTGAGGTTTTTTTTTCCCCTCTCTCTCAATGGTGACAAATAGTTTTAATCTATTCTCGACTGGCCTGATCGAATCGTGCAGAAGCCTGGTATTGGATTGCCGCTTTAAGAGTCTGCTGAGGTAGTGCGTGATCTCTTGTGAGTCCAGATGAGCCCCTGGCTCTGTTGCACCTGATCTGGACGTATGTGTTTGCTGTTATGCCACTGAACTCCAGCACTACAAAGTATCTGCAATAATGAGGTTGAGCTTGGTTGAGAAACCCTCTATAGGCAAAATGCATTTACATAATGCGGACTATAATACCGCAGACAAGTGGTATCATATTACCTGTACATTAACGATTACCTGTGGACTTGAGTGCATGTGAGATATGACTGAATTCATCTTATTCCATGATTCATAAACAGATTATCCTGTCAGTGAGAGCTTATTAAGACTTGAGGGTGTCTTTGAGTTTAGTGTGTGAATGATTCAAAAAGATACTGGAAAAGAAAAGAGGATATTTCAGGATATACCTTGAGGATAGAAGGAAATATGACATTAAAATATATGGGTAGATGCAGTTTAGATTTAAATCTGCATAGCAACAAATACATTTTTAAAATACTATGTATTTCAATTCATGTGAGGTCATAAAAGCTATATAGCTAATAATTATTAAATGTTTATAATCGTTTTATATGAAGTACAGCAATTTACCATATATATTTACAGCTCAAAAGTCTCTTATGCTCACCAAGGCTGCATTTATTTTATCAAAAATACTGCAAAAACATTAATATTGTGAAATATTATTACAATTTAGAATAACTGTTTTCTATGTCCATATACGCTACCATTCAAAAGTTTGGGGTGAGGAAGATTCTTTAAAATGTTTTTAAAGAAGTCTCTTATGTTCACCAAGGCTGCATTTATTTGACCAAAATACTGTAAAAAAGTAATATTGTGAAATATTACCAATTATTTGTCTATTTATTGTATTTTAAAATGTAATTTATTCCTGTGTTGCAAAGCTGAATTTTCAGCATCATTACTCCAGTCAGTGTCACATGATCCTTCAGAATTCATTCTAATATGCTGATTTGCTGCTCAAGAAACATTTCTTATTATCATCAATGGTTTTTCATTGTGCTGTGTAATATTTTTTTGTGGAAAATGTGATACTTTTTATTTTCAGAATCCAAAAGTAAAAAAAAACAAACATATTTTAAATTAAAAAAAAAAAATTGGTGACATTATAAATGTCTTTACTCTCACTTTTGATCAATTTAATGCATCCTTGCCGAATAAAAGTATTAATTTCTTTAAGAAAAAAAGATTTTTGAAAGGTAGTGTACCTTAATTTGTGATGTATTTTTAAAGCTTAATTTGTAGAGCTACAAGAAACGGGTGTATATCTTGCATTGTAAATTTCATAAACTCTTTATGCTAAACTATTTTGTTTTGCTGACTGTAATTACAGTGTGTACAATTTATCGAGACATCTTTAAATGTAAATATCAAACAGTCACAAAAGCTGATTGACAAGAGCTTCTCTCCGGCGGCGGATCTCTCCTCACCTGTCCAAATGTCTGACAGGAAGGGTCTGTGGGGAGATTATCCTCTGAGTCTTCCTCTCCATCTGAATCTGCCTCCGAGCATGACTCAAATTCATCCACGGAGTAAAATGCCTCCGCCACCTGAGGATCCTCTGGGATTGCTGAAACGATTTAAAAGTAGCAAAGATTTAACCGATACTCTAAATTGTTGAGCGATGTTTTGATATGACAGGTAGCCTCTATCATTAACACTTTTTTAAACAAATTTTCTGCTTGATTACACTGAGCTGTCAGCATCCACCCAAACAATGTGAATGGATCTGTGCCAGTTTTATCTCTGAAACAGAAAATAGCTCACAAAATACCTCTACACCAAACACTTCTGTGAACAAATGAACACCGACAACCTCTCAGACACACACACACATTAATTCCTGGGCCTGCGACCAAGATGATTACGGTTTCATGCCTCTGATTCTATTAGACAGCTGCCAGCGACTGGACCTCCACAATCAGAGACACAAAGATGGCAGGAGAGATGGAGGGAACAAGAGAGGGGTGTTAGACTGTACTTTACTCTGTGGGATTTCCCATTCATGGTCTCAACAGTTTAATTTTCTTCTGTAGAGCTCTCCAACTGAGCACTATCCTGCGGTCTGAAAGAGAACGGTAATGCATCAGCATGCATATTTATACCTGCTTCCCTCAAAGATCCACCTTACAAGACCAACAACCAGGGATAACATGCCCACCCAAGTATAAATAGAACAGAAGCCACTTATTACCAATAGGTCATGGTTTGGCTGATTAGCACGTTCCAGTTAGCCCCTGCTGGTAGATGATGTAACTGCACCATTCTTCTTTTTTTTCTTTATTGACAGATATTCATTAGCATGTATTCTGATGAAATACATCTTTTTGCAATTGTTTTTTGTGTGTGTGTGATTTAATAACCTGAGAGGCCTGTGTCCTATCACAACATGCTCTGTTTTTCAGGCCTGTCTAAACTAGTAAATTGCTGTGCCCAAATGAAAGAGCAACCTGCAATTTAGAATTAAAGAAAAGAGCCCTGGGAGCACATTTACAACACTACAGATCTGTTTTATTCAGTAAAGAGGATTAGTCATGACAAAGAGCAGAAAGAGCATTCTACTGCATCACCGTGCAGGAAGCTTCTGTGATTCAGCTCAGTCATTTCAAATGATCATGTGTTCAGACCTCAGTTCGGCCTCATTGACTCTGTTTATGTCTGTTTTATACAGAAACATCCTCACAAAAAAATCTGTGGAAGATTCGTACTCATTTCAGAGGAACTTTGGTTTGTACTTTGCCAAGGATTGTATAAGTTTGTTCTTTGTATTGCTTTATTTGTCTTACTTTACTTAAACTACCGTTCAAAAGTTTGGGGTCACATTTCAAGAAATGTTGCTGTTCTTTTGAACTTTAAATTCATCAAAGAATCCTGAAAAAAAAAAATCCATCATGGTTTCCACAAAAATATTAAGCAGCACAACTGTACATCATTGATAATAATAAGAAATGTTTCTTGAGGCCAAAATCAGCATATTAGAATGATTTCTGGATCATGTGACACTGAAGACTGGAGTAATGGCTGCTGAAAAATTAGCTTTTCCATCATACAGGAATAAATTAAATTTTAAAATATATTAACATAGAAAACAGTCATTTTAAATTGTAATACTATTTCACAATATTACTATTTTGATCCACTAAATGCAGCCTTGGTGAGCATAAGAGACTTCTTTAAAAAAAAAAAAACTTTTGAAAAATAGTGTATGTTGGAAGGCTTTCGAACAAACAGGGTTTTGTGTAGCAGTATTCCCATACAAGACTAGCCACTTATTTTACAACACTGTAAATCTTAACGCTCAAAACACTTAAATTTCTACAAAATACATTTTCTGAATTAGTTTGTTATAGCTAGCAAAATATGTATATTGAGATAACCTGATCATTTTAAGTTAAATGTGTAAATTAGTGTATTCAAATACTTTAAGTTAAGAACAATAAAAATGTATGAGTACAAAATAAAAATCTTATTAGGGTTTACAGTGATAACATAAATAAAAAGGTAATTAACTAAATATTTTATGTTAATTGCTATCAAAATGTATGAGTTAGCGAACTCAGTACTTCAAGTTAGGAGCAATTAACATGCATGATAGTTCTGCTTACTTAAAATTGGGAACATCATAACTAAAAAAAAAATGATGTAACTGATTACCTCAATTTATTTTAGTTAGCCCAACTTATTTGGGTTTACAGTGAAGATAAACGACACAAGTGAAATCTTTTGTAACACATTTGGCACTATATAATCATAACTTCAAATTTCAGTTTGTTCTAGTTTAAATCCTTATTTTACCTTTAGAATCAATAAATTACCTAAATAATTTTACCTTTAGAATCAATAAATGAAAAACCCTATGGAAGACAGTTGGCATTTTTCAGAGAAACCTCCGATAGCTAACTTTATTGATTCCAATTAGTGATGTTAATGACACCAAGATATTTAACAAAAAAAACCCATTAGCTGTTTTCTTGCCATTTACTTTCCACTCTTAGCCAAATACTGAGAGCACTCAACCTGTACAGCCTCAACCCTGGGGTCAAGGTTTCTTAATAGTGCCCCAGCAAATGACCTTTACACCGTGTCTACACTGGACGTGACAACTGTCGCACCGTGCCATACCTCAACGGCTTGAGGCTGTCTATACTGAACGTGACCATTATTCTGGACGTGACATTAGTAATAGAACGGGGCATCAGTTTACTGTCTGGGATTTGTCGTGTCGCCCTGCAATCCAGTGTCACTGATTATAATGGGTTCTATTTGCTTTTGTCGTGTCGCACCACTCGCGTCTCTCAACCTTTTACCAGAAAAATTGTATTCTCACATTTTAAAAAGGCCATAAAGGTTCAGAAAAAAGACAAAGAAGTTTATAAATGTGATTATAAATCAAATTGTTCCTGTCTGTGACCAAATATCAACTGAATTCTTTAATAATGCGCCTATCTAGACAGACAGATCTATTATTAATTAGACTCCATCTAGAGTATTAATTAATAATACTAACAGTAGTGATGTATGCAAACAAATTAAAGAGAGCCGGTTACAGGCTGGAGACAATTATGCTGACAAGGTTTGCACATAATGTGCTTATTGTCAGAGCTTATTCATCTGAACGGCATCTTTTCAAGGCACAGAGTCCCTGGTGTAGTCATTATAGTTTAACTGCAGACATGAGCAGAATCAGACCGTATGTTTATTTACGTCAATCTCAAGAAGATCACCAGAAAGGGCTGTCTGGGTCCTTGAATAACATGCAAATATGAAACTATGAACTGTCAAAATGACAAGAGAAGTAAAATAATGATATCTGAATATACATTCCATCCCAGAAGAGCATTTGACGTTGTTTATGATGTAGCTAGGTTAACCTGCTCAGTGTTTCTGCTGGGCGATTTTAAGTTAACTATACAAAACATGCGCACAATTACACATTTAGCATTATTATGCATTATTCATTCGATGGGTTTTCCTTGCCTTAGAGATAACTTGATGCAGAACGTTTTATGGAAGCTAAATAATAAATACATCAGCTAAATTTAAGGACAAGAGACTTGACTCTATTAGTCTCAAAACCCAGCCACAACGCATCACTTCTTTATTTTTTAATAACACAGATCCACATACTTACACACATGATTTTCCTTCTCACATATTCCCACTTACACACAACATTTCAGACAAACACGTATTTCAGATTCACAGTGGTTGCACCCCGGCGTCCTTTATCGATAAATCACACCATGTGGATTCTCCCCGAGTCATCTAAGAGCACAGCTGTGGTTCTGCACTCGCTTAAAACATCTCATTTACAGAGGAATCTAAAGTGATTAGAGGGAGGAACTGATAGATAACCTCTCAGGACTTCCAGAAAACACGTCTCTGAGATTTATCATAATGATACCAAAACTCGATTAAGGAGGCGTTTTGGCCATAACTTATCTTTCCCTTGATGCATATAATCATGGTGGTAAAAGAATGAGTCATTTAAAACCAGCAATATGCCAGATCAGATTCCGCACATATTTACAGCCAACGCAAAATTACACACGTCAAAAATCTGGTTATCGGCCTCCGCACATATATTAACTTAAGCCAATTGTATGATTGAGCAATGAAGCATATGAGTAACCATCAGAAAGGGACAGGTCATCTTATTCAAACATGCCTAACATAAATACAAACCATTATCTGGTATTCATGGATTAATAATATACAGTGGCCATAAAAACGTATTTGGACACATTTAAATGTCTGAATGTCATTGCATTAGATAATAATACATCAATCCTGTGGCATCTGCAAACTAATGATGCTACAGTGGAACTATTCTCAAAGTAAGTTTACTTTCCTGAGTCATTTTTGCATTGACTTTTACCAACTGGTGTCAAGTATCCGAAACCTAAAGCATCTGTCTTACTGCCCATCTGCTAATGACTCAGCAGGCAGCATTTTGTGTATGAAGAAACCTCAAACAAAAATTGATTTAAGGCACCATTACGTCATTCAAGTGCATTTTAGACATAACCAAGCAAGAATTTAATGACTACAATGCTTATTTTTCAGTGGAACTGGAAGAAAAATGACAATAGCATATTTATGAATTACTCTGACTGAATCGATCCCTAAGACGCCACTTTCCACCAACTGCTGAACCACATGCACATGATTGAGGGATATCATACTTAGTAAAGATTATGTACTGTACATTTAAGCTGTTTTCAAAAACAGGGACACAAATATTGAACTCGGATGTGTCTTGATGCCTTCCCACCTCCCAAATGCAAATGCAGCCTTTTTCAGGTTTAGGACACAGCCAAGGTGATTTCAGTCAATTTTTCTTAGTTTAACACAAGTGTCTTAGCAGAGCAATCACATGTTCAAATTTAGTTATTAGTTAGTTAGTTAGTTATTTGATGTTATAAAAACGGGGGTGTGACGTAATGATTGACAGCTGCTCTTTTTTCAGGATTTTCGGGAGGAGATTGGAGCTTTAACTTTAATTTCTACATTTCCATAACTGTTTATTTCACACGACATAATGAGTTGTTCTGCAGTAAACTGTACTAACCGATTCTGCTGGAATGTGGGCGTGGCCTTGATACTGCGGCTCCACTTCACGCTCCAAAGATGGAAAACGGGTTCAAAGATGTCAGAACCATATTGGGACATTGCCGGCTTCACTTTTCTACAATGGAAGAGAGTGAAGGTGCGTCGTCCATCTTTTATTACAGTCTATGGCAGAAACCATTCACAGGCTTGAGTACTGAGGTCCTAACTTCAATAATGGATGAAACTAAACTACTTCTTACTTTCTTTATCATTTGTTCATAAAGGCAGGCAACTTCTGCTCTGATAAATCTGTGCGGTGGAACATCATTAAAATGTCTAGGAATCATTTGACTTTCAAATCAAAATGGAATATTGTTTTATCTCTTTTAAATGTGTGAGTGTCTGACAGTGCAGTGTAATACTCATGGTACCTCGCTCTGTTCTGGGATCTGTTGTTTGTTAAACCATGGAGAAAGAGGCACTGGAGCGCCAAGCACAATGAATTTTAATGAAGATGTAGAAGAGAAAGAAAAAAGTAATTTCTGATGGAAAGTTAAACTTTCTGATTTGAAAGAGATGGGTGGAATTTCATCAGACACACATTTTGTAATTCAAAAAGCAAGAGAAAGTATCAGGGGAGCTAGGTTTCAAATGGCTTTAATATACTTGCTGAAAGTCTAATTAAACAATGTGTGGGAAAAAAAAAATCTGTCTTTTCCAACTTAATGGCTTTTCATGTCACACTTAACCCTGGGTTATCTTCTTATTAGGCTAAGGCCACTTTTAACCCTCGGAAATGCAATGTTTCACTCTTGTGATTCTGAAAGAGGGTTAAGCAATGCTTTTAACCATGGGTTATTGTTATTGTCAGCCCAGGTGTCAACCCAGAGCTACGATTTCTCCCATTTGACCTTTAGTTAGAGTGAATACCACTCACCATGATCTTTTGACACAGACTTGCACATCTTATCGGAGAGATGAGAAATGCTTCCCGCCAGTTCTGAGTTTCCCTTTGGTGTCTCACTCTGAATCGGTTGAGTCTTGTTAACTCCTCCTTCAGTTCTCACCTTTTGAAAAGATGTAAAAACACAAACGCTGTACCAAACGTTGCTCAGGGATGAGCATATCTTAGTTTCTTATTTCTCTCACTATAAAAAGCTAAAAAAAGAAATGTAATAGAAACAAATTACAGCTGTGATTTCAAATCTGTTAATTAAGAATAATGTCTGACAGGAATCCTGTCAACATACCTTTAAAACATCCACACTGACTTTCTGAAAATTTTTGGACTTGTACTCTTGCATGCGAAGGTGGTTTTCTTGATATTTTTCCTCCACAATTTTCCTATAGTAAGACAATAACAGTATGTGCATATATAACCTTTTCATAGTATATGTAACTGGCATAGTTCACTCAAAAATGTGGAACACAAAAGAAAATAAATGTCTACATTTTTGGTAAAACTTTACAATAATGTGTAACTAACATGAACAAACAGTGGACAATATATTTTTTACAACATTTATTAATCTTTGTCAATGTTCGTTCACAGTGCATTAACTAATGTTAACAAATACAACTTTTGATTTTAAATAGTATGAGTAAATGTTGAAATTAAAGGTACACTATGTAACTTTTGGCCATCTAGCGGTTAAAAACAAAACTGCATGCATCCTGCGGAAGAACATTTTTTTTGGTTGTGCTTTGGCTCTGCGTGACTGCATGTGCAGATGAATATGGTTCTTTCTCATATTTAAAAAAGAGAGAGATTATCCTACTGCTCATAAACATTCACTGCTAGAGATAAAACCAGTTTAGATGGAAAGGATCTCAAGCTGACTAGCTGAAGACGTTACTTTAGCTGTACCCATTAATAGACATGGTACTTCCTTGAAAATAAATTCCAGCACAGCACTAAAACAATCATAAGGAAATGACCCTTCACAATACATAATGCTTTACAATGAACTCGGTTAGAGAGTTACATATGGCAATTTATCTGTTCAATAAAATACATTACTTACAGGTTGAGTAATAAAAATGCTTTCACAACATTTTAAATCCCTCAGTTCTCGCAATCTCCGAAAAGCCAAGGCAATGTTGATTCTTGTTTTATTACGCGCTCTGTCACATTTTCTTTTTGCCAGCAGACTCTCCTCAGTTCTGCATTTTTGTAAAACGGGTGATTCCCTGGATGTTTGAGATTTAGTGTGCTTCATGCCAACCTTTCTTGTTGTTGTGACAACTAACCTTCCTACTAACTACCCACACCATACATGCATAAAAGTAGCCGGAGCAGCTTTTCTCTGTTTATGGATATGATGAGACATGCAAGGGCAAGTGACGTATGTACGCAAAAAAACCATCCCGTCCGGTCTAAAATATAAACACATATAATAGGCTTACCATAATGAGTCAGGGTAAGACAAAAACATGTTTTGGAAGAAGGATTAATGATGTATTGACTCATTATTTAAATTTTGAACAAAAAAAGTTACAGTGTGTACCTTTAACATTAACTAAGATTAATAAATGCTATAGAAGTATTGTTCATTCTTAATTCATATTAAATAATGTAGTTAACTAATGTTAACATGAAACCTTGTTGTAAAGTGTTACCCAATTTTTTTATCCATACATTTAAAATCAACGGGGACCAATGTTGTTTGGACCCCAACGTTCTTCTAAATATCATATATTCTGTTCTGTAGAAGAATATCATACTGTACAGGTTTGAAAACCACATGAGGGTAGAATTTTCTTTTTGGGTAAACAAAAATAAATAATATAGTGTAATAATGTGCATAATACATCAGTTTGTTTCTGAGTGTAACACAAGTCAACGATGACTGTTCCAAATCTATCAGTGCATCACATATTAGACAAAGAATCAGAGCTGATGTGAGACACATGCCAAAAATCCTTGCACCATGAAAACAGAAAAGCCCTGACACTCATGCTAACTTTATGGAATATGAACTGCGAGTCACATTTGATTAACATTCAGTGTGACACGGTCAGTGCGCTGAACGTCACTCACTTTATCTTTCTTGCTTTCTCGTCTGCTGCTTGGAGTTTCCGGAGCCGCATGCGTTCTCTGGGGCTCATTTTCTGCACCTCTGATCTCTCCCGCAGTGTCTGCAGATGTACCTTCTTCTGCCTGTGGGGTTCAAGGACTGCATTTACTGAAATGACTAATGACTACTTTGCTTTACAGACATTTTTTGGACTGTGTGATCAGAGCTGATGTGATAAAGTTTTTGATGTTGTTCATGAATTTGCCATTAGGGATTATTAGTCAGCATATATATATATATATATGCTTGCTATTATTATAAAATGTGTATGGAAAAAGGAATATGAAAGAAAGGCCATGTGTGTCAATATTTTTGACTGGTAGTGTATTTATAATTCATGAAAATTTCAAAAGAAATAGGGAATTTCATTTGAAGTTAGAATTTAATCCAACAAAAAAGAGAGTAGAATCCAAACAAGGAAAAGTATATCATTAGGTTATTCATGAGAAGTTGTGTTAGACAGCTTCAGATGCTTTGTGTGCAGTCTTTGGACACCAGGCATATTAGAACGGCGTTTGAAAGAGATAATGAGCAAAAGGTTCAGTCAGATTCTCAGTTCAATTCAAGGCCGCATATAGCCTCATGCAAATAGCTAAGCTCTGTGCCTCATGGTAAGGAGAGACAAAAAGGATAACTAAAAGATCCAAAAGAAATCAATGATTTTTTGATGCATAAGATAAAATATGTCCCACAACTTTACCTGCCATTTGTTTTTAAACTAGTAACATTAACACTTTGGAAAAAATCAAATGATCACTAGAATGTTTTTAACACAAATGTACTGTATTGTACCATTTCATTTGATTATTTCATTATTTTATCAAAACATTATCACTTACTACCTAAACCATGTCCTCATAACATAACTCAATACTTCATAATTACTTCAGTACTGAAGACTCAAATATTACACTTTACATTAGTAAGGTTTGGGATTGGGGAGTTTTTTTAAATGTAAGAGTCTCTTATGCTCACCAAAGCTGCATTTATTTGATCAAAAATACAATAAAAACAGTAATATTGTGAAATATTATTACCATTTAAAATAACTATATTCTAGTTTTGTATATTTTAAAATGTAATTTATTTGTGATGGCAAAGCTGAATTTTCAGCATCATTACTTCAGTCTTCAGTGTCACATGATCCATCAGAATTCATTCTAATATGCTGATTTGCTGAAGAAACATTTCTTCTTATTACCAATGTTGAAAACTTTCTGACCCCAAACTTTTAAATGGTGTACAAAAACTTTTGTCAGTTTTGAAACCTATTTTGTCCCAGTACTCAAGAATCAATGAACTGCGCTTGCTAGATTTCGCTATGCACTGTTGACTTTAACATTGCATAGATTTTCACTAGGTCATAGCTAACTATGGCACATGTTCTGGTGATAACATTTTTAATTAGTGTGGAAAGTGATGACTGAATGAATGAAAATCTGCTGCTCATAGACTGCCACCTGATTATCATGTTCCAAACACTGGATATGCAGCAACACAGCTACATATTTTTAGGTCCCCCCAACAAGCTTGTGTGAAAATTGCAAAAAAAGGGATAAAAAAAAAAACAAAAAAAACCCAAAAACAGTCCTGTTCCCAGAGATCCCTGGTGTAGAGTCATGCATTTCTCAGCTGACAGCATCTTTGCAGGAACAGAGAAGTGAGACCGCCTGTAAATGTCTCTTTCTCTCTGGGACTCGTGACTGTGGATTCACTTACAGTGCTCTCAGGATCTGCGATGCATCTCTCTCTCCCCCCATCGACTTGTCTCGCAGTGTCAGGCTAAAGAACTTGTGTTTCATGCTCTGCAGTGAGAAAAATAACAAAAGAAAAGAAATATCTGTTATTGCTGTTCTCTGAGGCTTGTAAAAGTTACTGTTTCCTGAGGAGCTAAACAAAAAGCAAAACAGCAGCAACAAAGCTAGTGTTCAATCAGTATAAACCGTCGCACAGGCCTGTGTTTTACTCCTGCGTTTCTCAGAACTCTTGAATCAGAGCAAATGGGAAGGGGAGAGAAAGACTGATATAATCATCCTCAGGGAGGAATCTGCCACGAGCACATTTAAAGAACAATACGAGACATTTGTAAGGCGCAAATTACACAGGCAGAAGAAAGCCTTGGAAACTGTACACAACAACAGAGGAGGGAAAAGCCATCAGAGAGTACTGTGTTCGGAGTCGTCGTTTAGATGCCTTCTCCTTCTCTGATTACATGTTTCTGAGATGGTGATGGTGTAATAGCTGGTGGAAGACACATCCCACCAGGAGCTTTCAGATGAGGGTTAGGGGATCACTAGCTTCCAAAGGCAAAAACGTATTACTGAGCTCCCTGATGTAAACATGTCAATGCAGTATGAAAGTGTGATGAAAGGTTGCTATAACTGCAAATACTGTAACCGAGATGCATTAAACAAGGGCTATAAAAAAAAAAAATCAATGGGATTAGATGCCTAGAGTGCAATTATATTTTCACAGTGTGATGATTTATGTGATGAAAAATACTAATGACATGTACAGTAGCTCTTGGAAGTTAAGCAGCCATTAGACTAGATTTCTACATGATGTTTGGGTTGCAGTTATTAACAGAAGATCTTGTCTGGATGTGGGCATTAGGGAAAGTCATTTGATCTGGATGCTTACATCCAACAAAACGTATATGCTGTATGTGATAATTATGTATTATGTATATAATTAGGGGAAGAATTAATTAAGGATCATACCTGCAGATGTTCTGAGCGGTCTGTGATCTGACTCGCCTCATTTTATTTTTACATTGAATGGGATGGCAGCAGCACTTCAACCACCAACTGTTATTTTACACAGAAAGTTGGAAAAAGGCCCAGATCCATAATGAAGTCACACCAGGCAGCGCAACAAGAAGTTTAGCTTTAGTTATGGTAATTGACAAAGGCAAAAATACATGAGGAGAAGCGCTGTGAAAAAAATTATATAATCACATTCCTACTGTATTTGGAAAAGTCTGCACTTTGCATGGTCGGGCCAACATTTTCACTGGCACTATCGTAAAAGAATTTTTAATGACTGCTAGAAATATTTAGATTTAAAAAAAACCTATAAATAACTTATTTTTTCAGATTTTTTTTACAAACTGAAAATATGCAACAAGTTGTAAATTATGAGCTATAATGTAACTATAGATTAATAAACATTAATTCAATGGCCAATGGCATTCAATGGACAACAAAATTATATTTTGGCATATATTTCTCAACACATTCTTACTAATGCTTTTAAGATTATCAATTAAATACCGCAAATTCAACAAAACTTAATCTATGTTAGCCAGCTAGACCTTGGCAGTACATTTTAAGTTTGCAAAGTATATATATAAAAAAGGATGTACAAGATCAATTAAAGGAACACTCCACTTTTTTTGAAAATAGGCTCATTTTCCAACTCCCCTAGAGTTAAACAGTTGAGTTTTACCGTTTTCTAATCCATTCAGCCGATCTCCGGGTCTGGCGGTACCACTTTTAGCATAGCTTAGCATAGTTCATTGAATCTGATTAGACCGTTAGCATCTCGCTCAAAAATGACCAAAGAGTTTCGGTATTTTTCCTATTTAAAACTTGACTCTTCTGTAGTTACATCGTGTACTAAGACCGACGGAAAATGAAAAGTTGCGATTTTCTAAGCCGATATGGCTAGAAACTATACTCTCATTCCGGCGTAATAATCAAGGAACTTTGCTGCCGTACCATGGGTGCAGCAGGCGCAATGATATTACGCAGCGCCTGTGACCCCCTGCTTGCACAGGGAGCGTGCCTTGCAACTATGGAGACATTTGTGAGAGACGCTGCGTAATATCATTGCGCCTCCTGCACCCATGGTACGGCAGCAAAGTTCCTTGATTATTACTCTGGAATGAAAGTATAGTTCCTAGCCATATCGGCCTAGAAAATCGCAACTTTTCATTTTCCGTCGGTCTTAGTACACGATGTAACTACAGAAGAGTCAAGTTTTAAATAGGAAAAATATCGAAACTCTTCGGCCATTTTTAAACGAGATGCTAACGGTCTAATCAGATTCAATGAACTATGCTAAGCTATGCTAAAAGTGGTACCGCCAGACCCGGAGATCGGCTGAATGGTTTCGAAAACGGTAAAACTCAACTGTTTGACTCTAGGGGAGTTGGAAAATAAAAAAAAGTGGAGTATTCCTTTAACATATGATTTTTAATGGTAACGCATTGGCCCGAAAGTGACAGATTTGCCAACTGGCCAGAAGTGGCATGGCCCCAGACCAAATAGAATAAAATAAAGTTCTAATTATAAATATTATGAATAAAGAATAAAATAAAGAAGAAAAATAAAATAAAATAAAAATATATGTCTATCACACTAGGAGCCCTATTTTAACGATCTAAGCACATGGTTTAAAGAGCACGGCGCAAGTGCACTTAGGGCATGTCCAAATCCACTTTTTCTAGTTTAAGGACGGGAAAAATGGTCGGTGCGCCCGATGCATGGTCTAAAAGGGTTGTCCCTATTCTCTTAATGAGTAATGGGTGTGTTTTGGGCATAACGTGAAATAAACCAATCAGAGTCTCATCTCCCATCCCCTTTAAAAACCAGTTGAGGTCGTGCCATGGTGGATTCGCTATTTACATGATGGAATTTGCAAGTGGAAAAACTGAACTCTTCTCTAGCAAGGAAACGGATCTGCTCGTGCGCGAGGTTAAAGCACGCGAGCAGACCATCTACGGGAAAAGCCGGATTCCACCAAAGCATTTTTTATCTTTATGCACACAATAATAATCTTTTACATTGTAATCCTTTTATTTGTAATATTTGGCATGTTTGTGTGCTGCTGCGCGTCCCTGAGTGTGTAATAAGCAGAGTGTATGCGCATTGTGCACCCGCATATAGGCACATATTACTAACGCACTCTTTAAATAACAAAACAAATATTGCGGCATTGACTTTAGACCAGGTTTCAGTTGCCTCAAAATAGTAACATGCCAACAATGCGCCTGAACACACCAGGCGCAGAGCAACACGCCCATGGGCGCACAAATGGTCGCAAATGCATTTGCTATTTAAACAACGCGGCGCAGGACGTGAAAATGATAACTGCGTCGGGCTGAAACTAGCAAAAAACACTCGCGTCGTGTCGCGTCTTATTGCGCCGGGTGTATGATAGAGCCCTAGAGCTTTTGGTACCAACCAGAGTAAACCAACCATCCTTTTTGAGCTTTGTTCTGAAATTTTTACCAGGGGTGTTTAAGAAAATTGGGCCTGATTGAAATCTGTGAAAAATGTATCTAAGCTTTATCTAAGAAAAGTAGTCCTGTCCAAATAGGGTTAAAGAAACTTTTGTGGAAATGTTCTGAGTTTTTATACATTTTCAGACTGATCATTTGCCTGAAAGATGCATAAAAATTCATATATGCCAGGGAACAAGGCGAACTATGACAAGCCACAATCGATACAATCACCAAGCGGCAACCATGCCAATCACTGACATTTCAACAGTACAATCTGAAAAGGTTACGCACAGGGTGAGTCAAATGTGATGGCGAATCGATGATGTGATGAGTATGCATAACAGACTTTTAGAAACCTAGTGAGCTTGGCCAGCAATCAAAGTCTTCCGGGTACATTCTGGCTCTTCCCATTAACCTTTGAAACAGATACTCTGAACAGCTGGTCGGATGTCTTCCCGTCTGGCTGATCTGATCAACGGCGTCTCCTCACCTGCAAGCTTTCCTCAATGAACCTGCTCCTTAGAGCATCTGCTGCCGAGATCCTGCGTGAAGAATCCTTTTCTAACATACTGGCAACACAGGAACAGAGAGAGAGAGAGAGAGAGAGAATTATGTTTAAGACCTCATGAAATGCTGATAGTTTTAGCTGAATGCTTCTAAACCTGCTCGGATTTTGCATAATCTGCTTTGAAAAACGGCTGAATCAAACAAGCCATTGATTTGTGTCTATCTACTCATCCACAGCGGGCAGACAGACAGATATAGCTTGGCGGTGTGGGATGACATGGGCCCGATTCGTGCCTGGAGCAGGGCAGCATCTGTTTCTGGTACCTTTGCATTAGGGAGTTGAGCTGCTGAGTGTATGTTTCTGGCAGGGATGGAGTAGGTCCCTCCACAATCTTCAGCACCACTGCCAAGAAGTTCTGCCCCTCAAAAGCATGCACCAAACAGCACATCTCATAGAGGATACAGCCTAAAGACCTGCACCCAGAGAATAATGAAAAAAAATTGAGACAGTCCAACACAAAAAATGAAAAGATGTTCCACACCTGTATGACTTTCTTCTGTGGAACATGAAAGACGATATTTAGAAGAATGTTGGTAACCAAACAGTTTCAGGTTCATTTTCACTGATTTTTTTTTTCTATACAATGGAAGACAATGGGAACCAAAACTGTTTGGTTACCAACATTCTTCAAAATATATTTTATGTTCTGCAGAAGTAAGAAATGCATATTAGCAGCCATGATCATTTAAGCATATGGAACACAATTAGTGAAACTATTTGATCTTAAAGATCTCAATAGAAAGGTTAGGAACACCTGGGTTAGTGTGTAATAAAATAAAGATAAAAATAGAATAAATCAAATAAAAGTAATAATTATCATTTAAAGATATATATTTAAAAAGTATAAATAAAAATCTAATTCTAAAAATGGCGTTAAAAATGTTTATATATAATATTGTATATTTTTTATTATACATATATGTGTATGTGTGCATAAATAAAATAAAATAAAATAAAATAAAATAAAATAAAATAAAATAAAACCGCACATGAATCACACATGAATTCTGGTACAATTTGCAATTATCATTATAGTAAAATGGTTGTATCTTGCCCTAGTTGAATGAACAAACAAATAGAGAGAGAAAAAAAGAGAAGAATAATTTTTGTAAGGATGTCTCTATTTTAGCTCATTCTCTTGCTCTCAATCTCTATTAAGCCGCACAGTGACCCCCTTCCTCCAGTGTGTCTCGTGCTTGTGTTCTTGCAGGCTCGAAAGCACAGAGTGAAGAGTCCAATTCCCAATAGGCTGCTTTACGAGTCTGAACAGAGACCCTCGGCTCTCGGTGGCGCATACACATCGAGGTGAGTGTGTGAGGAAACGCAAGGCCCTTAAATTAGCAGCTAGTGCCTGTAGCCATTTGGCAAATGAGATTGTCTTCTCTCTCTCTCCTTCATTCTATCTTATTGTTTTCTAAATATTTTTCCCCCTCAGTTTTTCTACTTTACTACTATATGCTGTTATCTCACTATTTCCCAGTGGATCTGATCTCTCTAGGTTCCCTCCCTTCATATATCTTTATAGATATTTCAGCACATAGTGTAAGTGGAGGGGAGGAGAGGACAGAGATCTGGTGATGTTAAGGGGCTGTCTAGCGAGGATCTTGAAGGGGGATCCTCGCCTTGCTGCCTTTGAAAACGTCTTATGCCATGAATTGTTATTCCATCCCTAGCACACATACACACACACACAGCTCAGATGCAGATTGTTACAGCTCAATAAGCAACCGGAGATATCACAATTCATGTTAATTATGCTTGCCATTTTTCGCCCGCATCCTTAACTATGCCTGATTGCAATTTTCGGTAAATTTTTAAAGTTAAAATTACAAAAAAAAAAAAAAAAAAAAAAAATCCACTGACGAGATGAGCTTTCATGGATTGCCAGAACTCGCAATTTGACAGCAATCAAACATAATACCTCATTACTTGCACTTTTGCATAATGCATAATGATGAATTGTTTTTAAAGATTATGAGTTTGACTCAGTGAGGGAATAACTTTGCAAGTTACTTGGTGAGAACTAAAACTGCTTGAAGATATAAATATCAAAAGTCAAATGTTTGGATGCACCCACTCATTCTTCATTAATCACTATTTTCACATTTTAAAATAAAAGTCATAAATAAATAAATAAATAACAAGGAATTATGAGGATTATGTAGTGACAATTTTAGTCTACAAATTTTGTAAACAAGAATAATTTCAAGCATAGTTCTTAAATATTTCAGATATTACTGTACGTAATAGCTATTTGTAAATGTAAAAGGTCGGCAAAGTTTCAAAAATCAAAGTGCACGACAAATGGTGTTATGAGCTGCATCCATCGAAGGCTGCATTCAACGGCTGAATGAGTCACAACAGCGTGACGAAGGCTGTCCCAATTTCGAAGACTCCTTCAAACGCGGCCTCGAAATGCGGCCTTCGTTTCCCGGGCAATGAAAGATACAACAGACTGATCCTTCATGGCCTAGCCTACCCCAGAATTCATTGCGCGCTGGTGACAACAGGATATTTTTTTAAGAGAGAAATTACTGGATTACACTTTTAAATATAAGGATTGGGTTTCTGTCACATTTTGCCAGTGTTTTGGTTTTGTTTTCAAGGACTTTTAGTTTGCTGCTCTTTGTTTCTGTCATGATATAACTTTACAAGTATATGACATAACTTTTGCACTTCACCCCGGACTACATTTCCCATCATCCATTGCACTGATTACACACACAGCTGCAGCTAATCACTCACCCTACATAAGCCATGGACTTCCTCTCTCTCACTGCTGAGTATTGTTTAGCGTAGCTACTTTACGGAGCCAGTTCCCAGTCCTTGTCTTGAGTTTCTAGTTCTAGTCTAAGTCTAGTCTCGTCTTGTTTTCTGATTGCCTGTTTCTTGATTACCTGCCTGTCTTGGACTTCTCTCTCGCCTTGCCCTTTGGACTCTGTTTGTACCTCTCTTGGACTATTGCCTGTTTTCCCTGGATTATTCTTTAGCCTAGCCCTCCTGGATATTGTTTGCCACAGAACGACCACGCTTCTCCCTGGATTACTCTTCTGTCTTGCCCTCTATATACCTGTATGCCATTGTCAGACCCTTGCCTGTTTTGACCATGTTTTGAAATAAAGCTTTGCATATGGATCCGCACGCCTCCTGTTGCAGTCCCTCCGTAACAGTTTCCTGTTTCCTTTGTTTCACTGTTCCCGCATCATGTTATTGATTAGAGCTCACCTGTTTAATATTGTGTTCATTATCTTGTGTATTTAAGACCTTAGTTGAGTCCCAAATGAAGCACTATACACTATGCACTTATACACTATGTACTTATGCCCTATGTACTCAACTGTGTAGTGTATGAATTTTATAAGGTTATTTTGTCATTCAACATCGGAGTCTGATAGCCCTTCCCTATGGAGATATGGAGAATGGAGATATCAGAGAAGGATGTCTATGAAGTAAATGTAGACTATCTAACAGAATATTAAACAAATTAAATGTATTGAGCATGCAGTGTTCACACAGAATTGTGTCAAAATGCCCGTATCTGCGAGTATCCTTGTGAAACATAGTCAGTTATGTCTTAAGTGAATGTAAACAGTTGAGAAAGAAAACACGTGTGTAACAGTATGTTGGATATGTGCAGTTCTTAAAGGGGACCTATTATGCCCCTTTTTACAATAAGTAATATAAGTCTCAGGTGTCCCCAGAATGTGTCTGTGAAGTTTCAGTTCAAAATACCCCACAGATTATTATCATTAAAATGCAAATGAGCTGCTTCTCCCCACCCCACTTTCCAGAAGAGGGTGGAGCCTTTACAGCTCATGCTAGTTTGGATACTACGGCAGCAACAAATGGAGTGTGGAGAACCTCACACTGAAACACAGCGAGTAGAATTCTCAAAGATGGATCAATACCAACTGTTTGTCCAACTTCATATTCAGAACATGCAAGTAGTGCACGTTATATTTTGTGAATGTATGCAAATAAAACACCATGTAAAAGTGAATTTTTCATAATAAGTCCCCTTCAAAAGGGACAGCAGCCTAATAAACCTACTCATGTCTTTGTCCTTAATGTCCAACTAACAAATGACAAAAAGAAAATCACCCACTGCTCTTGACTGAATAACTTTTGTAACTTTGATAACGATATCTACATTTAATTTATACAGTTAAGACTATGCAGTGTTATGTTACATTTGATTACTTTATTCAATTTCTGTATCTGAAAATTGTGATGTTTCACTGGTATCTAAAATTTTGAACCTCTGGCCCAATCGGGCCAGTAGAAAAAAATCCTCACTAAATATTCATTGTGCTATTAAATGAAAGGTAAAATATGACAGCAACAGAATGAACAATGAAAGTATGAAAGAAAATGAAAGTAACAGAAGCTCCTACAGTAAATTTTAACAGGCATAATTAGGCATGAAAAAACTGAAGAAAATATCTATTTGCTCAACAATTTAAGCCAACTAATTTGATTCATATTCTTTTGGTTTCTCTATCCAATATTTTTAAAAAATTACAAATGCAATGTATATACATGCATCGGTACTCAGTATCGGCAAGTACCAAAAATGAAAGTGTCAGACTCGTTCAGGAAAAAGTGGTATCAGTGCATCCTTATTAATGGACATTTAGTTTCCGATGCAGTGTAAGCGTATACCAATCATGACAGACTGGGCCAAATCCTTGATCAGTCTGTTTCAGACACTGAGAAAAAAGGTGATGCTGCAATGTACCGTATATTATGAGAAAATTAAAATGTTTTTTATTTTTTACTTGGATGCATGTAAACCTATTGTAGGGGAGCTCCAAAACTAAATTAGGAACTTTTAAAATAGCATAATAGGAGAACTTTAAGATTGAGAGTTTTTAATATCATGATTCATGAGAAGCATAAACTTTTGGCTGTAAGTGTACTGTATTTACAAATGTAAAACCCAAAAGTCCAAAAAAACAAAGTCTTGGTTGGTTAAGAATAAACGAAAATGACTCAATTGTTTAGTTATTCCTACCAGATGTCTGATTTGGAGTCGTATCCTCTGTGGCTGAGGGCTTCAGGGCTCATGTAGTATGGGGTACCTGTGAAGGTAGTTGCCAGGTCACATGACCCCATCAGCAGACAGGATACACCAAAGTCACCTTTAAAGAGGGTTTGAAAAAGTTCCATCAGCATAAACAACAAAAAGAGTTTTGCAGACTAAAAACTTAACAAAAAAATAAATAAATAATAACTTTTGTGGTAATGAATTTGTGCTTTTGTGCTTAGTTCCAAGCAATATCACGCAAAACACTGTTTAAAAAAAAAAAAAAAACATATGGCAACATATGTTTTTCCATTACTTTAACTCATCAAAAAATGTAACCAATTTCAGCTTCATTTTTAAGTTATACAAGATTCAACTAAGCAAATTTAAAAAAAGTTTTTTAATGACTTAATACTTAAAGATTTAAGGCAGCAACTGAACTTAAGTTTTTAAATTGAATTAGGGGGATTTTTTTTACAGTGTAACAAAATTAGGAATATTTACTGAAATGTTCACTTTAGACTAACAAACACTATAATGACCACAAAACAAGCTTTTGTATGTTGAGATTATTTGTGAGATAACCATGCACATTCTCATTGGGATTCTCACTTGAACATTAATTTTTGAGTCACGGATAGTTAGAAATATAAATCACATATCTTAATCTACAGTACATACAAATAAATGTTAGGCCAAAAATATTCCTCCAAAAACTGTCCCCAAAAAGAGCTTAAAAGAGTTTCAGCTGGACAAACATTATAATATTGAGCAATTCTGCAGATATGTAAATTAGGAGGTACCATCATGCTTTACAGCATAAATGACACATGTACTGTTTTAGGATTATTATTGTTTCATTTTTTTTTATTCTGTAGTTGTTTTGTCATCATAGTTTGTTGTGTGGATGTTCAGCATTCACATCCTTAATGATGTGCTTGTTGATTATAAAGCTATTAAGGTTTATGTGTTACTGTAAGTGTTGAGAGTCTACAGTATGTGTGTCTTCCTGTAATGAAACATCATTAGGTTGCAAGATGTGCTCTTTTTTTGGGAGACAAAAAGCCTTGCAAATGTCATCTCCTTCAGAGCCAAGCAGTCATTTAAAATATAATAGACAAATGAAAGCTTCTTTGGTTTGTTTACTGAACATCTGCTGAAAAAGAGATGTGTGGTTCCTTTGACACGAATGAATTGGATACTGTAAACGAGACATTTAACATTTAGTGAACGTACAAATACAAGTTGGCTGAGGTACTGAGGACAGTTGTTGTACACTTGCTGGAAGAACTCCAAAATTTCAATGCATCGTGACAGTTTTTTCATAGTGCAAAAATAAACATTTTAGTTGTGCCAGAAGTTGAAAATATCTTGCATAATGCTGACATGATATTATGAGTTTTCTCAACATTTCATTTTTTACAGTGTGACCTGAGAATTAGTTTGAAGTAAACCCTGTTATTTTGGCAGGCTAAGGCGCAAATTGACGTAAAGCAACACAAATGCACAGATTAGCGTTCAAGTGAGTCTGCTGTATGAAAGAACTTCATCCTTCAAGAATACACAAATCCATTATTTTGCACTGAAATGAGCTAAAAGTGACAACTTTATACTGTGATGACAAAAAAAAAAATGTATGAAAGGAAATTTTGATGTCTATCGGTGCACCTATTTATGTTAGAAAATATAAAAGTGTTGCTTATCTGCCTCAGAGAAGAGCAGCTTCTTTCTGTCTGCCTTGGCTGACCGGCATACTTTTTATACTAGGTAATGATCCTGTTTCTTTGTAGATGAGTGTCTTAACTGTCATAAAAGAAGGGCCTGTTATACCAAATGGGAGGTGTTTGGGCTTTTGGTCTCATTAAAAGTCGCATCTGAAAGAGTTGCAATAACATCAAAAACACATCAAGCATCCTTTGGACTGTGAAGCAGAGCTTACCTATCTTAACAATGTTCTTCCTTAGAAATATATTTTTGGCCTTTAGATCTCGGTGAAGTATTCTCCTGTTTAAGCAAGATAAACAAGAATCAATAGACACCGAAGTGGCAAGAATCAAAGATTTAGAGATGTGCTGTTCAGTTGTGGGCATATTTGTCTTGCAAAGTGCAAATTTTTGTGTAAGGGCGAGCTATAAAAGACATAAAACAAATAATTTTGAATGTAAAAATAGAAAATAGGTCAGTTATGAATTATTCACAGGGAAAAAGAGGAGAGTGTTCTTGGCTCACCTCTGATGTATGTAATGTACTCCCAACAGAAGCTGACAGAGCCATTCACAGACCTGAGGCTCTGATAACGTCCTGCCTGTGTGTTTTAGCTCTTCCAACTTACAGTCTAAATCTTTGTCCTGAGGAACAGAGAGAAAATAAAAAGGCAAAAATGAAAATCCATTCTCTTTTGCATGAAGCACTGGGACTCTAGTCACGGCTATATAGCGCAGACAAAATGTAGATTAAATAAACAGTCTTTGTTCCCGAAAAGATACTTCAAAGAGTAATACTGTGCTTTTTTGTCTATTTTACTATGTGTACATTCTCTCTGATCTTTCTTTGTTTGCATTAGTGGTTTGCGAAGTCGTCTTTAAGAATGTGAGCCTTTGGGCACCTATTTACACTTCAGACAAAACCCACATTTCCCTGCTCACACGCACACTGGCAGCGCCAGTCACGATGCCCAGAGTCTCCTGAGACTTCTGCAGGGAGCGTGAGAGAGAGTAAAAGAGAAAGAGACAGAGACCCCACTGCTAATGATCAAAGATGATTAAAAATCATTTTGAGTGTCAATTAAGAAGATATTTCCCCCTAAAATGAATATTCTTTCATCATTAAAGCCTACTCAATGTCATTTCAAACCTGTATGATTTTTTTTCTTCTTCCATGGAGCATAAAAGAACAAACTGTATAGTGCCTACAGCTTTACTGCCAAAAGAACTGAGATGGCAGTCAAATACACACTAAAATGTCTTCTCCCTGTCTGTCTTTAGTGAATGAGTTTGTTCATGTAAATAATTCACTGGTCAAATAAACAAATCCCAAACCTGTGAACCACAAAAGAAGATATCTGAACCGTTTTAGTCCATACCTTGAAAGACCAAAACAACATTTGACACCATTGACTTTTATTGTGTAGTATGGCCTATATACATACATACATACTGTATATATATTTAGAACATTTAAACTTATTGCAATTCAAATTAATTCAAACAATAAGAGTTTAAAAGCTCAACAGTGCAAATGAGATCCAAAGCTATGACGGAGGGAAAGTTTAAAACAACAAGAGAGCATTTTTCATTTTTTGGGATAAACAATTTCTTGTATGCATAATAATGGAACTAGAATGAGCATATAAAACTGCAGCATATTTAAGGATCTCTGTTTTCACCAAGTGCTGCCAAGAGAATAATCAACCCCACTAATGATACGACTCAAGCAGAGCTCAGTTTGAACACAACGCTGAACTAAGCACCCCTCATTTCAATAACAACAGACATTTGTCAATGTCTCAAGAGAGTGAGTTAGGAAAAATCTTAGAAAAGTCTTCTATCGGTAACGCAGTGACAGGCATAAGGATATACTGCAGGCTTACCAGTTCATTTGAAATGTCTTTGGATAAGCCCTCCTGTGCACTGCCCGAGGGAAGTGTTTGCTCAACGTAAGTGGGGCTCGTTACACGTCCAAGCGAAGGATGAGTCGCATTATGAGTGTAATTGGGATTGGGCTAATTTGTCACCCCCATAATGTATTTATCTACGGTTATGACCATCATCACTCAAAAAGCCTCCTCAAATGCTTTGAAAAAGCTTTCAGTGCTTTTCATGAGTGCAAAGGTTTAATTGAGCAATGAATTTTGAAATAAGCATTGTAGCATGAACAGAAATAATGAAATCCTCCCTGTAGGCCAGGAGTAGCTCCATTTCACTCACTACAGAAGAGAGTGTTTTCATTTATCAAAATCTCATGGATCTCACATGAAAATTAGAGTTTTTTGAGCAAATGCATCTAAACCAGGGGTGTCAGAGAGCAATCTCTATAAAAGGGTGGGACACAAAAAGAGTTATTAGTTATTAAAGTTTGGGGTTAGTAAGATGATTTTTTTCTTTTTGAAAGAAATTCTTTTATTCTGCAAAGATGCATTAAATTGATCAAAAGTGGCAGTAAAGACATTTATAAACTCTGTTCTTTTGAACTTTCTCATCAAAGAATCCTGGAAAAAAAATATCACAGTTTCCAAAAAAATATTAAGCAGAACAATTGTTTTCAACTTTGAGAAATATAAAGTAATGCTTCTTAAGCAGCAAATCAGCTTATTAGAATGACTGCTGAAGGATCATGTGACACTGAAGACTGGAGTAATGGCAGTTTTGCCATCACAAGAATAAATTACATTTTAAAATATATTGAATTTTTAAATTGATCAAATAAATGCAACCTTGGTGAGCATAAGAGATGTCTTTCAAAACCATTAAGAAATCTTACCGTGCCCAAAACTTTGAACAGTACTGTATAATTTATTTGCATTAATATTTTAACCAAGCAAAATTTAACAGTTGAGTCAAGATCAGTGGCAGTTTTGCTTATAAAATAAAATGAAATAATTTCCAGGCTTAGGAAATTATGCGAGACTTCCGATTTATTAGCTGCTATAGGGAAATAACGAGAAGAATATCAAAGTGCAACAAACTAAAACTGTTTGCGCTACAAACCAGCGTGTTTATAATTAAGACAATACATTAAAATAATATGGTAAGAAATACCAGTTTGCAATATCAAGCAGCATAACAAGCTGTTTTGAACAGCTAAAAATAACTGGAAGCGAATGACACCGGAAGCCAGACACATTAAATTTACAAATGGCCGCGCCCGTTCTTACCTGAAAAATTAGGTGGATAAGACAACTATTATATTAACCAGTGCAACAAAAAATACTGAGTGCCCCATTCATTATCAAAGAAATAAATTATTTTTCAAAAGATGCAGTCAAAATCTACTTAACGCAAAAATATCTCAATTTGAATGGACTTGACGCTTCTGGTCTCAACCGTCTCTTTGATACCTTAGGCTATCAGAGCCATTCGGGAGGTTTATTGGCACAGCTGGTGGGGTGAAGACTGGCCTGCTGAAGGAGATGAGATGACTGGCATGGACAGATCTGAGCCACATCACTGGAGAGAGAGAGCAGAGCTCCATCATTTATCAGCTTGCAGTTACCGTTCAACCGCTCAGGTGCAAAGTGCTCAGGGGCAATCAAATCACTTTCTTTATGTAAGTGTCTGTGCATGTTCATGAAAGGGCAAAGGGTTGGAGCATAATAGAGGCTTCCCATGCCCTAATGATTCCCACCCAGAGCTGTTTCTAACAGGAAGTCAGACCCAGCACAGGCAAAGAATCATCCCTCTTCCTCTCTCTGTGTGTCTATGGCTTCAGTCTCTTAACATGGAGACATGACATTTATCCAACGGAGTAGGAGGTAATGAGATCTGCAGTGAGTCATGTAGAGGAAATTTGCTATTAATTTATAACAGAATAGATTTCTTGTGACTATATCAAAGGCACCATTTCCACAAATAATTGCATGGAGGTATGCCAGACCATTAGTAAACACACATAGCCAGCTCCATATTTGTACCCATTATGCTTTTATAGCACATCTTGAATACAGTCACAGACTATCCATTTAACTCCTGCATATTTTTTTTTTTTTTTTTTATCTGGCAGTCGATGGAATAATTAAAGTTTTTGAATTGTGACATTATTTTTCATGACAATTAAGGGCATTTCCCCCTCGAATTCTCATTATTATAATGGGAAAAATCTCATTCTCATTGTAATACAGTAAAGAAAATTACCCGGTCTAAACACAACAATATTTAAAAAAAAAAAAAAAAAAAATTTAATTCAGTACAACAAACACTGCCATAATTTGTATTTACTATTTAAATAAAAAATAAATATTATAATAATAAAATAATATATATATATAATAATATATAATTACATATATATATATATATGTGTGTTAATAAAATAAAATAACATATCTATAGTGTATGACCTGGATATTTCTTGACAGCAAGATTCGTCCATCCATTTATTCTTGTCCTATATTCCTATATTAGCTCTATGGGTGCAAATATAAGGGTTGTTTACAATTTTACACAGAATCTTATGTAACAGAAAGCAGTTAGACACTTGCACGACATCTGAAGATCAAAGAGTCTCATCTTGATTATAGTGAGTGTCTGTCAAATGCAACTCAACCTACGTGGAACACAATGGCAAACGTGAACAAGATGAAAGAGAAAAGAACGAGGAGAACTAGAAGCCGGAAGCAGAGATATGCTTTCATTCTATTCATAAGCTTTTTCTTCTTGCTTTATTCGAATGTTGTAGATCAGAGTGAGCTTTGCCACATTGAGAACGAGAAAGACACAAGATCAATTGCAGGGCCTATTCTTCATCCCATGTCTCTAGGAGAAAAGAACTCAATGCACATGCTCAGCACAGGAGGGATCTTCCTTAATCTATGTACAAATGAGGAGCTGCAACTCCACATGACATGCAGTAACCCAGAGCACAGAGAACACAATCAAAGCAGCATTACCATTAGAACTGTTTTTATGGCATCTGTCATCTTTTATTTCTCAACAGCTTGGAAACAATGTGGAATCAACAGCTGGTAAATATGCTGTTGAGTTTCATTCTATTCCGCTCAAACACTGCCAATGTGGCACACTTTACAAGTTTTTAAACTTCATTTACAATATCGCCCTGAAAACAGTTTCTCAGAAATTAAAACAGTTTCTCATGACATATAATCATTTGTGCGAGATGGCAAAACCATATGATATTGTACAACTTGGATAGTATAAAAACTTTCCTATTAAAAACATGTTTATGTTTAGTACTGGTAAGATTAATAAGTTCACCAACTCTATGTCAGTGTTCTCATATAGTTGTATTTGATATAAAGAGGACAAACAGAAACATAAAATCCACTTTTGTGAATGTTGGACATTTGAAATTTGGCCCTGAACTATCAATTCAACTCCTGCAGATTTGCGTTTTTAAAAACTTTAAGGTATAATTAAGGTTTTTGTCCTTATAAATATATACGTTTTTGTCTTTCTCATTATCGTAATATAGTGATGAAAATGATCCAGTCCCAATCATTTCTGTAAAAAATCCAATTCAGTACAGCAAACACTACCATAATGTGTATTTACTATTTAAATAAAAAAAATTTAAATGATAGAATAATAATATACACTCACCAGCTACTTTATTAAGTACACCTGTTCAACTGCTTGTTAACGCAAATATCTAATCAGCCAATCACATGGCAGCAACTCAATGCATTTAGTCATGTAGACATAGTCAAGAAGACGATCTGCTGAAGTTCAAACTGAGCATCAGAACGGGGAAGAACTTTGAACATGGCATAGTTGTTAATGCCAAACAGGCTGGTCTGAGTATTTTAGAAACTATTTCAGAAACTGCTGATCTTCTGCGATTTTCACACACAACCATCGCTAGGGTTTACAGAGAATAGTAAGAAAAGAGAAAATATCCAGTGAACAGCAGTTCTGTGGGTGAAAATGCCTAGTTGATGCCAGAGGTCAGAGGAGAATGGCCAGACTGGTTCAAGATGATAGAAAGGCAACAGTAACTCAAATAACCACTCGTTACAACCGAGGTATGGAGAAGAGCATCTCTGAATGCACAACACATCGCACCTTGAAGCAGATGGGCTACAGCAGCAGAAGGCCACAACAGGTGCCACTCCTGTCAGCAAAGAACAGGAAACTGAGGCTACAATTCGCACAGGCTCACCAAAATTGGAAAATAGAAGATTGGAAAAACGTTGCCTGTTTTGATGAGTCTCATTTTCTGCTGCGCCATTCAGATGGTAGGCCCTGCTGAAAAATCCAGCATTGCTGGTCACCAGCATAAGGTATGTTTTGCATGCTGGGTCCAGCATGGGATTCTGGTTGCTGGTCCCCAGCATGGGAAGCGGGAGAGCTGGCACACTTAGGGGCTTTTAGTACCAATTGAGCATCATTTAAATGCCATAGCCTACCTGAGTATTGTTGCTGACCATGTCCATCCCTTTATGACCACAGTGTACCCATCTTCTGATGGCTACTTTCAGCAGGATAACGCTCCATGTCACAAAGCGCAAATCACAAAGCGCAATCATTTTAGTATTACTAGTAACGATTGCAGCAACTAAGCATAAAAAAATAAAAGACCTGGGGCCAGTTGCGTAAACTTAGCCACTATGTGGCTAATCTTTATTAATCTAACAAAATCAATCAATCCCATGACATCACAGGTTGTAGTACTGCAAGTTGGCGGCGCCCTTGCTACAAAAGCTATAACAAAAAAATATTTTGTTTCTTTTAAATGGTTACATTTATCATGTTTGTTGAATAATTCTTGATTAGAGTGGAAATCATTTTACTAAATAATGTTAACTTGACTGAACGATTCATTTCAACTTTAAAATCATGATTATGTTTAGAACAAGTTCACGATCTCATATAATTTAAGATGCCTGTGTTCTCATATAGTCATGTTTGATATGAAGAGGAAGGTTTTACAAAAATGAAATTAGACTTTTCACTTTTGCAAATGTTGGACATTTAAAATTTGGTCCAGATCAACATGGGTTCAAACTATGTGACAGCTCTATAATAAGACTAATAATTTCATTGGACTTGGTCTGACACATCAATTTAGTACAGCAATTAGGACAAGAAAAAAAAAAAATCAGTATGATGTCCTAAGTCAAGCTATTTCCATAACATTCCAAGGGTAAGAAACACACTTCCAAGGTAACATTATAGAGCTGCTGTAGCATATCTGTTCAAAACATGAGCAAAAAAGGCATGGAAACAGACCCAGAAAACACAGAATTTTATTACTACTCGGTAGCCTAAGAGACTTCACTGAGTTCTCAGTTAAGTTTCATCTAAGTTTCACCTTTGTCTGTCATTTTTCAACTAAAATTCCTGAGGAGAAATAAAAATGGGCACAAATGAGACAATTGTTGGCATCCAAAAAAATTTGATGAGAAATGTTTAAATCCCTGACTCTTTTGTATATTAGCAGAGTTTGTGACATTTGAGATCTCTTCTGAAACTCTAGATAAGATTACTATAGCTATATTTTAGCATCTCAGAAATCTAATATGTAGCAGATAAACCAAAAGTCTTCATTTGCTCTCCATTTATTCTCAATGCTGTTTAGGAGAAACAAGCAAAGATCTCATTCCTGAATTTTAATGGATGGGAATGTCCATTGAATTCACTGAGAGTTTAACTGCGGAACAAAGCAGCTTTAGACAACAACCTGTATACCAAAGAAACAGATAAAGGAGACCTGCAAAATGTAATAATCATTGAGCAAGCCTTCCAAAGCATAGGGCAGAGATGACATGAGACCTGTCTGACCTGCAGATATGTCTTAATAAGCAAGGAAAAGATGAAAAGATCAGATGGTGAGATTGAAGGTGCAGAGGAGATGAACGTGACCTCTGGGCGATGTCAGGATGCTCTTGGCATCTCTGATCCATCGCCGAAAGCAGAAAAGGCTCTGCAGGGATGGAAGAGGAGCTGGACAGTGCAAGTAGGGTGATGGAAAGCTGGTTAGGAGCAAATAAATCCAGAATTATGACTAGGAAGACAACAAAATGGCATGTGCCATCCATATACATTACCTCCATAATGTGATGATGTGTTTACAAAGGTAAATTCAAAGACAAAGAAACGATCAAGTTATTACTCTATGACTTTTTGCACTTATAAATCCTTCACAAGAAGACCAGGAGCATGTCATTTATATTTCATGTTGTCTTTAAAACGATCATATGTACATTTTTCTAAAGGCTTAGCCCTAAGGGAAGGGATGTTCCTGAAGTGACCCTATCACTCACTTTCATTAGGAACGTCTCTGCAAATAGTATTCCTATCCCAGTGTGTCTTTCAAGGGCATAGTAAGACATGTGATCACAACAGGTCAACATTGTTTACCAATACCAGATCATGTGACTTGCTTCAGACCTATTATGACTACTAGAGACCAAAGGAGACCAAACCTGTTGTTCCAAGAAGACAGTTTACCTCACAATACTCAGTGATGATGCAGAAGGAGTCTCTCTCCAGGAAGCTGGTGTAGAACTTAAGGATGGCAGGATGGTTCAGCTGAGAGAGAAGCTGAGCCTCTTGAATGGCATGGACCGTCTCATTGGGTTTCAGATCGCCAACAGGAATCTCCTTTAGCACCTTCCTGCACAATAAACCACAGTGAAAAGGGTAAAAATCATAGAAATAACATATCTTGATTTGAATTATAATGTCTTAGCATCAGTAAGAGAAGCTTGTAGTTTCAATATGCTTCAATACTGTATGCAATATACACTGAAATAAGTCTTTTCTGCCAACCAAGGCTACACTTATTTCATCATCGATACAGTAAAAACAGTAATATTGTAAAATATTATTTTATTTTAAAATAACCATTTTCTATTTTACTATATTTCAAAATGTAATTTATTCCTATGATGGCAAAGCTGAATTTTCAGCATCATTACTCCAGGCTTCAGTGTCACAAGATCTTTCAGAAATTATTCTAATATGCTGTTTTAACTGTATTTTTGATCAAATAAATGCATTTCTGAAAGAGACTTCTTTCAAAAAACATTTTTAAAAAAATCGTAATTATTCTTTTGACCAGGAGTATACTTTATCAAATGACAGAAACAGCAATAAAACTGGAGTCACAAACTGAACAATGTGAATGTCCACCACAGCAAAGTCAGTCGCATTCATCATTCCTCACATTATTCATTTTGTATGTGCTTATTCTATTCAAGCATTCTACTTTGACAGAAAGCACTAGATTGACAGCTAATCCAACCGGGAAAATAAAAACAAAGTTGTTAAAGAGTGATATAGGCTGTGGGCTTTTCTCTCAAGAGCCCTCCAAATCAAACTGTTCATCTCATTGCCTGTTCAGCCTTTAATTTTGCACAGTCTCTCTTCAATTTCCTACTGTCCGGAACCTGTCACCAATGCTCAGATGTACTGTGTTTATATAAGTGTCACGTTCCTTAATTACCATCTGTAGCCTGGCCCCAAAAATGTCATTTAGGGAAGAACAGATTGTTTTCCCTGACCTTTTCAAGCTTGAAGGGATCGGGAAGCCAGGGCCACACTGTAAATTTAGTCTGTCATTAGCTCACAAATTATGAGGGTTTATTGTAATTATTCTGCTTTTAGTGATAAAATGAAGGGAGAGACATCCATTGATAGAAAGTTGCCTTGGCCTATGTGACCCTTTGCAATGAAAAGAAAGAAGGAATCAGCCATCCTCTGATGCATTTCAGATGAAAGACACGCACGGCTGTGACTGATTTAAAAATCTGAGAAAATCCATCTGAATAAAAACAATACGCATAAATTATCATGCCATTATTAAATTCTAAAAACTGATGGTCTTGAATAATGCAGAACTTGTGATCGTAAGCCATTTTTAAAAACTAAGAATGATCTATATGATAATTGGAGAGATACTCTGTGGAGAATCATTTTTCCTCCAGTCGGCAGCAAAATATGATCGCCACGTCTGCTGATCAATCTTTATGCACTTCATAATTCAAGTTAAAGGGACAAATAAGGAATGCTCAGAGCAGCTAATTTAATCCCATCGGCTTTTAGCAAGAAGAAAAATGCAAATGAGCATTTAACACAAAGGAGGGATTTAAAATCATATTTTAGTGACCTTATTTCCAGACCTTAAGGGAGTTAATCAAATACCACCAACAGAGATGAACGCACTGCATCTGCCTCCTGGTTTTGTTGTAAATTGGTTCTCGGCTCGTTGAAGGAGAACTCTCATTTACCTCTCCTCTCTCTACTTCTACATTCTGTTCTTTCCTCTTACTACTTGAAAATCATTACAGCAAAGGGAACAGGTAAAGTGCACTTCAGCAGCTCAATGCTGGCCTTGGATTGCTCTCATTCTTCATGTTTTCCTGGAAGCTGAGACTCGGGCCTAATAGCTAATGTGTTTTTAAAGATGCAGAAAGCAACTCCTTAATGGAGTCATTCAAATACTTTTATCACTGGCGGCTCAGGTCATTCCAAACCTACATGACTTGAGTTATTTTGTGCTGGTCATATTTTTGAATACAATAATAAGGAATGGGCACTGGAGCTTTTAAGCTCCAAAAAGGAAGCAAAATTACCATAAGATTCATAAAAGTCATCTATGTGACTAGTGTGCTATACAGGTGGGGTCACATTAGCAAAATTTTGGTGAGAATTCACAGCCAAAAAAAAAAGTTCACTGTCAATAGTGTAGTGATGTACAGTGCTGCAAATTTAGCGATTTTGTCACTAGATTTAGCGACTTCCTCGCCCCTTTTGAGACTTTTTTCAAAAGCCTAGCGACAAATAAAAAATGATTTTATGGCTAAGTAAATAAAACAGGAAAAATCATGCATCTTTTGCTAAGAATAATCTTGTAAAAATGAAAACTCTAGAATATTAAGTAAAATCTAAATACATACTCAATTTTTACTTGCAAATATTAGACATCCAACAGACAAGTAAATTTGACTTGTGATTCTCTGGCATATTTACACGAATTAATAAAGTACTTAAAGCAAATTTAAAAAATCGTGTAAAATGTACGTCTTGAAGCAAGGAATCTGCGCATACGCGGAAAGAAGAAAACCCGCAATCATGGAGGGCTTCTCCAAACGCCATTCCATCTGCTCTCGACAGGTAAGCAACAGTAGAAACTGCATTTTATTATGGATTTTTTAATTTAATTTATTCAGTAAATGTAATTTCATTCGATGATTGTGTTGTCGTCACTTAATTCTGTAAATTTAAAGTTTAGAGTATTCTTAATGACGAGTTAGCTTCGTAAAACGTTAGCCATATAGTTTTAAACTTTAAGTTTTACATATATACGGCTAAAACCTTGATTAGGTTACTTAAACCGTGATCTTTTTGTTTATTTGTTATTTTGCGGCCACGAATTAACAATAACATTACGTGAGCAGGTTTTCGTTTCCTCATTTTAAGTAATGTTAAATCGTCCACGATAGAATTCATTCTCTCATTCATTTGCTAAATCGTGCATACTATTTATTAAATAGTTCCCTTCTTTTACTAAATCGTGACTACGTTGTAAATTACAATAATTCGTTGCCTTATTTAAATCAAAACGAGGGAACAAAATAGTACAATGTGGACAAGATTTAGTAAATCAAGGGAACGAATTATTAATTCGTGGTCACGATATATTTATCCACATGTTGTGTGCCACATGCTAGCAATAATGTGAGGAAATGGCGACGAGAACTTGTACGGTCATGCAGGATGTTTTAATCATGGTTTTAATGTGTTTGATCTGATTTGGTACATTATAGCCTATAGTTATGACGTTTCGTTGTTGAGTTCTTTTAATCACTTTGTTTGACACAAGGTTTGTGTGATCTCGTTTTGGGCGACAGCTGAACAGTGAAAACTGTAAAACTCACAGATGCTAGTCACCATTTCAGCAGTGTTTCAAAATTCCCCATTTGTTTCATTATAAAATGAGTGAAATGAATAATGTGGATGCAAATACTAATAACTTTTAATTTAAAAATATTTGCTGTTTATTGATTGTTTTTTGTGTGTGTGTGTGTGTCTGTTTTCTTAATTTCAGAATCCTTTGTGCCTTCTTTGCTGTAAACCGGTTGAGAGGGACAGAAGAGAGAGACCGAACACAATGAATTGTTGCCCTTGAAGGTTTGAAAAAATGAAATTTCTGTCATTAATTACTCACCCTCATCTCGTTCCACACCTGTAAGACCTTGTTCATCTTCAGAACACAAATTAAGATATTTTTGATGAAATCTGATAGCTGTCTGACTTCTCAATAGACACCAACTTAACCAACACTTTCAAGGTCCAGAAAGGTACTAAAGACATCGTTAAAACAGTCGACGTGACTGCAGTGTTCAACCTTAATTTTATGAAGCGACAAGAATACTTTTTGTGCGCAAAAACAAAACAAAAATAACGACTTTGTTCAACAATATCTTCTGTTCTGTGTCATTCTGCTACTCTCTTTACGTCCAGCACTTCCAGGTTCTACATCTGAACGGCGGCTCAGTATTGGCCGAAGCTGTTCACGTGAGCAGCACGACACATTCGTGTGATGTTGACGCAAGAGCCGGCCAATAATGAGATGCCGTTCTGACGTAGAACCTGGAAGTGCTGGACGTAAAGAGCATAGCAGAATGACAGAGAACAGAAGATATGGTTGAATAAAGTCGTTATTTTTGAAATATTCGTGCAAAAACTTGCAATATAAAAATTGAGTTTTTTTTCAGTGTAGCAACTTCTTGGACAAACCTTATCTAGATTCCGTGACTTGCCCACTGATCTATATTTATATTAATATAGATCAGTGGACTTGCAAGTATGACATCATCTAGTGACATTTAGGGGAAAATTTGCATTCGCTTGCAAAAAAAAAATGAAATTAAAAAAATCTTTCCTCATATTATTTCCATTACCAGTTTTGCAAAAGAATGCAAAAGTTTTGTGAGCAAAACTTTTGTAAATGCATTGAAAATTCTTTTTTTTTTTTTTTTTTCCACATCTGAACACCTTTAGGGGCTCTCTACCTTTGTCAAGTGATTCATTGAAAAGATCTGAAACAAAAGAATGATTCATTCATGAATTGGACATTGCTACTTCTCTTATGAATTTGCCAAGGAGAGCTGAAGCTTTGTGTTCTATGACAAAAAGATCATAAATTATGGAGTTTGTCTAGTATGGTAAACTTAATGAAGTGATGTAAAAACTCAAATAACAAACAATGATTTTAATGGCACAAACATTAGGTCACACCATTCTGAAGCTCACATTAACAGGACTCACTTTAATGGAGAGAATCATTACATTGAAGTATGACAGGTCAGTCTAATTTCGAAAATCTAATTTCGTCTTGGCCACGTCCTCTCATGTCTCATTAGAGCTAACATACCTTTATAATGCATTATGTTGCAAGACCAATCTAATGAACCGTTAAGCTGATGTTGTGGAAAGCAGTTTACACTCTGCATTATAGATTGACATTAGAAGCTTCTACCCAAATAATGACAAGAGATCAAAACAACAACATATTATCATCCATAAAGCTGTCACATCATCTAAGATAATATGTTTGTGTTTATCCACTTTATTTCAAGTATCCAATCAATTACTGCATGAACTAAACTATTCACAATTGATCATCACTATCAACTTACAGTTTATAGGATGAAAACATGTCAGGGATTTAATCTTCTTGCATTAAGATGGCACTTAATAAATGTGCTTAATAAAGTAACATTTTTATGAACATTTAGCATGTGGCAGTGAAAACGACCTCTCTTTACTTATTGCTATTGTATATGAATAATACATAAATTCATTCAGTCTGACTCTCATTCTGTTATTGTAAACATCTGCTAATCAATATTCTCTAGTCTGTTAGATAATGACGGATAGATAGTTCTTTCAGATATGTGCCTATATTAATTTTTCTTACCAAGACTGTAATACAGTATTGAACCCCTTATATAATTTATTAGAGTTTCTAGTTAAAAAATGTGTCAACGACAGATATGGGTCATTTGAATTCCTTTGAGATGAAAAAAGTAATATATTGCTGTCCAACTATCCTAATATTACATTTATCTCTGAAGATAAATACAGGTACCTAAAAGAGTGTCTGTTCTCTCTAATAGGGTGACATAAGTATGAAAAATGTTATATAGAGTGATATATAAACCTGTTCTACAAATATACAACTCTGTTGTGTTGCTAAGGTTGCCTTATAAGCACAATAAGTAATCAATTTAATTTAGCCTAAATGTAAGTATGTTTGATTTCAATTTTAACCATACCATATTGTTTCACAATACATGTTTATTTAAATTCCAGGCATTTTACCTGTGGAAGAATGTAAAGAAAAGCTCAGCTAGACCTCTTCAGAAGGAAAGCGGTATATCATCGATAAAAAAACATCAATCACTGAAATTTCCTGTGGTGAATAATTGAACATGCGTTCATGTCCCATTTCTTAGTCTCTCTCTGGAGGCGTAGAGGCAATTTAAGATCTATTTTAAGGATATAGGAAAGCTGAGCAAATAACCAACCACAGTCCTTTGCAATTTTAACCTGCATGGTTCCATATTATATTTCAACCCTGAGAT
The DNA here is from genome assembly GCA_039654765.1 of Mylopharyngodon piceus. Classification (NCBI taxonomy): domain Eukaryota; kingdom Metazoa; phylum Chordata; class Actinopteri; order Cypriniformes; family Xenocyprididae; genus Mylopharyngodon; species Mylopharyngodon piceus. The sequence continues at coordinate 21,896,334 of CM077445.1, forward strand.
CAGAGGAAACAGGTATGAGTATACAATAAATGTTGACTGACTCCTGCTCATTTTCGAAGTCTATATCCTCTGAATTAATATAACCAAAGCCTTGGCCTAAATTTAACTGTCACCCTATCTGTGATGAGGTTTTGCAGAAAATAATTACATCATCCTAGATTATCGCATACACCATTATACCAATTTTAGAAAATGCCTGGCTACAATATCAATGGATTATGTTTATCATCAACCATAGTAACTGAGCAACTCTCTCTAAATGTGGCAAAATATTTTACTTTTTTATAGGTGTTGTTAAGGTCGGATAACCTTAAAAGGCACTGTTGCAATTACCATGATGTGTAATGTAAAAAATAAATTGAGAGAAAATTCCCATGATATATGAACCAGGTCAGCGAATGAACCATTTTAAAGGTCTGGAATCAAACAGATGTAGCAGCATTGACCAAGAAAGACCCAAATCTGTCATGCAGTGGTGTGCAAGGAAAGGACAGAGTGCCTGAGAGAGATAGGGAGGGAGAGAGAGGGAGAGAGAGATCAGGAGAGAGACCAGTCTGTACGAGAGCCTGGGCACTTGAAAACAAATTGGGAGATTTCTGGTGGACCTGGACTCAAGTGGGAGGTTGCATAACTGAGAGCTGGATCATGAGGTGAGCACAAATAAGCACTGCTGCCAGGAGTCTCCAGGGAATCTTGTCTGACAGGCAAATCCACAGAGGACAAGCTGAAAGTGGGCTAGCAGTGCCAAATGGATAGAAACGCTCCCCTCCTTGAGTGATATTAGCCACCTCTGGCCTCTGAGAGGAGAATATAATGATATTCAGGAAAGATCCAGATCCGCTACAATAATGTTTTGTTTTAAGTGACTGCAACATTGTAATAGAGACACCTATTGCTCATTTAAAATTGAAATACTCGTGTCAATGGGACATGAGGAGTCAAGAGGTCAAGAGATTAAATCAGCAGTCACAAATGAGGTAACAAACCATTTGTTTTCACCATTCAAAATCTGACTAATATCAAATGCACCAAAAAATCTCCTTTCAAGAGAGTTCATGAGTGATTCATCTGAGTTCGATCTTTTGAATTAATTGATTCATCCATACCCAAAACATCACTGTGCATTTTATGCACAAGCTCTAGCTTCAAAAATGCGCTGATTGTTGACACACTAAAATATGCAGATTTAACTGTATATATATATATATATATATTTAAATAGAATGAAACATATAGAACGCACTGAATGTTAGCTTGCTTACTGTGTCCAAGAGCATGTTCACGTGTCATTTAACAAGAAACTATGCATCTAACCACAGCTAGAGAGCTGTAATTCCAAGTTTGCGGTGCTGTTTGCAAATGTTAGTTGGAACTATTGTTTTCGGGAAACACCAAATCATTGAACTATTTTGGTAACTTGCGACCATAGTTGGCTAACAATGCTTTCGGGAAATGAACCCCAGACTGATTTCAACTTTAATCAACAAATTTCGATCTGTTGTCACTCAAATGTATTGTATTACCACTGGTTCTTTTGTGTTCTTTTTAAAGCTTGAATATTACTAAAAACTAAAATTGAAATAACAAATAAAGCTATATAGACATATTAAAAGCACACAACAAAGTAACTAAAACTAAAAATTGAAAACTAAATATATATATATATATATATATATATATATATATATATAAAAACAAAGCTAATTAAAAATATTAAAATGCTATAATAGTAGCCTATAGAAAATAATACTAAAATAACACTGATGAGGATTATTATAAGGATAATTATGTGAATAATTATTCTTTACAATATGAATTGTGATAGCTCAACCAGGACAAGGTGTTTAATTGACAAGCCTGCTATTATAATCTTCTTTGTTCCTTAAGTATATGGATTTATTTAGAATACAACACCACTCAGAAATCCCTAGCACCCACAGTGGTACTTTTGGCACATTTGTGAGACTATTAATGAACACCAAAGCAGATGACAGGCTGCTCTTCTCTGCTCACATTCATTTTGTTAATAAAGATGTTTGTGTAAAGGTCACACTTCTCAAAATGGCTCCCCATCTGGATAAAACACAGATTGTGTCACACTGAAAATATATTTGAAATCTTAAAGAAATGGTTCAGATAATTGAAACCCATCTCAGCTGCTCTTTTATCATGCAAAAAAGTAGATGGTGATTTACATTCTCATGCTCCAAAAAGGACAAAATAAGCATCATAAAGGTAGTCCAAATGACTTGTGTATATTGCAAGTCTCTATGTGACTTTTAAGTGATAAATGAGGTGTGAACGCAAACACAGACCAGAGGTATGAAACATGCCAAGACAAATGTGTCTTAAAATGTGTTATGAGGGACTTCATATTGTACATAAAAAGTAGATAAAAAGGGCAACATTATTTACAAATCACAAATAAGCAAGAAGCACGGCCCCAAAAAATACAGTGTCTAGAGCTTTACATCATCATCTGCCTATTAGGGCTGGGTTAAAAATATTGATTTCTCGATTTTAATCCACTCTCATTTAGAAGAACTGATATCGATTCTCAAATCCCAATAATCGATCTTTCAGTTAATGCTGTTTTCAGACAGAAAAAACAAAGCTTTGTAGAGCACCTCCCATCCAATAAATCACAATAAACTCTACTTTGCTACTTCTAATCTGAAACAATATCTCAGCTTTCAAATTCTGTCAATTTTATTATGAAATTCAAACAATAAGTACTGTTTTGGCGCTCTTTAATGTGGTGTGACAGATCAAGCGAAGCGGCAGCACACATGAACTGATCATCTCTTCTGCTTTACTAATAGTTACAGCACAAAATAATGAACATCAGAAGGTATGTTGAAAGATACAATACAACTTACTGAAATCGGTATCATGTCTCATGTAATTTGCTCAATCAGTGTTTCAACCGCGGAAAGGCAGCTTGTAAACAATGTCAAGTAACATCACATTTACCCCAGAAAACCCATTCAATGTCTAAAAACTCATTAGTCAGCTACAATAATGCACTCTAGAGAGGAGCATTTTGATAAATATATGCACTATTTTGCATATTCGTTGTATTTTTACTTAATCTGTTTTTCAATATTTAATGTATGTTTGAATAAATCCGTCATGTTTTTATGACAGCCATCATTTAAATGTTATATATATATAATTTTTTTTTTTTTTTTTTTTTAAAGCCTACAAATCAGTTAATTTTAACCTTTTATATGTACCAACTGGGGTTCCCTGTTTAGTTTACAGCATTAGTTGACATTTTTTTTTCCTTGAGGAAATTTGCAATGTACTGTACATTATAGGCTACAGTTAATCGATATTGAATCAAATTAGGTCAAATCAAAATCGAATACCAGCCCTACTGCCTATAAAACTTCCAGCCAGACAACAAATAGAGTGCTTAAGCAAATGATGAAGCAGAGGCTTTTTGGAAAGATGTGCTGAGGGACCCACAGGATGTGAGCCCTACTTTTGGGGCAAATCCAGAAGAGGAAGTCATTTGTCTGGGCTAATAAAGCCCAGTGAGAAACCAGCTGGAGGAAAGGGGTACAGCAGTCTCAGTTCACAGCGCCCAGCACTGACATTTGGCTCTCACAAAGAAACAAAGGAGTCCATAGCACTGTAAGAGCCACTGAGGCAATAACAACAAAACACATACCCAGCAGGATTTTTTTTAAGGCTGAGAAAAGACTAAGGAAGGAGAACTGGTGCATAAGTGTGCTAGAGAGAAAGGGACAGGAGGTGTGGTGGTCATTCAGGTTTGGTGCCAACACTCTGCATGTGATGGGTCAGAAGCTGGCGAACAGCTGCGATGGGCTAACAAGCAGAAAGCTCAGGGTTAAAGAAACAGTAACCCGTAGCATGACGCCACTCGCCTGTAAGGCAGCTAAAGTGTGGAGCTGTTCCTAATTGGCATCCATTTTCACCAGCATCTCTCTAGCTTCCAGTTCCATCTCCTTGTTTGATATGGGTTTCACAGAGAGGCTGTTGCCAAGTATGACAGACAGAGAGAACAGTTAAAGGGATAGTTCACCCAAAAATGAAAATTCTGTCATCATTTACTCACCCTCAAGTTGTTCCAAACCTGTGTAAATTTCCTTGTTCTGCTGAACACAATGGAAGATATTTGGAAGAATATTTGTAACCAAGCAGATCTCGCCCCCTATTGACTGCCATAGTATTTTTTTCCCTACTATGGTAGTCAATGGGGGGCAAGATCTGCTTGGTTACAAACATTCTTCCAAATATCTTCCTTTGTGTACAGCAGAACAAAGAAATATATACAGGTTTGGAACAACTTGAGGGTGAGTATGACAAGATTTTCATTTTTGGGTGAACCATCCCTTTAAAGTCACCATGAAACGGAAGTTGCAATAGTCTTTTCTTGCTTATTGTGACATATATCTGAGAGAAATGGCTTCTCTAACAAGTAAAAAAATGTAGGACGGGAATTGATTGTGTCCATTGGGAATTGATTGGATCGTTGTGGTTTGCTATTGTTGCAATCTCATCTCATGTGAGTGACAGGTTGTACAGCCCTCGAGAAACATGTCAGAGAAGAGAAGTTATTTTGAATAAAGATTATATGAGGGCACATGAATTTAAAAAATGATGATGTGCATGGATAAATCATTTAGATTAAAAACTGCAATATTGCAAAAAATAAGAATATGATTTCATGATGATTGAAAAGAAGCAAATGAACAGACAGCATTGTAATTGGCTCTCCTCCAGGTAGTTTGTTTTGGGTTTATGAATCTAATTATAAATTGTAGAAATCAATATGCGAAGGATAATATGTGATCAGTTGGTGTAAAAAGCAAAATAAACCCAGATAGGGTGAACAGGACAGAGCTCTGCAGTTCAAGGTCTATAATACACGGATGAAACTATCCGTTAGCAATCCCATTCATCTTAATGGCAGTTTCTAAGATGGCCCATACAGCTCCAAATTGAGTTTCAGTCTGTTCCTCACACAAAACTATCATATGACTTCAGAAGACTTGAAATACAGCTATGATATTTTTATGGTGCTTTTGCATCGCCGTTAATTGTAATTGCATGGAAAAAAAGTATGACTTATTTTGCCTCACGTAGCTAACGGTACAATAGCCTACTACTTAATCATGAATACGTTTTTATATGTAAATAACATTCAGAAACTGTATTTGAAACTAAATTAATAAGGATCAATAAATACCGATACAAAAAACATAAGAAATTATATTTATTGATTATGACTTATTTGACATGCACAACACGGAGTGATGGGACGACGCACACAGCGGCACGCTGTTTAGGACGGGTTCGTGTTGAAGAGTGGCTAACCAAGTTTTTTTTTTTTTTTTTTTTTAGAGAATTTAATACTTATTCATTCAAATTTGAATTTCAATTTAATACTTATTCATTCAAAAGTGACAGTTAAGACATCTATTTCAAATAAATGCTGTCCTTTTGAACTTTCTATTCATCAAAGAATCCTGAAAAAAAATGCATCACAGTTTCCACAAAAATTAAGCAGCACAACTTTTTTCAACCTTGAATGATTTCTGAAGGATCATGTGACACTGACATTACTCAGTAATGATGCTGAAAATTCAGCTTTGTCATCACAGGGATAAATTATGTATTTTTTTAAAAAACATTAAAATAGAAAACGTTTTTTAAAAAGGTAATAATATTTTACAATATTAGTGTTTTTACTTCATTTTTGATTAAAAAATTGCAGCCTTGGTAAGCATAAGAGATGTCATTCAAATGAAAATGTTTAATAGCCAAGTGCTCATTATACAAACACATTTGGCACCAGAACGAAGAACCATGTAATAAATCCATGTATAGAACTGACACAGCCAAATATTTGTTCTGTTCTGAGAGCAATGTCCTCATAAACTAAGACCCATTGGTTTTAATTTACTGTGGGAGCTTCACTGTGAACTGAATCTGGGTAAGATGTAATATTGCCACAATCACCAAAGCACCTAATGCCTCCTGAAATAATGACTCACAATTTCCTTTTTTCTTTTCTTATCTCTGTTTCGAAAGCAAACCTGCCCGTTTAAGACTGCAGGCCTCTACAAAAGCAATAAATCAACTTCACATATTTCACAACACATCCTCCAGATGATACCAGCGAAGCTTCCCTCAGGACTTTAAACATTTGAATGTAAAAAGCTATGAGAATCTTGTAAATCGCATAAGACTTTATGCAATTTAGCTAATATACCAGTGACAGGCCATTTATTCTGTCTGAGAAAAAAGCCTATACTGAAAAATATTTACATTACTAACAATGAAAACTGGATTAAGCAATTAAAATGAGTATTAAAATGATAAATATTGCTCTCTAATGAAAGCATAATAGAGAGTTTGATCTTACACCATTTATGATCATAAAGAATAAGAGATGTGTTGATAGAAACATGAAGCTTTCCTCAGTTATTTTGAAGGAAAACATTACTGACTGATTGGTAGTTACAAAGACCAATGCTGCTCTCAGGTGGCCAGAGAAGAGAAGTGAATTTTCAAGACCAATTTTAATATTGCCATAATTTAAATTATTTCGACAATATGCACACGTATATTTTCTCTCACACAGAGGATGCATCTGGAATAATGAGTAACTCATTAAATCCTTCACACAAAAAAAACTATACATAAATTATTACAAAGTAGAAAGTCAACCCTCTAATAATACCTGTAAACACCATGTATTAAAGGGGTACTTCGCTGGCAAAATGGGCTTTCAATAAAACGTGGCTGCCTACACAGTAGAAAGTAGAAAAAAAGTTTTGAAATCGGTGCAGAGAAAAGACAGAAAACTTCCCTTTTGCCAAATAGGTAAGAAAACTTCAACACCCATAATGCAATGGGCATTTTGCCAACCAAGGCACTGCCACCAGTCTGCTCTGAATACGCTTAGTGGCACATTCGGTGCCATATCCAGTTGTCATTGGCATGTGCCGCTAAAACTTGTGACATGCTGATGGATTGCGTCACTGACATTGTTGCGGAGCATGTTGCCATATGTTGTGGCACCTCCAATATCCTAGTGACACATGCTGCTGTCTGCTGGAGCTTTATGTAAATGTAGTAACATATGCACTTAACTGCAGAATGACATTTAATTAATAAGTAGTTGCTTTCAACATAGGGTTTATTACATCCTGGAGTTATTATAAGTTTCTTTTTAATATAATTTTTAAAAATGTATTTAAATACATATTGTAAATGCACAGTTGAGTTTGATAACTCAACACATTTTTTTCTATTGGCATTATCATTCATTTAGTCATTTGGAATTACAAAAGAATATAGACACTATATAGATTGGTGGTCATAAATACAAAGTTCTGTCATGAAACTCTAGATGGCGCAGGCTGATAGGTTCTTAACTCAATCTGCTTGCAATCACATCATTATCTATAGGGTACAGCTGATAGGTTCCTGGGTAGGGTTGCACCAGCCGTTCGTAAGTTCTTTCTTAAATTGGAACGTAAAGTCCACACTAGCGGCTTAGTAACTACTAGCTAGTTGTAACTAACTCTGGACTTTATTCGGTCGCACCATTTGTTCTTAAGGCAGAACGTAGCTAATAGCTCGTAATGCATAGTCGCATAATATGACGTTTACCCTCAGTTATCCTTCAAATACGTGAGCAGAAGTTGTTGAAATGCCGTGAATTTCAGTTTATCCTTCATTCTGACTTATTTTGCCTCACGTAGCTAACGGTACAATAGCCTACTACTTAATCATGAATACGTTTTTATATGTAAATAACATTCAGAAACTGTATTTGAAACTAAATTAATAAGGATCAATAAATAAATACCGATACAAAAAACATAAGAAATTATATTTATTGATTATGACTTATTTGACATGCACAACACAGAGTGATGGGACGATGCACACAGCGGCACGCTGTTTAGGATGGGTTCGTGTTGAAGAGTGGCTAACAAAGTAATCTTTTCACATAATGTTCTCTCTCTTAAAATGTAGGCCCAAGCGAGTGTAAATGTCAGCAGCATCATATATAGGCCTATCTAAAGAATGAAATCTGTGAGGTAAAACAAGAGCTTATTGATGCAGTTCAGTCAGTCTGGAATAAAATAGCTATTTTATTCCAACCGTTACTCCTTAAATCCTTCCGTAAATATTTAGTGTATACGTAGAGTTATGCTTCAACTAAGTTTACTGGTGCAACACAAAAATATTTAGTAGTGCGTAAGTTGTAACTTAGTGCCCATTTACGTCAAAACTAGGCTACGTTGTAACTTACGCACAGCTGGTGCAACCGGCACCTGCTGTATCAGCAGCCAATGAGCTTGCTGCTAAAACTTAAAATACTTGGTCAGCAATTGCTATAGCAGTGCGGCATGCTTTCAGAAATGGATGTGACTGCGTTATTTGTAGTGACCATGATAGATTTATTCCATGTGTTTCCTAGAATGGGCAGTTTATGTGATCAACAACATACAGTAGCACTGGTATTGCATGACATTCAGTGGCACATGCCACTCAAAAGTGCCACCAACTGACTACATGTTTGAAAAATATTACCGTTTTTTTTTTTAATACGTTGAATTGATTTTTTTTTTAATAACTAAATTTGGCTATTTATTTAGGATTTAGTAAGATGCCATACCACTTAATGTTAATACTGCTACTGGAGAATTCTTTGCATACCCAAAAATTACCCTAACATTACAACCCTTAATGCATGGTGAGCACTACAGTGGAGACACACACACACACATTATATATATATACATATATAAGAAGGTTAAAATAGGGTGGTATGAGAAAAGTGAAACCCCTGGAAGCAGATTGCATGGGAATCACTGCTATAAAGGACATTAATGGCGAGAAGTATTAAAGGACTTACAGTCTCTCCGCTGCAACTGCCTTTGTGTCTTTAACAAGGTACACAGTGCCGAAGCTTCCCTTCCCTAACCTCTGCTGAATGATGTATCTGTTAGCTATCAGGCTGCTCAGGTCAGAAGATGTTTGTGTGGAAGGAAGACAGTGTGTTTGGCCTGGACGTTCGCGAAATCTGGGCATTTTCAGTCATGAATCCAGTGCAGCCAACTGCAAGAGATAAAGGTCGAAAAAATATCAACAAATGCTCTCTTGATGACGTCTCTTGACGTTATTTCTTTTTCTTTTTCTTTTCTTTATTTATTTTTGTGTTTTTGGTAAGTTCCTGAATTTAAAAATGAGTACGATCAACATAAACAACATTCATTTGAGTCATAAGAATGACTTAAAACAAGATTCCATCATATCTTCCACCCTTTTTTTTGTCAACATGCGTAGCAAAAACAAAAAAACAAAATTACTGCGCAAATACAATTTAGTTTTTCATCATGTTGCCACGCCTGACA